>CM057232.1:14275847-14875847 GCA_029891385.1 Erythroxylum novogranatense | reverse complement strand
AAACCTAGCCATCAGTGTAGATTTTGTGAGCATTTTGATTAAAGGAAAATTTAGAGATTTTTTTGATTTGAATTGGCACAAATGATCTTCTGGAAAGTTGTAGAGGAAGCAATTATCTTGAAAATGAGATATAGTATGTTAATTTTGGATAACAGAATTGGGACTTATGAATTTTCAAAGATTGGACTGAAGTTAGGTCATTGACTAGTGGTCAGGGTAGAAACTTGCATGACAGTTTTGAGCTTGTTAGAGATGGAATTAGTTTTGAAGCCCTTCATGAGATGTGTAGTATTGTGTTTGATCTTTTCAGAGGTATAAAGTATGCAATTTTTTGATATTTTTTCAAGGAGTTATGATTTTTAGAAAATTACTGTTCAGTTCAAGTGGTTTCAAGGGGCAGACTCATTCACTGAATTGTTTGACCTAGTTAGCAATTGAATTTGATTTCATATTGTTCCTGAAAGTTGTAGGTATTGTTTTGATCTTTCTATTGGAATTTATTTGGTAATTTTTGACTAAAGAAAGGGGAAGTTATGGATTTTACAAAATACTGCACTGTTTGGAGAGGCATTGACTAGGCAGTAGCTTCAATTGGATTTTTGACACCCTTAGGGGTGAAATTGATTTTTATGGTCTTCATAAAACTTGTAGAGGTTTTCATGATCTTTCTAACGAGATATGGTTTGTAATGTTTCTAAATGACCAATTGGTAATATTTATATACTGTAACTGTTATAGAGGTACTTTTGGAGCGTCGATCCACCGACGTCACTGAGACTTCCAGGTACTAGCTCGGAAGTACAGGTGAGTAACCTAGATGGTTCATTCAATTATTATATGTTCAATGTGGGAAAATAATGGAGGGATTAGGATTGTGTTTGTTTATGACTAGGTTCTGGACAGGTGGTCCGATGAATTGGGAGAACTGTCATAGAAGTGTATCTGGTTGTGATTCTGTGAGCTAAATTGTTCCTACTGTGTGAAATTGTGATACATGAATGGATTGTACAGTTACTGCTTAATTGCGATGTGATCAATTGTGACTGGTAGAATTGTGCTAGATAAACGTGAATTGTTTGCTATTACTGTGATACTGTGATTAATTGCTTGAAGTGTTCTGGATGTGCACATTGTGCATTGCTTGCTACACTGTGTTTCATTTCGTTGCCTCTACTGGGGCAGACTGTTGGATATGGACTGTTAATTGGACATATGCATTTCATACACAAATGCATAATCGGATAATAACAATAGTTATGACCAGAGTCGCCACTGATACTAATACTGAAAAAGAGCCTCGAGCACGAAGGAAGTTAGTGCATACCCAGAGGGCTCTCCTACTCCCTAGACGCTTCTGCTGTACACTGCTCAATGTTTATGCGCTCGGTCACAACACTGTAATCAACTGGGTGTCACATGTGCATTGCATACATACTTGACTGAATACTGGAAATGGAAACAAGGCCAGAATGCCTTCCAAAATTGTGAATTGCTTATGTGCTGCATGAATTGGGCGAACCATTGATGATGGTTCCTCACTGAGTTCGAAAAACTCACCCAAAATTTGCATATAATTTTCAGGTCTTGAAGAGTACCCCGTTTGACACGGGAGTATGTCTCCGTATCTGAGAGGACGAGAGAGAGTCGAGATTAGTTTGCGTCTGCATTAGTGTCTCATAAATTATATTCCAAAATCTCTGTAAAAGAATGCTTTGTATTTATAGTGAGCCCAATTTGGTTATGGCTTTTTGTTCATTAAATGGCTTTTGTAAATTATTATTGAATGATTGTAATAACTGAAAATGTTTATTTATGAATGTGGGCTCAGATTGTTTACTGTCTATTCCACGCACATGAGTGTAATAAAAAAAATTCATACTGAGTTTCGACTGACTAATGTAGCACGCCACCCTTGCGGGGCACAGACTCGGATATCACCAACAATATCGGGTTCGGGTCACGCGAGAGTGGGGTGTTACACATAGTGTGTTGTTGCAGGCTTTTGTCGTGTTTGTTGATCGGTGAGAGGTTACATATTGCTCCAACGAATATCTTCTGTCTCTTTTCACAGGTATTATTTTTTTCCAAATTTAATCAACTGCTTTGATCAATAGATTACATGTATTGATTACTACCCAGTCGGTTAAAAACAAGTTTCCTATGATGATTGAACAACTCTCTTTTTAATTTGCCTTTCTCTTGCTGATTTGAAGTTGTAAAACTGTAGATATTAAGCATTGGTTTTACTGAAAACTTAGGTATCTTGTTTGGAATGCCAACTTGAATGTGATATGATCAATACCTGCATATCTAATTTCTGTTGGTCTATTGCATTGTTCAGTTGAGTCTGTCTTTTATCAGATTGTGCATTAGTTATAATTTGCTTATAATGGTGTCTACTATGTTTAATTTGCTTTCTATTTTGTTGTTGTGTTTAATGGTGAACTGAACTCTTTTGGATTAGTTATAATTTGCTATATGTTTTTATGTCAATTTTGCAAGTGATCAAATTGTAGTGGCAGCAAAGCAATACTGAGCTAAAGGCATAAAAGATGCCTATTAGACTTAGAAAAATATAAAGTAGGATTATCCTTTATCAGTTAATTTACTTTATTCTTGCATACTTGGATTTGGTTTCTCAACTTCAGTCTCATGATTATGAGCAACTCAAGTGGTCGTTGCTATTAGAAGCTGGACATGAGAAGTTCCACAATTAAATTTAGCAGATTTTAGGAATTGATTGACGCTAAAATAAAGAAATTACCAACTCATTCTACTTGAGTTGTTACAGTTGATCAGTATAATTCTTGTTTGAAATTGACTAGTTTAGTTCTGGAATTCTTGATATAATTTGGAAAATTTGCATTAGAGTATTTTTTAGCCATCAATCATATATTCCCTCGATGTGTGGAAAAGAAAATGCCTCGTAAGAAACCGCTTATGAGACTCAAAGTCGCAAGTGCATCTTGATTCGAGTTACATAATTTTAGTGGACAAGCAACTTATATGATAAGCGGTGAGCATTTTATGTTGAGGGAGTATATCGGTTGTTGAGTTAATTACTTTTCTATTCTGATGGGAGCTGCATGATTTGGATTCTAAATTATGACATCAATGTCTCCTTGTTTCTTTGCATTTGGAAGGATATGCATTTCGGCTTTGTCTATCTAGTTAATTGCGATTGCTTTATGCATCCGTTAGACTTATAACATCATTTATATAATCTTTACCCTTTTAAACAAATTTGGTGTTCATTTTCGTTTAAAAATGTTATTGAGTATGCTCTTGACTTCCCCGTTCTTATTTGGGTGTTCCTTTCCTCCTCTTAGTTCTGGGTCATGACTGTCATATGATTCTTATGATTAGTAGAGATTACAATGGAATTTTGTTAACCTTCTGGCATCTATCCTGGTTACTTCTAACACAAAAAATGTGCATGTATTTGTTGTGAATGCTTAAATTTTGTTTGTTTGAGACCTTTCATCACTGCACAGGATAGTGACCACGACCTCATTGGTCAGTCCACCTCCAACTACTTCAGCCAATGTCTTTGGTTCAGTCGCCTCTTCGAGCAACACTGACGGAATCTGACAGAACAAAGGCAAAAGGAAGATGAGGGATATCGAAGTATTAGAAAACGTTGCTGCCTCTTTCCTTCTTGCGATTGACAGTGGGAAAGAAAGTGCTAGGATCGTTGCTGATGACATTGTAGGATTGCATGGGTCGAGGCTAGGTGATGAGCTAGGAAAGTTGGGCTTTTCCACTCAAGAAGTCATTAAGATTGGAAGGATATTCGCTGAGGATGTTTCTGCTGTGAATCTTTTTTGGGATCTAAATGAAGAATAGAGACTAGTTCATGTCAGGAGCCTATTAGATGAAAATGTTGACTTAGTCAAGATGTTTGACTTGATGTTTTTTATGAAGCTACTACCTTTATAGTAGCTTTATATGAGAGGATGGATTTTTACTGTTATGAAACTAGGATTGTGCTGTTGACTTTGTGTTGACTTGGTGTTGACTTTGTTTTTTTAGTTGACTATTTATGATAAATGCTTGGTTATTAGAATTTCTTAATGTTTGTCATTTTTTGCGTGTTTGAATGTTGATAATATGATTCATTTTCAGGTACCTAAATATGGCCATATACAACTTTTATGTTGTCTTTGCTGGACGGCAAGTTGGTATTTTTACCAATTGGGAAGATGTGAAATTGGTCATTGAGGGGTTTGCTGCTCGATTCAGGGGATATCAAACATTGGAGAAAGCACAAAGTGCGTATGTGATGGATCAATATAGGCCGGCTCGTCGCATTGCAAAAATTGCTCCTACTGTCAGTGAACCATCCTCCATTCCGATTCCATCCGCACTTCTCCCAAATGAACAAGCTAGTCAAGTTCGTACTGTGCAGCCAAACATGGCATGGGCTCATACATTTCTACTCATAGCCATTGGAATCATTGTAGGGATGGTTCTAAACCAAATTATTTCTAAAATCTAAGGCGTTAATGTATGTTGAACCAAATATGTCAGCCCAAATATTAATGCTTAGATGTTTGTTTAGAATGTATGTTGAACCTATTATGTAATTAATGCTATGAATGTATGTTGAACCTATTTTGTAATTGATTTAATGCATGCTTAGATGTTGTGTTTACACATAATTAATATTATCAATAAGAAATTATAATTAATTTCTTATTATCATTATTATTAATATTGTTATTATTAGTAAAATAATAACATACTATTTATTATTATAATTACAATAATAATAATAATCCTCAATAATAATAATAATAATAATAATAATAATAATAATAATTATTATTATTATTATTATTATTATTATTATTATCATCATCATCATCATCATCATCATCATCATATAATTTGTAATTATTATTAATATGTATAATTATGATTATACATGTTGCCTTATTAGATAATTCAAATTAATTTTGTTGTTATTATTATTATTATTATTATTATTATTATTATTATTATTATTATTATTATTATTATTATTCAATCTTAATTTGAAATTGTTATTATTATTATTTGTTCACTTTTAAATAAATCTTCTCATTCGTAATAAACTTATCAATTCATAACACATTGTTAATCATCTTAAGTCTGGGTCATTTTGTCATTGACACAATTTTTAGATTCATCCATTCAGACCAAATACATTACATCGAAGAGACTTTAATGTTTCTTCATTTCATCTACCACAACCAAACATCCCATCGCCTCCGGTTTCTATTCATTACGCTACATTGGGTTACTGTTTTAGCTACCGAAGACAACAACCATACGGACAGTGAAAGAACGACGTTGAGATGGTTTGTTGTTTGAAACAAATCTATGAAATTTTAACAAAAGTTATTAAAAAAATTTACAGAAGCGTTGATGAAGACGATGGCGCCAGACACTGCCTCATCCTGCAACATCTGGCGCGTGACAACACGCGCCAGAGGAGATTCATCAGTCACAGGAGCTGGCGCATGTGGTGCACGCGCCAGACGCAACTGCTGGGGCCATCAGAGGTTGTGCGTGCAGTTGGGCTTTTAGGCCCAAAATCAGCTTCCTGGACTGATTTTTGTTGAATTTTGGGCCACTAAGGATAATATTTAGTTAATAAATATTAATGGCCCAATTATAAGGAATTTTTTAATTCATAATTGATTTATACATAATATAATTTTGGAATTTAGTGACATATTATTTATTTATTTGGCACTTTGAATATATTTTATATTATGTAATAGTTGGAATTAAATTTTCCTAGTATATGTTGAATGTAATACATGACATTATGGACATTTATAATAGTTTGTTTGTCACCAAAGTGACCAAACTAGTTATATTAACTTTGTCATGTATGATAATTGTCCAATTTAATGTTTAATGCATGGAAAGCTTGTTAGTCACCAAAGTGGCCTAGCTTGAAAATTTTAATCATTTAATTGTGATTTATTTCAATTGTTCAATATGATATGATGCGAAAATGACATAAAGGTTGAATTGAACAATTGAGATTATTAATTATAACACTAGGAGGTCACCCAAAGATGGACCATTGCTTATAATTAATGGCATTAAAGGGATTTTATCAACATATTATGTTAACATGATTGTATATCCAAAGATAACTTACATATTGACTGTAATATGCTTGATTGTCCATTATAGTATTATATATAAGCATCATACTAGGTTATTTCTGTGTATTTAAATTTTACCCAAAGGAGGATTTAAATGCATAATCAATGTTTATTAGTTAGTTTGAATCCATTTAGGTTTACTCAAAGCATTAATGTGAACTATATGTTGTATGTGCAGCATCTACTAGTTTGTTCGCTTTAGGAAATGACTTGATTAAATTCAATGGTTTGAACTATGGGGATTGGTCCGAACAAATCTAGTTCCAACTGGGTATAATAGATTTGGACTTGGCCATAGTCTCAGACATAATTATGAGGCTTGGGAACGGTCTAATAGGCTGAGCTTGAATTTAATGCGAATGACGATCGCTGAAAATGTCAAGCTATCAATGCCTAAAAAGGACAATGCAAAGGAGTTCATGATGAAGCTTAAAGAATACTCTCAATCTGATATAGCTGGCAAGTCCATAGTAGGGACTTTAATGAGTGAGCTAACGACTAAGAAGTTTGAATGATCACAGCCCATTCACGATCATATAACTCATATGTCATACCTAGCAGCAAAGTTGAAATCCATGGGTATGGATGTGAGTGAGTCCTTTTTGGTACAGTTCATTATCAACTCCCTTCCTCTAGAATTTGGCCAGTTCCAGGTGAATTATAACACCATTAAGGAAAAATGGAACCTTCAAGAAATTAAGGCCATGTTAATTCAAGAGGAAGGGAGATTGAAGAAAATAAAGGAACACTCCGCTCATCTCACATTTCATCAAGGTGCTAGTAGCAGTAAGAATGAACCACGAAAGAAAGGCAAAGATAAGGAAAAAGATCTCAGCAAAGTTAATGAGGGTCGAATTAAGAAAGATAAAAGATGCCACTTCTATAAGAAACCTGGTCACTTTCAGAAAGATTGTCCAAAAAGAAAGGCTTGGTTCGAAAGGAAAGGTATATATTATGTCTCAGTATGTTTTGAATCAAATCTTATTGATGTGCCTAAAAATACCTGGTGGTTAGATTCTGGTGCAACTACCCATGTGTCACATGTTAAACAGGAATTCCTTTCAATCCAGACCATAAACAGAACTGAAAAGTTCTTGTATATGAGGAACAGAATGAAGGCACGGATAGAGGGCATTGGGACGTACAGATTGATCTTGGACACTAGGTGTTACCTAGATCTAGAAAAGTGTCTTTATGTTCCTGAATGTATTAGAAATTTAGTTTTTGTTGCAAAAATTGGATGATGTAGGATTTCAATTTAAGATTGGAAACAATGTTTTTTCATTGTATAAACATAAGTACTATTATGGTTCTGGTATATTAATTGATTGTTTATATCGTTTCAATCTTGATGTTGATTTTGTTGAATCTCTGTTTCATGTTGCCCATATTATAGGAAATAAACGTAGTGCATATAATGAATGTTCTGCTTTTTTGTGGCATAAACGATTAGGACATATATCCAAAGAAAGGGTACAGAGGTTAGTGAAAAATGAAATCTTACCTCCATTGGATTTTGTTGACTGGGATATGTGTGGATTGCATTAAAGGCAAGCAAACCAAACATATATCAAAGCATCCAGTCACAAGAATTAATGCATTACTTGAATTAATACACACTGACATTTGTGGTCCTTTCGACGTTCCTTCTTGGGGTGGTGAAAAATATTTCATTACCTTTATTGATGACTTCTCACGATATGGATATGTTTATCTGCTACATGAGAAGTCTCAGTCTGTGGACATCCTAGAGGTGTTCATTAATGAGATAGAAAGGCAGTTAGATAGAAAAGTAAAGGTAGTGAGATCTGATAGAGATGGTGAATATTACGAAAAATTTGATGAAAGTGGACAATGTTCAGGTCCATTTGCAAAGTTTCTTGCTAGTCGAGGCATATGTGCGCAATACACAATGCCTGGTACATCACAACAAAATGGTGTAGCTGAAAGGCGGAATCGTACTCTTATGGAAATGGTTAGGAGTATGTTAAGTAATAGTACTATACCTTTTTCAAGGTGGATGCATGCATTAAAGACCACTGCATATTTGCTAAATAGGATTCCTAGTGAGGCAGTTCCTAAGATACCTTATGAGCTATAGACAGGAAGGAAATCTAGTTTACGACACCTCTACGTTTGGGGTTGTCCGGCAGAAGTAAGGCTATATAATCCACATGAAAAGAAGCTCGATGTGAGAACCGTTAGTAGTTATTTCATCGACTATCCTGAAAAGTCAAAGGGGTATAGATTTTATTGTCTTAATCATAGTACGAGAATAGTTAAGTATGGAAACGCTCGATTAATTGAGAATGGTCAAATCAGTGGGAGTGGAGAAACATGAAAAGTGGGTATTCATGAGAATCGAGTAGAAGCTGCTTCAAGTAAAGTAGAATCTACTACATCAAACGTGATTCCACTGGTTGTTATTCTTCTTATTGCATCACGAACACGCAACATACCGGAACAACAAATTAATGTTCCAATTCCACAAATTGAACATATTAATGATGAACCAGCTAATAATGATCAAGTTACAAATGATCAAGTAATACCACAAGACGTATGATTGAGCCCAAGTTTATTATATAAATTGGCTACACTTTTACTAGTCTTAATGTACTTTTTGACTCTTAATTTGTGATTTTTGTGCTTTAATTAGCCCCTTACAGTGAGCTTACACTTTATACAATTTGATAGCAAAATTGTCACAAATTGACATTAAGTTCATCATAATTTTTCCAAGGACAATTGATACTGCAAATTTTTGTTTCATATTGTAGGGGATAAAGAGAGTCAAAAGGTTGAGAAGAGTCAACACGTCGAGGCACATGAAGAAGTCTGCACGTCGCGACGTAATGCAAGCAACACGCCGCGACGAGGATCCAAGAAATGCACACCGCGGTGCCTACAAAGCATCTCGCCGCTGCGAGGATCAAGAAGAGCACGCCGCGACACCAACAAAGCAGCACGCCGTGGCGAGCGATCAAAGAAGGGCATGCCATGACATCAACAAATCATCTCGCCGCGGCGAACGGTCGGGTATCCGGACTTAATTTAGAAAATCCTCTCACTATTCTGACCCGACCCGCAACCCATCCTATAAAATCCTTGCCAAATTAGGTTTAAGGGGAGGTTAAACACGGAGAGAAAGAAGAGACAGAAGAAGAGCGAAGAGACAACAAAAGGAATTCACGGCCTCACCATCCAGGGATCCCTTCAGGGTTCCCTGGGTAGAATCTTTGTACAGGTTTTCGTTTTCCATTTTCATCGCCGACTCCATTATAGGTAGCTTGGATTCGTCACGAGTTGTGAAGCTTCCGGTTACAATGCGGGGTTAAGCATTCATTTTCTCCTGGAGATACAGTGATGGTTGGAGTTCACCGAGCTTCAAAGGGGAGTAGCTTAATCCATAGTTTAGCTATGATTTATGAATGCCTAGGTCTAGGATTTGTAATTTGTAGTGAAGCTACTCGATTATAGCTTAATTAAATGTTGGACATTTAATTTGTTGTTTGGATTAGTTGTAACATCCCGACCTCAATGGGAAGGGTATATGGGTCAATTTGGTCAGGCTAGTAATTTGCATTTCATATTTCTGATGTGAACATTTATTTGGCCTCTGATTGTAGAGGACTGAGTCATTTGGCACATGCACATATAGGTACATGCATTCGTGACTTTTCCCGGCATTTGATTTTGTAAATGATTTGAACTATGAATGTGTGAGATAATTAGATTGGATTATGATATATTGTGAATTATGGAATAATTGGGTGTGAATGGTGGAATTGGAACTGTGTTAGAGTGATCGCAAAGTGACAGTGATCGTTAGGATAAGTTTATGGAATAATTAGGAGAAAATGTCCGGACCGGAAATTCTTCGAGTGGCGGACCGATTGACTGAATAGGACCGATTTTCCTATGGCTATGAAAATTAGAAATATGATTTAAGAGTTTAAATCTGTCGAGCCATTAAAATTTAGAGACAAATTGGACCGAAAATGATCGTGAAAAGAGTAACAGAATTTCTTGTATTATGAGGAAAAAGGGGACAAGAGATATATGCAATTAGCCTTACAAATGCCTTAGAATTTCGAAAGGAGAAAAAGAATTCTCTTCTCCTAGGGCACGAACCCTTTTCTCCTTCCTCGGTGATCTTCGTTCCTGTCTTCTTCTTGATTCTTGCTTGTTTCTCCTTCATTGTGGTTGAAGACTAGCTGGAAACTTTAGAGAGGTTGATGTTGGGCTTAGCTATGGAGATCACCGTGATTGCTAGAGGTTGGAAGAGATTTTCGGAGATTTTAAGGTTTAGGGATTGAGCTTCGATTGGTAAGTATATGATTTCATGTTGTTTATTATTGTGTTTAAAGCACGCATGGGGTTAATTGTTAGAGATTTGAGTGTTTAAGTTGAGTTAATACTGGATTTTGGAGAGAGAAAAAGGAAAAAGGAAATCGGAGAAGACGAACCAGGGTCGCACGTCGCGACGAGAAAAGTGTTTAGACGTCGCGACGAGGAAAGTGTTTAGACGTCGCGACAAGCAAGGTGGGGACGTCGCGGCGAGCGTGAATCATTGACGCCGCAGCGAGCCCTCTCCCTCACGTCGCGGCTAGCCAAAAGGAAACGTTCACCGAGGCGAGCGTCTGTACGTCGCGGCGAGCCACTCCTGCACGTCGCGATGAGCGTCTGTGCGTCGCGGTGAGGAACAGTTTCTGATGTGTTTTAATTGGAGTTTTGAGGTATAACTAATTGTGTAGACCTCCAATTGAGGTGAGGTTTGATTTGCTATGATCTAGTGAATGAGGTTTATGATTAAGGAAAAGAATGAGAGTTTGAATTCTGGTTTTAGAGATCTCATTTAGTGAAAGAAGTTATGAATGTGATTGTATTGCAACCTAAGGATAGTTTCCTGATGATTGAGTTATAATTATGAGAATTTTGAATATATGAATTCAGTGTAATTGGAGTCTTTATTAAGTGAATTTGATTTAGTTCAAAATGAAAATTGGTTTTGAGATCTTGTGAGCTTCGGTTAGTGTATATGAATTGACAAATGGAACTAATTGGTATAAACGAAATTGGTGAGTTCTACGGCGTGTTATTGAATCGAAATGAGCCGATAGTGATCATTGAGTAAAAGAAAGTGGAAAGGGGGAAATGGTACCGGGAAAATCATGAATAGGCATAGTACATCTCATTATTCAAGGCATGTGCATCATTAATTATTTTTGATTTGTGCATTTTGTAATGAATGAAATTAATTGATTGTTATAGAATAGATGGATCGATAATCCACAGACGATCTTTGGAGCTTCGAGAAATAGCTAGGAAGTTCAGGTGAGTAACCTAGTTGGTTCCTCAGCCTTTATGTGTTTAATATCTTACCATTATGCCATGTGGAGAGAATGGAGGGATATATGTGTTTGTTTAGATTGATTTCGGACCACGAATTATGCAAGTATTTGAACGTGATATTGAAGTGCAAAATGTGTATCTGCATGTGAATCTTTGCTGTGAAATGATTGGAAATGTGATTTGATACATGTGTATTGTCTATAGAGATATGAATGAACTTGTGAAATCCATAATTGGTTAATAAATAATGGTTGTGACTGGAGCATATTCTGATCGGAGCTATAAGCTCATCAATTGTGAAAAGGGAATAGTGCATACCCAGAGGGCTCTCCTATCCCTAATGTGAGCGAGTAGTAGTGCATACCCCGAGGGCTCTCCTACTTGCTTAAAATGTGATTACTGTGAATGAACCGAGCTTTGAGCTCGAGGGGAGTCAGTGTATACCCAGAGGGCTCTCCTACTCCCTAATCAGATCTGAATTACATTCGTTAAGCACCCAGTCACAACTCAAAGTAAAACAATGGAAATTATGGGAAGAGATTTGTGTGTGCAGTGTTGATATGTATGTGAATAGTGTGAAAGGTGATACGCCTTATATGTGTACAAATTGGCAATGCCTGAGTTAATTTGGAATGTGATAATATGTGATAAGATGTGAATTGTTTGGTTATGCATCGTTGAGTGAACCATCGATGATGGTTTCTCACCGAGTTCGCAAACTCACCCAACATTGCAATTATTTTTCAGAATTGAAGAGTACCCGTTAGTAAAACGGGAGTATGTTTCTTGAGATTCAGTGAAGGTCGAAGTTGGGATCGGTTAGGTTCCGCATTACATGTCTTTATTTTGTAATAAAGTGTTTATTTGTATTTGTGAAATTGACCTCAGTGGCTTTTGAAAATGTTTGTATTGAAATTGGATGTGATCGAATGAGTACCCAATTTGGGTACTCATTCCGCACATGTGTTTTAAAAAAGAATAATGTACCGATTTCTGAATGAGTGGTTAGCACGCCACCCTAGCAGGGCACGGACTCGGATATCACCATCGATATCGGGTTCGGGTCTTGCGAGAGTGGGGTGTTACATTTTTTGTATCAGAGCCCAGAAGTACAATCTTACATGGGCGTTCTGAAAAATGTGTCAAGGTACATGCATTTAAGTCATGTCATAGTAGACAGTGACAACTGATCCCCAGTCTAGTATATGAGTCGCATGTAGGAGCCTGTACCAATTGTTTCAGTCGTTAGAATTTGTGAGGGCATTGATGATATATCAGAATGGGATAAATGCCAGTTGTGGATATCATGAAATCGGAAAAAGGTATATGATTCGACTTGACAAATGAAGATTAAGTGTATTGGTACTAGTGGATACATTATGGAAGGCGATATCCGGGTTATACCCCCGGTATATCCTTGAATGTGAGATAGACATGAATATGTTCTGAACTGATAGAGGAAATTAGAGCTATGATAGAAATGACAAGAGTACAAGTGTATAGTGTGGATGAAATGAAAGGTTATAATTGAGATTGATTACTGTGACGAGTGTTATGAAAAATGATTTATGACTGTGACTCGATTACATTAGAGAGAAATCAATAATGATGGTATATATATGATGTTGCCTTTTGAGTGTGAAAATAGAAGGGTGCGATGTAATAATGAAAAGATTGAGAGGTAAGACAATGATACCGATAAGTGAAACAGATGTTCGGTTTAGTTGATTTGCTAAGTGAATACACACTGATTATGGGAGCCCCATGGTAAGTGAAAATATTAACCAAATTGTCTCGTGTATGTGGAGATGGCATGAGAAGTAAATTAAGGGGATGATTGTAGTGTATAAAGTTGAATGAGAAAAGAAAGTGTTTATGAGAAATCAATTGAGAAAGAAGGAGACTGTTAATGTGGTACCAAAAGAGAAGGTTATCTAAAGTTAAATGTGATTAAAGAGTTCTCGATAGTATAAGCTATTAATGGGTAAATTGATGAGAATACATTTTCAAATAAGATGTGATGATTATAGTGATTTATCGGGAATGAATTGAAATTGTTACATGTTGAGGACTTGATCATGATATAATCCTCACGAGTGAGGATAGGTCAAAAGAGAGTATTGTGTATCCTTAATGTAAGTGACTAATTGGTACATCCATGCAATGATTTTTCTTGATACGGACCTCATTGAGCGGTATTAAAAGGATGTTACGATGATATGGATTATGGCATAGATTGATCTGTATGGGATATTGTATGGTTGGAAACCGAGTCCCCGTGGCATAGAGAATGACCGACAAGAAATGTGATGACTGTGATATCGAGGAATTTCATAAGTAGTATGGTTGAAAATAGTAAGAAATCTACTTGCAAAGAAGAATTTACCGAATTGGATTAAGTTGCTCGAATGATTCAATTAAATAGTGATCAATGCAAGGATCAGATAGAGATAAATTTGAAATGAATTACAAGTTAATTTGGAGTCTTAATTCTAGCAGAGACTCGGCGTAAGAGGTAGAAAATGCTTTCATTATGATGATGAGATGAATCAATTATGTCGAGAATTATGAACATTAAGAAAATAGTAATTGCGAATATGAGGAGAAAATAGATTAGTGTATGGTTTGTGTAATTATGTCTGAAAATATGAAATTGATTTGATGAATGTTTATTTAACGCAGGCAGTGACCTATTGCAAATAAATTGGTTTATGTGGAGAAATTAGGGTAAAAGGAACATATGTCAGAATATGTTGTGATGGAATTGAGAAAATTATAAGAAAATCGTTCCTCATTGGAGACTTTTGATATTTAAAGAGTTATACAAATTGATCACTGGTATAAGAAATTTTGGATTGAAATTGTCCGAGGTGACAATGCCCTAATAGTATTGTGCTACTGAAAAGTAAAGTGTCTTGAGTGCATTCAGATTGGGAAATGATGAAGATCATTGATGATCAATTAAATGCATTTGAAAAGTAAAGAAGATAAATCGGCACAGATGAGGAAATTGTATCCTATGCGAACTTCATAAGAGTGAATTTGACCTTGATTGAATAAATAGTGGATGAATTATTATTCAAAATGGCATTGGGAGACTTAATGACGATTGAGTATGGATACAATGCGAAATTGTTAGGGACTTATATATGTATCTGGATTTGGAGATTTTTCATTATATACCGAAATGTCCCATAAAGGTTATCTTTATAATCGATGAAAGTGTGTAAAGTGATTTTTGTACCTTGGGACAAGTAAAACTTCATAGGCAGATTGTGATTGATGATTTGAGATCTGTTGTAATGAGTGTTGCTCTAAAAGCTTGGAGACAAAATTATGCGAAATAATTGAAGTTGTCTACAAATGTGCAAATCAATAGTGATAGAGGTATTTTGTGAATTCGAAAGATTTGAAAAGAATTAAGCGATTGAATAATTCAAATTATGCTAGTCATGAAATTAAATGGATTGAATAGGAAATTCAAATGAGATGATCGCAATTTGAGCGATAAGGTTTTGATTGTATGACTGAGTAAAAATCGTCAAGCTAGCAAATGGGGCAAAAAGAAAGTATTATTTGTTATTGGAATTCCGAAACTGGTGTGTATATTTAAAAAGATCGGCAAAGACCAAATTAAGGTGTTGACATTTGCGAATGTTATCGAGAAATTGTTAGAGAAATCGTGAGAAGCGATTAGAGTATTATGGTTTAGTACGAGCAAATCGAAAGAGGAATTGATAGTTTATCGTGTTAAATCGAATGATTATAGGTGTGAGTAACCAACAGATTTGACTGTTGGAGATAAATGTGAGATTGATATTTTAGAGTTCCTAGGGACATGAGATTGATGTACAGTTCAAATTGATTGAGTGTATATCAATTGTATATTGGTGACACCATTTGGATTTTGTATGAGGGGTTAAGAAATTAAAGTTAATGTCAATAAGTCAAATTGATTATATTGAGGTTATTGGAACCTTACAAGATTAGTGTTTTAAACGCTATAGAGATGTAGTCTGCTAAGCGATAAATGAAGTGTTTCGAAGTGTATCGCCTCGGCCAAGATACACTAAGATGAGATAAAGGTGAATTGGGGAAAGCTAAATTCGTTATAAGTGGCCTCTCTGTGAATGTGGTGTAAATAGAATTAAGGATTAGTAAGTCAGTTGAAACCCTAAAAGATGATTCGGTTTCGTAAAAAGTTACATGGTCAGAATTTGGAAATATTGTTATGATCTGACATATGTATTATCGATATCGAAAGTAAAGAATTGCGAGTGATCTTGAGGAAACAATGAGACTGTGTAAAGTTAGAGAAAAGATAAAGAGTGATTGATAGTATTGATTTCAATTATTTGGCAGAAATTGGCTATATAGTGAAATAAGTGGGAAGCAAGATTTAGTGATCTAACAATTCCCTGCCTCCCTCGATCATCAGATATGAAATTTCGAGGACGAAATTTTTGTAAGGAAGGGAGAATTGTAACATCCCGACCCCAATGGGAAGGGTATATGGGTTAATTTGGTCAGGCTAGTAATTTTCTTTTCATATTTCTGATGTGAACATTTATTTGGCCTCTGATTGTAGAGGACTGAGTCATTTGGCACATGCACATATAGGTACATGCATTCGTGACTTTTCCCGACATTTGATTTTGTAAATGATTTGAACTATGAATGTGTGAGATAATTAGATTGGATTATTATATATTGTGAATTATGGAATAATTGGGTGTGAATGGTGGAATTGGAACTGTGTTAGAGTGATCGCAAAGTGACAGTGATCGTTAGGATAAGTATCTGGAATAATTAGGAGAAAATGTCCGGATCGGAAATTCTCCGAGTGGCGGACCGATTGATAGAATAGGACCAAATAATTGTCCTATGGCTATGGAAATTAGAAATATGATTTAAGAGTTTAAATATGTCGAGCCATTGAAATTTAGAGACAAATTGGACCGAAAATGATCGTGAAAAGAGTAACATAATTTTTTGTATTATGAGGAAAAAGGAGACAAGAGATATATGGAATTAGCCTTATAAATGCCTTAGAATTTCGAAGGAGAAAAGGAATTCTCTTCTCTAGGGCACGAACCCTTTTCTCCTTCCTCGGTGATCTTCGCTCTGTCTTCTTCTTGATTCTTGCTTGTTTCTCCTTCATTGTGGTTGAAGACTAGCCGGAAACTTTAGAGAGGTTAATGTTGGGCTTGGCTATGGAGATCACCGTGATTGCTAGAGGTTGGAAGAGATTTTGGAGATTTTAAGGTTTAGGGATTGAGCTTGATTGGTAAATATATGATTTCATGTTGTTTATTATTGTGTTTAAAGCATGCATGGGTTAATTGTTAGAGATTTGAGTGTTTAAGTTGAGTTAATACTGGATTTTGGAGAGAGAAAGAGGAAAAAGGAAATAGGAGAAGACGAATCAGGGTCGCACGCCGCGACGAATAAATATTTAGACGTCGCGACGAGGAAAGTGTTTAGACGTCGCGACGAGGAAAGTGTTTAGACGTCGCGACGAGGAAAGTGTTTAGATGTCGCGAAGAGCAAGGTGGGGACGTCGTGGCGAGCGTGAATCATTGACGCCGCGACGAGCCCTCTCCCTCACGTCGCGGCTAGCCCGAAGGAAACGTTCTTCGCGGCGAGCGTCTGTACGTCGCGGCGAGCCACTCCTGCACGTCTCGACGAGCGTCTGTGCGTCGCGGCGAGGAACAGTTTCTGATGTGTTTTAATTGGACTTTTGAGGTATAACTAATTGTGTAAACCTCCAATTGAGGTGAGGTTTGATTTGCTATGATCTAGTGAATGAGGTTTATGATTAAGGAAAAGAATGAGAGTTTTAATTCTGGTTTTAGAGATCTCATTTAGTGAAAGAAGTTATGAATGTGATTGTATTGCAACCTAAGGATAGTTTCCTGATGATTGGGTTATAATTATGAGAATTTCGAATATATGATTTCAGTGTAATTGGCGTCTTTATTAAGTGAACTTGATTTAGTTCAAAATGAAAATTAGTTTTGAGATCTTGTGAGCTTGGGTTAGTGCATATGAATTGACAAATGGAACTAATTGGTATAAACGAAATTGGTGAGTTCTACGGCGTGTTATTGAATCGAAATGAGCCGATAGTGATCATTGAGTAAAAGAAAGTGGAAAGGGGAAATGGTACCGGAAAATCATGAATAGGCATAGTACATCATTATTCAAGGCATGTGCATCATTAATTATTTTTGACTGCATTTTGTAATGAATGAAATTAATTGATTGTTATAAGCCGATGGATCGATAATCCACAGACGATCTTTGGAGCTTCCAGGAAACAGTTAGGAAGTTCAGGTGAGTAACCTAGTTGGTTCCTCAGCCTTTATGTGTTTAATATCTTACCATTATGCCATGTGGAGAGAATGGAGGGATATATGTGTTTGTTTTGATTGATTTCAGACCACGGGTGTCCGAAGTATTTGAACGTGATATTAAAGTACAAAATGTGTATACTGCATGTGAATACTGCTGTGAAATGATTGGAAATGTGATTTGATACATGTGTATTGTCTATAGAGATATGAATGAACTTGTGAAATCCATAATTGGTTAATAAATAATGGTTGTGACTGGAGCATATTCTGATCGGAGCTATAAGCTCATCAATTGTGAAAAGGGAATAGTGCATACCCAGAGGGCTCTCATATCCCTAATGTGAGCGAGAAGTAGTGCATACCCCGGGGGCTCTCCTACTTGCTTAAAATGTGATTATCAGGAATGAACCGAGCTTTGAGCTCGAGGGAGTCGATGTATACCCGTAGGGCTCTCCTACCCCTAAGTGTATCTGAATTACATTCCGTTAAGCGCCCGATCCAACTCAAAGTAAAACAATGGAAATTATGGGAAGAGATTTGTGTGTGCAGTGTCGATATG
This sequence comes from Erythroxylum novogranatense, assembly GCA_029891385.1. Lineage (NCBI taxonomy): Eukaryota > Viridiplantae > Streptophyta > Magnoliopsida > Malpighiales > Erythroxylaceae > Erythroxylum > Erythroxylum novogranatense. Next base: position 14,857,413 of record CM057232.1, on the reverse strand, counting down.
TATGTGAATAGTGTGAAAGGTGATACGCCTTATATGTGTACAAATTGGCAATGCCTGAGTTAATTTGGAATGTGATAATATGTGATAAGATGTGAATTGTTTGGTTATGTATGCGTTGAGTGAACCATCGATGATGGTTTCTCACTGAGTTCACAAACTCACCCAACATTGCAATTATTTTTCAGGAATTGAAGAGTACCCCATTAGTAAAACGGGAGTATGTTTGCAGGATTCAAGTGAAGGTCAGAAGTTGGGATCAGTTCGTGTCTGCATTACATGTCTTTATTTTTGTAATAAAGTGTTTATTTGTATTTGTGAAATTGACCTCAGTGGCTTTTGAAAATGTGTGTATTGAAATTGGATGTGATTGAATGAGTACCCAATTTGGGTATGGAATTTCGCACATGTGTTTTAAAAAAGAATAATGTACCGATTTCTGAATGAGTAGTTAGCACGCCACTCTCGCGGGGCACGGACTCGGATATCACCATCGATATCAGGTTCGGGTCTTGCGAAAGTAGGGTGTTACATTAGTAGTTTACATTGTCACGTTTAACTACTTTGTTATGAACAACCGAGTTGGGTTTTATTGCTTTGTAGTTAGATTTGCTTAATTAGAGTTTAATCAAGCGTTGAACAATGTAAGGTGTTGTGGATTTGTTTATGTAGAATTCTGTGCTTAAATATATGAAGTCTCATATATCAACTTGTGATCTTGTTGATTCTCTTTTATCTGCCTAGTTGTGTTTGATATTGAGTTGATGCTAGATTTCATTTGACCCATTGCATTGGCAAATCCACCGCACACACTAAGATGCTTTTAACAAGGTTTTAAGCAATAGAGTTCATTGATTAAAGCCTTGGACTTAAAGAATCCTTTAAGGTTCTGAGGCTCAAGAGCACTCAATGGGGTCTTGAGAAATGGAGTTCATTAATCAAGACCTTGGACTTAAAGAGAGCCCTTTAAGGTTTATAATTTGAAACTTAGTGATTTTTAATCCACCGCACACACTAAGATGAGCTTAACGGGATCTTGACCAATGGAGTTCATTGATCAAGATCCTAGACTTAAAGAGTGCTTTAAGGTTCTGAGGCTCAAGAGCACTCAATGAGGTCTTGAGAAATGGAGTTCATTAATCAAGACCCTGGACTTAAAGAGAACCCTTTAAGGTTTACCATTCAAACTTAGTGATTTCTAATCCCATCAAATTAGTTTTGAACGGTGATAGCCAAAGCTCATTTTCAAGGGGATTTTATCACTTGTTTTAATCTTTTCATTTTCTTTTCCAAAAACAAAACAATACTTTTCACAATGCATTTTAGTGTAGTTAATGTTTTAAAAAAAAAACAAAACCCCCTTTTCTTACTAACTTTGCTTGTATTTTATGACATATAGGCTAGCCTAGGTCCATTTCATTAGGTTCCGATTAAGTGAGACGACCCGAGGTTGCAACCTATACTGCAATCTTGAAATTTATTATTTTTGACCGATTTCCAAGGATCGATCTTAAGCTCGAATCAACAGAGTCGCGATCAACGTAGCATTAAGAAGGTCTGTAAGGCAAAGAAGACCAGCTATCTCAAGTGACTACGAAATTTACTTACTTGAACATGAATGTGACTTGAGCATTGATAAAGATTCAAGCTCGTTCAAACAAGCCATGGATTGTAACAATTCTGAAAGATGGATTAATGCTATGAAAGAAGAGTTGAAATCAATGGATGACAATAATATCTAGGAATTAACTAAGTTGCCAGAAGGTGCAAAATAAGTGGGTTGTAAATGGGTCTTTAAGACCAAACATGACTCACAAGGCAACATTGAAAGGTATAAAGCCAGACTTGTTGCCAAAGGTTACACTCAAAAGGATGGTATTGATTATAAAGAGACCTTCTCTCCATTTTTAAATAAGGTCTCTTTAAGAATTGTTATGGCACTGGTGGCTCATTATGATTTCGAGCTTCACCAAATGGACGTAAAGATTGCCTTTCTTAATGGTGCTTGGAAGAAGAAGTTTATATGGATCAATCGGAAGGTTTCGTGACCACAGAAAAAGAACGATTAGTGTGTAAATTAAAGAAGTCAATATATGGATTGAAACAAGCTTCCCAACAATGGTATCTTAAATTTAATGATATCATTACGTCTTATGATTTTGTAGAAAACACCATTGATCGTGTATCTACATGAAGGTGAGTGGGAGCAAGTTCATAATATTAGTTCTATATGTTGACGATATTCTTCTTGCTGAGAATAATGTTGTTTTGTTACATGATGTAAAGAATTTTCTTTCTAATAATTTCGAAATGAAAGATATGGGTGAGGCATCCTATGTGATAGGAATAAAAATATTCCGGGATAGATCACAAAGATTGTTAGGATTGTCTCAGAAAGGATATATCGAGAAAACATTAGAAAGATTTCAAATAAAAAAATGCTCCGCAGGGATAGTTTCAATTCAGAAAGGGGATAAATTTAGTCTAATGCAATGTCCACGAAACGATTTGAATGTAAGGACATGGAGTCTATTCCTTATGTGTCCGTAGTTGGGAGCTTAATGTATGTTCAAACATGCACTAAGCCAGATATCAGTTTTCCTGTTGGAATGCTAGGTCGATATCAAAGTAATCCTGGACTGGATCACTGGAAAGTTGCAAAGAAAGTCCTTAGGTACTTACAAGGCACTAAGGACTATATGCTCACATATAGCAAATCAAACTATCTCGAAGTGATAGGTTACTCGGATTCAGACTATGTCGGTTGTGTAGACTCACAGAAATCTACATTCAGTTACATGTTTTCATTAGCTGGAGGAGCAGTTTCATGGAAAAGTGAAAAGCAGTCTGTCATTGCTATTTCCACTATGGAGGCTGAATTTGTGGCGTGCTTTGAGGCCACAATTCATGGATTGTGGATGCGAAATTTTATCTTAGGTCTTGGTCTTGTCGACAGTATTGCTAGACCGTTAAGAATTTATTGTGATAATTCCACAGCCGTATTCTTCTCTAAGAATGACAAATATTATAAGGGTGTGAAACATATAGATTTGAAGTATTTGTCTGTGAAAGAAGAAGTGTAAAAACATAAAGTGTCACTTGAGCATATTGGTATCGATCTCATGATAGTGGATCTGTTAACGAAAGACTTACCGCCTAAAACATTTATTGGTCATGTTGAACGTATGGGCCTTATAGATAAGTCCTTATTAGTATAGTTTTCAAACATGTATATATACATATCATTATCTTGCTTGAACTGTTCTGACACTTGTTGAATTCAATTATAGTCTTATGTTTTTGCTCACTTAATGGTTATCCACATTATGTTGTATACAATAATTATTATTTGTGAGATAACAATTACCGAATTACCCACTTAAAGTTTGATGAGTTGAGTTGATTCTATGATACATGGAAGGAATCAGGTTATATAACTTGTGACCGTCATGATCCCCTCGGCTTAATTCAATTAAGGATGACTTGATCGATTCCATATATTTCATGCACTTAAAGTTGTTGGATTCTCAAGTCATAACATGGGCCAAGTGGGAGATTGTTAGACTATTTAAATGTCCCATGTAATTTATAGATTTGAGTCCCATGAAACACACGCAAGATAATGGTTATTGGGTATTACAAACTTTTTCTCTCTCTTCCACTTATCAAAGGACATGTCCTTTGGTTATGGTATATAAGTTGAAAAAACTTATGAAACGATTAATCATTCTTAACCATTGAAAACATCAGAAAAGAAAGAAGACGAGAGGAAATAAAGTGTTTAACGAATTCTCTAACGAAACGAACACGAGATCATGGATACAAGTATGTCGAAATCTCTCGATCCAATAAATGATTTACAGGGTATTATTGGGTTTTAATGTGAAAAATGAAGAATAATATCCTTTAGAATTGAATTCATGTGAATTATATCGTGAATTCAATTTATAAAGAGAGTAGGATTTAAAATCATATGTGAATTCAATTCATGACTGTTTTTTTGTTCCAAACAGGTGAATTGAATTCAATCTTGTAATTGAATTCAATTCATCATGTGTCCAAACAGGCTATAAAAGAAAAAATATGGAGTGGTGTATGTCTAACTCCTTTTAGGCTCTTATTTGGTTAGCATGATTCTTATTTGGGAAAGTAATCTTTTTCTTAAAATTTATATTATCACGTTTGGTTCATTTTTTGAGTAATTAGGAAAGTAAAAACTTTCTCAATCTAGGAAAAATAGTAGCACTTTATTTGGATTCTAAATCCCAACACCCCTCTTAGTATTTTGATTACTTTCTTTGAAAATTTAATCTAAAAATTATGTTAGTCAATTCAATCCTTCCTTCTCTCTCAATTCTACAACAACTCTTTTCTAAAACCCTACCTCATCTTCAACTATTTTCTCGATTCTCTATTTTCCCAACCAATTCCGTCCTTACTCCTCGAGCTTCAACCCTTGGCCTTTTGCTGTTCATTGTTTGCTCGATTCTTTACTGATCCTCTCTCCCTTCAATTCAATTCAATTCCTGGGTCTCATCCAATTCTTCTCTACATGGCTATTTCACAACTCATCCAAATCAGAGCTTTGTTGAGCGGAGGCCATTTTTGATAAACAAAAATTTTCGGTTTTGTATGATCTGTAATTTTGAGGTTTCTAGGTATTTTGATCTATGGTCTTGGATTCTTTTATCAAATCGTGCCTACCAGCTTTCTTTGGACATGGCTACAAGCTTATAAAGAAGAGACATTAGTCAAAAAGAAAAAGAAAAAAAAAAGGAAAACGAGTGAAAGAAGAGCTCTTTGTCATTAGTCATTTGGTCATCTTCTCTGCCACAGCTTGTTATTTGGTATTGTAACAGAAAGTTTTTGCCTTTCTTATGCATCTGCAGATTTTTTACATTTGTTTCTTTGTTTAACTAAAATTTTGACCTTGTTAAAGAGACATTTACGCTGCTAAATGCTTAGTATATTTAAAAATTGTTTCTTTGGATGACTTTCTAGTTCTATAATTTGATATTCAGGTTAGCGTCTTTCTCTGGTTAAAAAGGCTGCTCCTTTGAGCATTCTTTCTGAATGCAGCCATGTCAAAAAAGCTAAAGCTCCGTGTGTGTGCCTATGCTCATTTAGGCCAATTTGGAGTCTGAGTTTTATAGGGTTAGTTTGTTGAGAAAGCAAAGACCTTGAGATGATCTTAGTGATATATGACAATTGTGTAAATAAGCCAACGCCTTTCTAATTTTGATGGTTTAGTCTGTTCGAGTATAATTAATTTATTATGTTATATATTTTGGTCTTCATATGTATGTGTATTATCTTATTTGTATTGTTTTCTTATTCTATTTAATAAAGTTTAATTTTTATTTTAAATTTTGTTGATTAATTGGTAGGTAAAAAGAAATGGCTGGAATGAATTTAGCTGTAAAGAAGAAATTATTTATTTATTAATGGATATGCAGAGAAACGAAAAGATATGTTAAGAGTCATATTACATATCCTTTCGGTTGTAATATTGCTTCATGAAAAATATTGTTTGAAAGCTCCAAACTTTGTTAATGAATACGATCGATCTCGATATCTTCATAGGTTGACATATACTAGTGATTCAACATCTCGTTTAGAGTTGCGTATGGATAAATTCACATTTAGAAGATTAGTAAATATGCTTAGAATTATTGGTCAATTAACAGATACCAGAAACACAACTGCGGATGAACAAGTAGCAATGTTTTTGTACATTCTTGGACATCACGAGAACAATCATATCATAAAAATTGACTTCTTACGCTCAAGAGAAACAATTAGTAGACATTTTAATCGAATATTAAATTCAGTTCTTAAACTTTAAGGAGAATTACTTAAAATGCTCAGAATTCCACATATAAGAAATGAAAATGGTTTGAGGTAAATATTTAATATTTAATATATCAATTGATATGTTTATTTCTTAATTATATGATATAAATATTCATGGAATTTGATTTTGTATAATTGTTTAGAAGTTCTAGACGGTACTTATATACAAGTAAGGGTACCTGAAGTTGATAAGCCTAGGTATCAAAATAGAAAAGATGCCCTAGCTACAAATTTTCTAGGAGTATGCTTGCAAGGCATGAAATTAATTTATGTCCTCCTTAAGTGGGAAGGTTCGGTTGTAAATGCGAGAGTGCTCCGAAATGCATTAAGTAGAAGAAATAGACTATCAATCAGGGATGGTAAGTTCTAGTTGTAAGTGCAAGTCGACTTGTACATGGGGTAAGTCGACTTACGTCGATTCAAGATCGATAAGTCGACTTGTACATGGGGTAAGTGGACTTATGCAAGGATTGCTTCGTTTATATTATGCCCTAAAGGCAATCCCTTTAGCGCTTTTGTTCAAAGTCGTGTGCGGACTTTATGAATAAATAAAGAAAGGCATACTTCATTAATTTGATGTTCATGAACATTGTTTATGAATTGATTGATCTTTAATCTAATTAATGAAGTCCATGATATATGACATAGCATGAAGGAAATTATGATGTGCTCATACTCCCGAGATTCCTATCATGTGCAATTATGTCAAGATCTAAATTCTCCTAGTCATAGGATTAATGAGACCGACATCATTAATCCGGATAGACTAGCACATGTCATATTCCTTGATTGGATCAAGCGGTGGATCTCGTAAACCGTAAATATGAGATATTTAGAATTGACATGTGGATGCTTACTAGTGGTAGTAAGTTCATTGGATGACCCGCCATGAGATCATCACATGGATATCTTATCTAAGTGTCGCTGATAATCTCATCATAGCAATGGTGCAAGTATCCTTAGACTTGAGGTACTCGAGGATATCTTGAATATTGATCCCGCTTTGACTCCATTCCTTGTTGCCTTCCGAGGTAACTCATAGGGGTGTGCTTGGGTGCAGTTTGAGGTATTCAAGATAATTGAATAGCCAATAAAGGATTCACCACTTCGGATTAGCGTAAGAGATACCTATGGCCTCTTGTCGGGATCATTACTTGTAAGGTTGGCGTGAATATGTCATGAAGAGTGTCCTCATTGACATATAGAGTAATGAGTCCCAGACGAGAACTAATTTCACTGGCTAGACTCGGTCTAGTGAGAGTTGACACTTTGACCATACTCATAACCAAGTGGGGTATAGGATGGTGAAAGGACGAATTGCACGGTAATTGTCTATGGAAGGGTTTGTGATCTGGTTCGTAATGAATACATCAAACCGATTACTTTCCGGTCAATTGGGAGTCATGATGTGTTGCTAGATACCGCTCATAACTTGCTTAGATTAAGTGTTAATCTAAGTGGCCAACATAACCGGGAGCCTAAAGGGTCACACGCATAAGAGTGATTCAGAGAATCTGTAAAATAGTAATTGGACAGAGTTCCAATTATGGAGAGCATTAGGATTAAATGGATCCCGATGAGATCGGGATATGTCCCGATGAGATCGCGACATCGATATTGCTAAGAAAGGTCTCCGGAGCGTTTTCCGTACCAGGACCTGGTAGGTCGGTAGGACCAACCCCAGTGTGACTGGACCACTTCAGCAATATATATATACATATATATATATGATTAATTAATTAAATAATTAATTAATATATATATATATATGCATGCACGTGGAAGCCAAAGGAGGAAGCCTTGTCATCTTAAACTTTTATATATATATATATCTATATAGGCTAACGTGGACACTCATCCACCATTAGCTTTTAATATGTCTTTTAAGTGTTAAAAGATATATATGTTAAAAAGCAAAGTGAAAGATGCGATGGTCGTGAGCATTGGAAAAGGATTTGAGAAATCCTAATGTTCTTCATCGATCACCAAAGCTTCCTCTCCAAGTTTTCTTTCTTTTCAACGTTGATCCAAGCTCTCTAAAGGACAGAGGTAGGGTCTAGCAGCCTTTAATCTGTTCTAGCTATTCCCGGGTCAAAGGGGTTTGTCCCGGTTAGGTTTTCTGATCTCTGCGTGGATCACCTTTAGAGATAGTCTCTTTTGGCTATTTAGGTTGATGTCTTCATACCGACACCTGGATCCTGGGTTTCGGAAAGTCCCGGAACAAAATTTTTGTTTTCCGCTGCGGTACATGTGATGTACCTCCGGGATTTTCCTACAGTGGTATCGAGGCGCCTGTGTCCCGTATGAAGCTAAAACCTAAGCGAGATCAGAAACTCTAATGGAATTTTCTGTTGATGCATTCTTGCTGTCCAATTTTCGAATTTATATTGTGATATGTTTTTCGAAATTTTTCTGCACAGGATTGTTCATAACATGTTAGAGAATATGTCTATGAAATTTGAGAATTTATTGATTTGATTTGATATAGTTTTGCTAATTTAATTCCCTAAGTTTCGGATGCTGTTTTGTGAAACGATTCTGGAACAGGCAGTAGTATAAATTCGATAATAAATTCTAGAAAAATGGTTTTTCGGATTTTCCTTCACCTACATGTCTCTAAGATGTTGGTGAATGTCTATGAGCATGGAAATTGGATTTCAAGGTGATTGGATATTTATTTTCGATTTTATTCTATGCTGTTGGGAATTGCTGTGCTGATGAATACAGATTTTGAATCGGTTTTGTTATTTAGGTTGACTGAGTTTTTGATGGCTAAAAATCCTGAAAACATTCAGGTAGCATGTTCTGAACATGTACTAACCTATGCAATTTTCTCAGAATTTATTGAAATTGTTTCATTGATCATTTCGAGCAATGTACAGAACTGGACAGTTTTGTGAAAAATTGTTGGGACTGTTTTGCTTGGCTTGATTGAGTGTGCTTTTTCAGTTCCAATGCCTTGCACCATTTTTAATGTGATTAAAAATGTGTTATCTTGATGTATCATGATTTCCAAACTGAATTGCTTGAAGTTGCATTTCCAAGAATTTTCGGATGCCTAAGTGATCACATTAGCGTCTCGTTAGTATATTGCATTATCTTGTTTGTTTTGACCGTCATATTTTTATGGCATGTGCTGAAGTAAATTTGATAATGTATGTGCTAGCTAGAGATGCTTATGATGATAATTTGGATGTTCCTAAATTATTTGGAAATTAATGAGTTTTGACTCATTTCAAGCTTTTCATATGGTTTGACTATATAAGGCTTTCATGGTTCAATGAAGTATTCATTGAGACATCAAAGTTGCAGATATTACCTTAGGTATGTTGGTATTGTGAATTGGAATTGCAAGGATTGAGGAATTAGCCGATTAGAGAATTATAGCAAATTGCTGGACAAGTCGACTTATTCAAGTATAAAGCGACTTGTTCAGTGGTCCGCATAAGTCGACTTGCGATGTACAAGGCGACTTGCAGGCGCAAAGTGCATAAGGCGACTTTATCGATAAGTCGACTTGTGCGAGGGCGAAGACAAGGCGACTTGTATTATGATACAAGGCGACTTGTGTATGGGCAGGGCATAAGGCGACTTGCATTCGCTGTAAATCGACTTGTGGCATGCTCAGTTGGATGATGGATGATTAAAAGGATTGATTCAATGTGATTGATGAAACCTAAATCATTCCATATAGTCCCGGCGACTATAATCCTTCAGCTTGAGTCGAGAATTGAAATCCTCCTCGAATATGAAAACTAACGCCCCATTAATATGGTAAGAACCGAGTTCTTATAGAATCGGGTTGTTGGGCAAACTCAAGCTCACTCTATACGGATATGTTCAACCATGAAAATAAGATTTTCGATTAATGGGTTGGTTTTCACCGAAGCATTGGTTTGTTGAGCAAACTCAAGGTCAACGTGGACAGAGGCGAAGTTGGGTAGTGTACATCGGGATGTACACTCATCAAAGAGTTGATAACCCAATGTAAGTGCACACATCAACAAGTTGATAGCACTGATCGATAGTTGTGTCTAAGATGTAATTGGTATATCCGATACCTCCCGAGACATAAGGTGGCTTGTTGGCAAACCCAAGGTCATTCTCAATGCTCTGCTATCGATGATGCAATTGGTATGTTCGATACCCACCGATTGACCTAAGTCAGGGCTTGTTGGGCAAACTCAAGGTCACTCTTAGCAATGTCTGATATCGACCCACTAGACTTTATGTCACTTTGTTTCTCCGGATTCGTAAGAGGGTTATAGATTCTAGAAACTAGTGGGAGCCATATGCATGTCATGCAAGTCCTTATGATCATGCAGCATTTCTATTCTAACATTTCTTCTCTATCGCTTTAGGTTGATTGAAGAAGTTTTTCATGTAATTTTCGCTCTCTATTTTGGACCGAATTTTCTTGATTGGTGAGGAATCGAGAATTGTTTTCAGATCTGAGGAACTGGGATACGTCCTAGATGTTCCACTTCCAGATGCACCTGCTGTCAATGCTTCTGATGAGGATCAGAAAGCATATTGTAAGCATCTAAAAGACAGTGACATGGCTACTTGCATTATGCTTGCCTCGATGTCACCAGAGCTGCAAAAGCAGCACGAGTCTATGGATGCTCACACTATAGTATTTCATCTTAGGGAGCTGATGAGTAAGCTCGGTCTGAAAGGTTCGAGACCTTAAGGCTTCTCTTCACCACAAAGGTGGCTCCAGGGACATCTGCTGTCCAGGATACCCTGAAGATGAATGGCTATATTGAGAGATTGGTCGTCTTAGGTTTTGTAATGGATTATGAGTTAAGTATATACTTAATTCTGGTTGGATTGTCTCGACGCTTATTCACGAGTCAGTGATAAACTATTGATGAACCAAATATCCACAACAATTCTGAAATGATCAATCGCTCAAGACAAATGAGAAAGGTGCTATCAAGAAGGATAGCAAGCAAGTGTTAGTGGTGGATGCTTCTTCTTCGGTCCAAAGAAGAAAGGGCCAAGAAACCAAATGGAAGTGCCATCAAGGAAAACCAAAAAACGCCCCAAAAGGATTTTGCTTTCATCAGGCAAGACCGCCACCAGAGGCTAAACTGTAAAGTCTATTCGAGTTCTGAAGCGTAAGAAGGCATCGATGCCTCTACTCCTTCAAATATGTTTGTCATTGAGGTTAATACTGCTTCGATCAAAATATATGGGTATTTGATACGGTTGTGGCTCATACATATGAAATGATATGCAGGCCTCGTGGGAGAGATGAGCACTCATAAAGGAGAACTAGACCTTCGTAGGTAATGCAAGAAGAGTTGCTACATTAGCGTGAGACACTTATGTCTTGTCACTCCCTCTTGGGCTTGTATTCAAATTGATGATTGTCATTTTGTACTGCTTTAACAAAGAACATATTGTCATTTCTTGTTTCAATAGAGTTGGTTTCATTGGACTTTTAGTAGCAATGGTTGTTCTATTAGTTCAAATGGAATGCTCTATGCTCGGGTACATTATGCAATGGAATTGACATATTAGATATGTCATATCCAGCTTTGAATGTCAATGACGCTAAAAGACATAATCGAGATAATTTAAAATCAACTTACTTATGGCATTGCGACGGCCATATAAATGAGACACGATCGCTAAGCTCCATAAGAGTGGCGCTTTAGGGTCATTTGATTATGAATCATATGACACATGCGAATCTTGTTTATTAGGCAAGATGACTAAGTTACCCTTCAAGGAAAGGGTGAACGAGTGATTGGAGTATTAGACCTAATACATTCGGATGTATGTGGTCCGATGTCCATCCATGCCGTAAGTGGTTGTCTTTACTTCATTACTTTTATCGGTGATTATTCACGATATGGGTACCAGATCGATGAGATACAAATCAAGCGCTTGAAAAGTTCAAATAATTCAAAATGAAGTAGAAAACTAACTTGGTAAAAGTATGAATACATTACGATCTGATCGTGGTGGAAAATGCTTAGACCAACAGTTTTGGATTATCTCAGAGATAATGGAATTTTATCTCAGTACACTCTACCTTGCAAGCCGCAGCACAATAGTGTGGCTGAAAGGAGATATCGAACCTTGTTAGACATGGTGCGATTAATGATAGGTTTTGCACAGTTTTTGGGGGTATGCGCTCGAGACAGCTGTTTACTTGTTAAACAGAGTTCCATTAAAGACAGTTGATGTTACTCCATATGAGATGTGGACTAACTGAAAGCCTTATCTTTCTCAGCTGAAAGTTTGGGGTTGTCCTACTTATGTGAAGCGGACACAGTCAGATTAGCTTGATGCAAAATCTGACAAGTATTTGTTCGTAGGATATCGTGGGATATCAATTCTACCTTGCTGAGGAACAAAAGTTGTTTGTTTTAAAGCATGCTGTTTTCTTAGAGAAAGAGTTTCTTTTACAAGAGGACAGTGGGAGCAAAGTTGAACTTGAGGAAGTTCAAGATGCTCGAACAAACGCAGATCAATCGCTCAACTCAGAATCAGTAACTCATGTACATGAGGTAACAGCTCAACCTTCTATTACACAAGAATTTCAGAGGTCATGTAGGATACGCCTGCTCCTGAGAGATATGGATTTCGTGAGGAGCAGAATGGCGATTGCTCATACGAGATGATGAGCTTACTACCTATGAAGAGGTTACAAAAGTTCGAGTCTGAAAATGGCTTTGTGCCATGAAATCAATGGATTCCATGTAAGAAAACCAAGTTTGACTTTGGTTGTTGCACCAAGGAATAAAGCCCAAAGGGTGCACATGGGTTTTCAAGAAGAAACCGACATGGATGGTAATGTGATTACTTATAAAGCAAGGCTTGTGGCCAAAGGATTTCGTCAGAGACAAGGAGTTGACTATGACAAGACCTTCAGCCCCGTAGCAATGCTTAAATCCATTCGGATACTCCTAGCCATTGCCGCTCATTATGATTATGAGATATGGCAATGGATGTGAAGATAGCTTTCCTTAATGGAAATCTTCCCGAGGATGTGTATATGACACAACCAGAGGACTTCACCTCCTATAATGGTGAAATGGTATGCAAGCTTCAGAATTCCATGTATGGATTGAAGCAAGCATCCAGGAGTTGAAATATCCGTTTTGATGAGGTACTCAAAGAGTTTGGTTTCTCACAAAATTCGGATGTACATTGTGTGTATAAGAAGGTTCATGGAACCGCAATCGTATTCCTTGTGTTATAAGTAGATGACATATTAATACTAGGAAAACGATGTCTCTATGCTACAATCGCTAAGATTTGGTTGTCAAACCCTTTTGCGATGAAAGACCTTGGTAAAGCAACTTATATCCTTGGGATAAAGATTTATAGAGATAGATCAAAGAAGTTGCTTGGTCTTTCACAATCAACGTACATAGGTAAGATGCTAAAGAGGTTTAGCATGGAACAATGCTATGTCTTAGACCCGATGTATTATATGCTCTAAGTGTTACGAGTAGATACTAATCGGATCCTGGTGAGGGTCATCGGGGTGGTATCAAGAATATCCTCAAGTACTTGCGAAGCACTAAGGATGTTTTCTTGACACATGGAGATGAAAATATCCAAGTAAGCGGGCATACAAATGCCAGTTTTAATCTGATAAGGATGATTTTGAATCACGATCAGGTTATATACATTCACACTGAACGGCCTGACGGTCAGTTTGAAAGAGTTCCAATCAAGAGACAATCGCCGATTCAACAACCGAGGCAGAGTACATTGCCGCATGAGATCGCAGAGGAAGCGGTTTGATCAAACAGGTTCATTATCGAACTTGGTATGGTTCCTAGGCGTGATGAGCCCATAGGATTGTATTGTGATACAATGGGGCTAGTCTTGCAGGAAAGGAACCAATGTCTCATCACCGATCCGCATATCGCACTCGCCGATTCCATTTGATTCGGAAATCATCGGTTGAGATGATGTCCTTATAGAGAAATTCCCACGAGCAAAGTGTTGTCGATCCGATGACAAAGCCATTGTCACACGAGAATTGTGATTCTTATGTACTCGCTTTTGGTATTAGATACTAAGGCGATTGGCTTTAGGTCAAGTGGGAGATTTGTAAGTGCAAGTCGACTTGTATACGTGGGTAAGTCGACTTAGACGATTCAAGATCGATAAGTCGACTTGTACATGGGGTAAGTCGACTTATGCAAGGACGATCTTGTTTATATTGCGCCCTAAAGGCAATCCCTTTAGCCGCTTTTGTTCAAAGTCGTGTGCGGACTTTATGAATAAATAAAGAAAGGCATACTTCATTAATTTGATGTTCATGAACATTGTTTATGAATTGATTGGATCTTTAATCGAATTAATGAAGTCCATGATATATGACATAGCATGAAGGAAATTATGATGTGCTCATACTCCCGAGATTCCTATCATGTGCAATTATGTCAAGATCTAAATTCTCCTAGTCATAGGATTAATGAGACCGACATCATTAATCCGGATAGACTAACACATGTCATATTCCTCGATTGGATCAAGCGGTGGATCTCGTAAACCGTAAATATGAGATATTGAGAATTGACATGTGGATGCTTACTAGTGGTAGTAAGTTCATTGATGACCCGCCATGAGATCATCACATGGATATCTTATCTAAGTGTCGCGATAATCTCATCATAAGAATGGTGCAAGTATCCTTAGACTTGAGGTACTCAAGGATATCTTGAATACCGATCCTGCTTTGACTCCATTCCTTGTTGCCTTCGTAGGTAACTCATAGGGTGGTGCTTGGGTACAGTTTGAGGTATTCAAGATAATTGAGTAGCCAATAAAGGATTCACCACTTACGGATTAGCGTAAGAGATACTATGGCCTCTTGTCGGGATCATTACTTGTAAGGTGGCCAAAGAATATGTCATGTAAGAGTGTCCTCATCGACATATAGAGTAATGAGTCCCAGACAAGAACTAATTTCACTGGGCTAGACTCAGCCTAGTGAGAGTTGACACTTTGACCATACTCATAACCAAGTGGGGTATAGGATGGTGAAAGGACTAATTGCACAGAATTGTACATGGAAGGGTTTGTGATCCGTTCGTAATGAATACATCAAACCGATTATTTTTCTACCAATTGGGGTTATGATGTATTGCTAGATACCGCTCATGACTTGCTTAGATTAAGTGTTAATCTAAGTGGCCAACATAACCGGAGCCTAAAGGGTCACACGATAAGAGTGATTCGAGAATCAGAAATAGTAATTGGACAGAGTTCCAATTATGGAGAGCATTAGGATTAAATGGATCCCGATGAGATCGGGATATGTCCCGATGAGATCGCGACATCGATATTGCTAAGAAAGGTCTCCAGAGCGTTTTCCGTACCGGAGCCCAGTAGGTCGGTAGGACCGACCCCAGTGTGACTGGACCACTTCAGCAATATATATATACATATATATATATGATTAATTAATTAAATAATTAATTAATATATATATATATATATGCATGCACGTGGAAGCCAAAGGAGGAAGCCTTGTCATCTTAAACTTTTTTATATATATATATCTATATAGGCTAACGTGGACACTCATCCACCATTAGCTTTTAATATGTCTTTTAAGTGTTAAAAGATATATATGTTAAAAAGCAAGTGAAAGATGCGATGGTCGTGAGCATTGGAAAAGGATTTGAGAAATCCTAATGTTCTTCATCGATCACCAAAGCTTCCTCTCCAAGTTTTCTTTCTTTTCAACGTTGATCCAAGCTCTCCAAAGGACGAGGTAGGTCTAGCACCTTTAATCTGTTTCTAGCTATTCCCTGTCAAAGGGTTTGTCCTGTTAGGTTTTCGATCTCTGCGTGGATCACCTT
This sequence comes from Erythroxylum novogranatense, assembly GCA_029891385.1. NCBI lineage: Eukaryota > Viridiplantae > Streptophyta > Magnoliopsida > Malpighiales > Erythroxylaceae > Erythroxylum > Erythroxylum novogranatense. The sequence goes on along the minus strand of CM057232.1, from coordinate 14,841,721 downwards.
TAGAGATAGTCTCTTTTGGCTATTTAGGTTGATGTCTTCATACCGACACTGGATCTCGGGTTTCGGAAAGTCCCGAACAAAATTTTTGTTTTCCGCTGCCGGTACATGTGATGTACCTCCCGGGATTTTCCTACACTAGTAGATGCGGGATATACAAACGGCGAAGGATTTCTCGCACCATTTTGAGATCAAAGATATCACCTCAATGAATAGACTCCAGGATACCAACTAAATATCCCCTTAGAGTTAATTAAAAAAATAAAAATTTATTTAATTTTATAATTATACCTTGAATTTTAAAAATTATTATTTTTAAAATTTTAATTTTAATTCGACTTTAGTATCTTTATTAACGTTGCTGACATTCATTTTTTTTAATTCTAGCTCAACTTTAGTATCTTCGTTAACATTGCTGACGTTGTTTATCATGTAAAACATCTCAACATCAACACTGAGTTGATGTTTTGCATAAACGCGAGATCTGGAAAGATTTGTTAATACACATCCTTATGCCTACCTAATAAAGAGGCTATTTTTGATATTTGTCATATGAAAGAGGTACCTTAATACTTATACATGTCAAACTTAATTAAATTAACTAATTAAGTTTTGTTGTTGTTTAACTTTAGATACTAATTAAGTATCTTATATGTTAATTATGAAAGCTTTCACAATTCTTTAGATGAGTTTGTATTAACCTTATTAAACTAATTTATAAAGAGGATTATAATTTAAGGTCCTTCAAAAATAATATTAAACAATATAAAAAATTCATAATTATCCTTTAATTTAATTTATTGTTAGATGCAATTATTAATTAAAATTGCAATTTTCTTTAAAATCAAATCACTAGATCGAGAGCATCAATTGCATATTCATATATGATATTGTCCTTAAAACACATACAACAACGAGATTCCTATTTTTTCGTGCTTATTAAATATAATTTAAGATTTTATGTAGCTACTAGCCACTATACTATTTCTTCTATTTTTAGAATTTTTATTTTATATATCATTTCAATCATCTTTTTTCATTTTATGTATATATCACTAATATTCTAAATATTCAATTTTTGATGTAACTAGTACTCGCTGAAGTTCATAATCTAAAACTTTCATTTTGATAAAAATAATCTAATTTTTCATTGATAATTTAAAAGTAATCTCGTATCTTAATAAAAATTAAAAATAATTTACTTATAAAATAAAATAATATTATTTTTATAAAGAATTTTATTAATAATTATATATTAAGTCTCTTTTTGGTCGAGTTTATATCGGTAGAATTTTTGTCAAGAGCTTTTTTTGTAGGTCTTTTCTAAAAGAACTTTTTAAAAAGTCATTGACTGCTTGATTGTCATTTAAAAAGAACTATTATGAAAGAACTTCATACAAGAGATCGCTTAGCAACATAAAAATAAAAAGTAATTTTAATTTTATTTATATTTTGTTTTGTAATAAAATTATTTATGTATATAAAATTACTTAAAGTATATTAAACAATATGTAAAGTACAATATATTAATTATTATATAATTTTAAACCATAAGAAACATGTATATGTAAAACATATTTAAATATTTAAAACAATATATTAATTATTTATGCATATAAATATTATTTAAAATATATTAAGCAATATGCAAAACATAATATATAAATTATTATATGATTTGTAGATATTGTTGGAACTATGTGTAAAATATAAAAACAAAAGGAACTTAAAAATAAGCTCATTAATTGATCTGAAAAATCTACCTGAAAAAGTTATTTGAAAGGCTTTTTTGAGAAGCTCCAAAATTGAACTTCTTAAAAAGTTGTATTTTGGCTGCCAAAAAAGTTATATCTATTAAAAAAGTACTTTTTATTTTACAGTCAAACACTTATTTTTAAAAAATACTTATTGACTTCCTGAAAGTATATGCAAACAAGCCCTAAGTATTTTATATTTCTCTTAGATACTGCGGTGTTTAACAAAAAAGCCTAGTAATTGAATGTTAAATTCAATTAAAGGACAAAATTAAAGTCTAAAATATAAAAATAAAGAAAATTAATTTATGATAACATCTATTAGACGAAACAGGACATAATAAACTTTAGGACCAGGGTTCGAATCCCAACAACGGGAGGAGTGGGCCGCCTTGCTGAGAAGTTGGCTGAGATCAGACCGTGATTTATCCCCTCACTACTCTATCGGGTCAGAGTGTGGGAGGCCTAGGGTGGGCGATTCCACCTTTTGTGGGAGTCTTAGGGTGGACGATTCCACCTTTTGAGACAAGGACATAATAAACTTTAACCCCTGCCTAGGATCCTACTCTTCCCAACATATAGGTTCTAATTCAGACCGTCTTGTCCATTAATATAATTGTACCTCTCTTGTTCACACGTCATTGTTATAGCATAGGAGATGTTTCCATCCATTTTTAGTTAAAGTTTTAAATTTTGATACACGTACTTTAATTAATATAAATTATAATAATAGTAATGTTTTTTTTAAACTATACGATGAGGATCGGTAGAGCACACACTTTTAACAAAAGAATAGAAGAAGAAAAACAAAATAATCCAATGTCAAACTAAACTCACAAATTCACTGTAAGCTCCACTTTCTTCATCTAACATTATGACAATTTTGGGGAAAATATTATGGTCCTATAATCGCTCGAGCCTACACAAAGAACATGAAAAACATGGCTATAATTAGGCAATACCTACAAGCATTCCTAACCTAAAATGCCCTAAACACCTCAATCACTAGGGCTTACCTCCAGGCCGTTCCTATCGTTTGATAGGCTCGGGGTAAAATAAAAAAATAAACGAAATAAAAAAAGATTCTAATAAATCGACAGTATACTTAAGTTTACATATTTGTATGAAACGTAAATGACTCAATTTATAAGTGTACATATTGAATCGAATATTAAATGCTCATAACATTTAATTTTTTTCTAGGAACGTGGCATCTTTACAAAATCTATTCAGTTGATAGGAAATGGGCTAGCATATATATGTTATTGAATGAGTATTTCACCATAAAAAAGGGATGAGAATGGGGCCTTTTTTAGTATTGAATGTGTTAATAGCTCCGAAAAGAATGACATGATAAATGCATCATTAATGAACCTGCATGCTACTTAATTATTGGGTTTGTGTTGTTGTCTTGTGGGCAATTCTTTTGGAGCTCAATTCTATGACTAATTAATATTCTTTTATTTATATCTCTAAAAAAAAGTTTTTACCATAAAATTAGGAGCCCCTCCTCGTCATGGGCCCCAAGCAGGTGCACGGCCTCGCCTGCCAGGTACACCTTTGCTACCTCATATGTTTGCCTAGCAATTGAAGCAAGAAAAATTCTTGTCACAAAAATGAAAATAATATAAGAAAAATAAAATAAAAATATAAAAGTTTACGTGATTTGAGATTTATATTCACAGGTAAAAAGAAAAGTTTTTATTATTATGAGAAAAATTATATAACGAGAAGTATGATAATCAACAATAACTTACACAACTTTTGGTTAGGTATTTATATATTAGAGCTACGTGAAAAATGTCTAAGTATAATGAAATTTTAGTTTCACAAAAGACTAAGATTAGTAAACTTCTATTTTTTACAAATGCCTAATGTTGGTAAGCTTCTATTTTTGCACATTCTTAAAAATTGTATTATAATTGTGTCTTACACTTATCCTACTTTGACACTAGCGTCAATTTTAATTAGACTTGAAATTTTCTTTAGGCCATAGAAGATTGACATAGATCATATGTCCTTATTAAGTACCAATTAGTTATTATAATTTTACTGTTCGCCAAAATTTATGACATATCTAACAATTATCCACATTGAACTTGAATTCTCTTTTTAATAACGAAGAAATACTCCTTACTATACAAGCCTTCAAAGGCTTCACGCTATGCGAATATTCACCAAGTTTAAGTTATGCTTGAAATTCTCCTCGTGTAATGACTTTATCAACATATATGTTAGGTTCTCAACTAGAAGATACCTTACCTTCAGTATAGAAAATACCTTATCTTTAATGGCATCCTGAATAAAATTAAACTTGATGTCAATATACCTTGATCTCTCCTAATAAAAAGGATTTGTAGATAGGCTTAATTCATTCTGACTATCATAGTAAATAACAAAGTTTTACACATTTACATATTAACCCCTTATGTTAATGACATGTATTCTTTTTATGTTATACACAACATAATTGTTGTGATAAACATATATAGATCTTCATATCATAAATGATCTTTTCTGTTTAATGTGTATCTCATTTGATTTTATTTTGTGTATCTTATTTATCTTGCATATCATATTTGTTATTATTATTAGATACCAAAACATATGTATAAATATCTGTAAAAGCTATTCAACAAATACACAATCAATACAATACAATTGCTTCCTTCTTCTATTCTTTCATGGTATCAGAGCCTATACACTAATCCTATTACCGAGCTAGCATTCTTTTTCTCAAACACCTACAATGCATACACAAACAACAAAACCAACACACAAAAACATCTGACCCTGCATACACAAATAGTAGAAACCAACACATAAAGCAGCCCCGCATTTTTTTCAGAACCAGTACATCACAAATATCATCAATGGCTGATCCTTCTTCCCCCACATTACCATTCAATTAGATTACAAACTTCCTAACCACAAAATTGGATTCCTCCAATTACCTCATCTGGCGAAACCAAATACACGTCATTCTTGTCACCTCTGATCTCATTGGTACGCCGATGGATCACTCCCACCACCTCTATCACTACAGATGTTGAATCTTCGTAATACCTCGTGTCGCAGAAATTTGACCGACTTGTTCATCGCTTTCTTCAAGATCACTATCAACCTCCATCGCCCATCTTGCCATTGATGTACCACACCCGTGATCTTTGGCTCAATCTGAGTAACACTTCATGCAACAATCTAGCTCCCAACGCTTCTTCGCCCGATTTAAAACTTCATACCCTACAAAAAGGACAACAATCGATTACAGAATATCTTATGACTATCTCAACTACAACAGAGGAACTAGCAGCTATAGGTGATACAATATCTAATTCTGACCTTATACTTTTTGCTTTGAATGGTTTACCTGCAGATTTTGAATCCTTCATAACGACGGTGGAGAATCGCGACTCCAGCATCACTTTTGGCGAACTTCGGGCAAAGCTCCTCATCCACGAACAGCAACTGCTCTTGCTCCACTCCGCTCCATCATCGGACACTACCCTCGCCGCTTCATTGTCCAGCCATTCACCCTCTCCACACACCTTCGAACGCGGCGGCTACAAAACGAGGAGAGGAGGAGGACGCGAGCATCAACATGTTTTTAACCCTAATGGCCAATGTCCTCCAAGTGGGCCAACTGTGTAGCACCTCTTTATCGTAGGGTACACGCCGGGAAGCCCGTAGGTCATTCCGACACATAACCCACAATAAGGGTACACTACCGAGCAAACCTAACTATACTCCACATAGCATCAATATAAATATCACTAAATTTTGAAACCAAACTACACTTTTCATTTCATTTCTCAAATCCTTAATTACACAATTCTGCCTATACAATACTTAAAAGAAACTAAAACAACTCTTATCTAGGTCATTCCCAAAAGTCCCAGCTGACCCACCTATGCGTCATAACTTCTCTTGCCGCAATAATCTACAAGGCAGAGAAAGTCCCACACTCTGGAGCTAGGAGTCTACTAATGCTGTTCGGAAAAATATATTGCAATGTTGGGTGAGTTTGCGAACTCAACGAGAAACCATCATTGATGGTCCACCCAACTCATGCATATACAAACGGTACACAATTGATCACACAATATCATTTACGGAAATATCACATGCATGACAATTCACAAATATAAGGCAGTTTGCCTTTCACACCGTTCACATTTAAACATTTGTATATGCGATGTGCATGTGACACTTTCATTTTATTACATTGTTGTGACCGTGCGCCTGAACTGTCCTAGTGACAGGCACATTGCGTTGAGCCTATGGCTCTGAATACATTGAGCCTGAATGTCCTGATACGGTGAGCCAGTGGCTCTGAAATACGTTGGGCACGAAGCCCTGTGCGTTGAGCTTAAAGCTCTTAAGTACGTTGGCTGCTCTGGTCACAACTGTCATTATCTGATCATGCCTTTTTATGCATGAAATGCACATGTCTCAATTTCTAAATAGCACATGTCCGATTCACATTTAATAATACACATATAACACTTCAATAACACATTCCCTATACTTCAGACACCTATGGTCCGAAACCAATGACAATCAAACACATAGCCCTCCATTTCTTCCGCATGGCATAAGTACATAATTTAAACACATCAAGATTGAGGAACCAACTAGGTTACTCACCTGTAACTTCCGAGCTAATGTCGGGAAGTCTCAGCCACGTCGGAGGATCGACGCTCCACCGGTGCCTCTATAACAATCAGATACACAGATATTACTAATTGTTCAATTTACAGTAGTCAATTATGCATATGCAACGATTTAATTGTGTACAATACATGTTTATGATATTCCCGACACTAGACCCAAATCTTCCCAATCCAATCTCATCCTCTCTAATGAAAGGAATTTATAATCCTCAAAAGTCAAACTCCAAGACATAGGAACTATCTGAATATCGAAATCAAATTCCCTATTCAATCGCCATCTAAATTCACGTACTTTCGGAATCGATTCAGAACTTTCATCCTTAAAAATCTATAGTTCATAGTCTCTAAATTGCAATAAATCAAGAACCAATTCATTTGAAATAAAACCTCACAAATCATCCATTAAAACAATCCATTCACTATCGGACGAATGGGCGTCCTCGACCAAGAAGACCCTCGTGACGCGTCATGCATGCACGCGGTAGCTCTCCTCGCGGCGTTCGCCACGCCGCCACGACGTGCGCCTTCGCTTGTCGCGGCGTGCAAAGGCAGAATGCTTACCGCGGCGTGTGAAAAGGGAAATTGCTCGCCGCGGCGTGTGATGAACACGTCGCGACGTGCAAACCTAGAACACGCCCGAAACCCAGATTTCTCAATTCTGTCAACTTTTAATCCATCCAACTCAGTTCAAAACACTCCCAAACAACTCAATATACTCTAAACAACTCACCCCTAACCTCAATTCCATCAAATAACCAATTATCTCTTAATTCCCAAATCAAAATCAAGAAAATTCTCAAATCCCTATCATCCGAAACTCAAATATTTCTCAACAATCAATAACTCTAATCATTCATCAATACAAACCAATTAATCTATAAATCAAACTATCTAAGGCCCGAAGAGTAGGAACTTACTTGATTAAACCTTAAAATCTTCAAAAAATTCCAACCCTTCAAACTCTCACACACCCACGACATTTATCAAAATCCAACCCATGATCAACTTCTCCAACACCAAGCTCAAGGAATAAGTTAAAGATGAAAAAGGAAGCAATTTAGTGAGAAGAAAATGGAAGAAACCAAGCAAGGAGACCACGATGGAGAAGAAGGGAAAGGGCAAATTTTTTTTCTATCAAAAGAGGGTAAGCATTGTGGGAAGCAAAATTCAAAGGCTAAAGGTTTTATACAAATGTTTTAAAAGCTTAAGGGATCGCTTGGCAATTCAATTGCCCCATGACCAATTCGAATGACCTAAATCCAGCTTTTTATTCTAGTTCTCCCAAATTTCCAATGGCTCTAAACCCTAATCCTAAAAATCAAAATTCTAAATCTCCATTGCCATTGGTCAGTCAATTTCAGAACCGAAAATCCAATTAATGTATCAATCTGTCATTTTTTCGGTCCAGACCTATTACTCTGAAAATTTCAGAAAAATTTCTAAAAATTCTCAAAATTATAAAACTCATAATTATACACTCCAATTCCATAATTCAAACTCCTAAATCTCATTATTCACTCCAATTCAATTTTTGAAGCTCAATCTACACAACTATCACAACATGTCCAATAAACACAATCATACTGGGAATATGTCATACATGTATGTGCATACATATGCTTGTGCAATAATTTTCAATTATCAAAATATGGAGGCTAACTAATACATGAACATACCAAATCATGAATGCACACTACTGTACCCATCCCATTGGTGACGGGATGTTACAATTCTCCCCTCCTTAAAAAAAATTTCGTCCCGAAATTTCTTACCTGACTGATCGAACAAGTGAGGATACTGCCTTCTCATGTGCTCCTCAGTCTCCCAAGTTACTTCCTCCGATGAGTGGTTCTTCCATAGGACTTTCACCAATGGAATAACCCTACTCCTCAACTGCTTGACCCGTGATCCTATAACTGCATCTTCCTCAACATAACTCGACATCGACCACCTCAATCTCCCCGAGCCTAATCACACGGGTCAGTCGATAGATATCTCCGAAGCATACTCACATGGGAGACATCGTGCAACTGGGACATCTCACTCGGCAATGCCAACCTATAAGCCAAAGGTCCTACCCTCTCAAGGATCTCATAGGGACCAATGTACCTAGGGCTCAACTTGCCCTTCCTTCCAAATCTCAGTACACCTCTCCACGGAGACACTTGGAGGAAAACTTTATCTCCCACATCATACTCCATCTCTCGCCGATGCTGATCCACATAGCTCTTCTGTCTATCCTGAGCCACCTTATTGCAACTCCGAATCAACTTTACCTTATCTACTGTGTCCTGGATCAACTCAGGACCCTCTAGCATCCTCATACCCTCTTCATCCCAATACAGAGGCGATCGACACTGCTTCCCATAAAGAGCCTCATACGGTGCCATCCCAATACTACTCTGATACTGATTGTTATATGCAAACTCTATCAGAGCCAAATACTGATCTCACGCACCTCGGAACTCTAATACACAAGCCCGTAATATATCCTCAATAGTCTTGATTGTCCTCTCACTCTGCCCATCTGTCTGAGGATGAAATGTTGTACTGAAGTTCAACCGAGTACCCATAGCCGACTGCAGGCTCTTCTAGAACCTCGAAGTAAATTTGGGATCCCTGTCTGAGACTATAGACACTGGAACCCCATGCAGTCTCACTATCTCAGCCACATACTTCTGGGCCAACTGATCTAGAGTATTGTTCTCTCTCACTGGCAAGAAGTGAGTCGATTTGGTCAACTGGTCCACTATGACCCAGATCGCATCATGCTGCTTTGGCATCCTAGGCAATCCCATAATAAAATCCATCGTAATTCGCTCCTATTTTCACTCCGGAATAGGCAACGAATGCAACTTCCCAATCGAGCCCGGTGCTCACTTTAATCACCGGGCACGCCAAACACCGAAACAAACTCACACCGCTTTTCATGCCAGCCATCGAATGCAACTTAAGAGTGTTATACATCTTGGTAGTACCAGGATGCATAGCATAGGCGGCCAAATGCGCCTCTTCCAGAATCTCACGCCTCAAATCGTCTACATCTGGAACACAAAGTCGCAGACCCATCCATAATGTCCCATCTCTCAACTTAAAATCAGAACTCAAATCAGATTTCACTCTCTTTATCAGTCTCACCAACATAGGATCTTGGTCCTGAACTCGCCTGATCCTATCATGCAACATCGGCCTAAGTCTCAGAGTAACTATCAGAGCTCCATCCTGACCCAAATCCAACTGCACATTCAGAGCTCTCAACTGAATCAAACAAGGTAACCTCGAAACCTGAATCTGAGCTGCACTGATATGAGATCTCCTACTCAATGCATATGCAACCACATTGGCCTTCCCAGGGTGGTCTTCAATAGTGCAATCATAGTCCTTAAGCAACTCAATCCATCTCCTCTGCCTCATATTCAACTCCCTCTGACTCAACAAATACCGCAAACTCTTATGATCAGTGAAAATCTGGAACATCTCACCATACAAGTAGTGTCTCCAGATTTTCAAGGCAAACACAACTGCAGCTAACTCCAAATCATGCACTGGATAATTTACCTCATGAGACCTCAACTGTCTCGAGGCATAGGCAATCACTCTGTCATGTTGCATTAGAACACATCCCAAACCATGCTGCGACGCATCACTAAAGACCTCAAATTCTCCGGTCCCTGACGGTAGAGCTAACACCGGTGCAGTGGTCAACCGATATTTCAGCTCCTCAAAACTCCTCTGACACTCCTCAGTCCATCTGAAGGCCACACTCTTCCTCGGAAGTTTTGTCAGAGGGGCTGAGATCACTGAAAATCCCTCGACAAACCTCCGGTAATAACCTGCTAATCCGAGGAAACTCCGCATCTCTGACACATTCCTCGGAGCCTCCCAATTTCTCACTGCCTCTATCTTGTGAGGATCCACCTGGATACCCTCACCAGACACAATGTGTCCCAGAAATACAATCTCATCGAGCCAGAATTCACATTTAGTGAATTTGGCATACAACCGTCTCTCTCTCATAATCTGCAATACAATCCTCAAGTGCTCAGCGTGCTCCTGACTACTTCTCGAATACACCAGTATATCATCAATGAACACTATCACAAACTGATCTAGTTAGGGCTGAAAAACCTTATTCATTAAAGCCATGAAGGCTACCGGGGCATTAGACAACCCAAACGGTATCAATAGGAACTCGAAATGCCCATACCTGCTCTTAAAAGCACTCTTAGGCACATTGGCCTCTACTATCCTCAACTGATAATACCCAGATTTCAGGTCTAACTTAGTAAACACCTGAGCTCCCTGCAACTGATCAAATAAATCATCGATCCTAGGCAGTGGATAATTATTCTTCACTGTCACCCGATTTAACTGCCTATAATCGATGCACAACCTCAAAGTCCCGTCCTTCTTCTTCACAAACAAAGACCGAGCTCCCAAGGCGAAACACTAGCTCGATAAACCCCTTATCCAAGCTTTTCGAGTGAGCCTTCACTCCCTCGCCCACAGGTGTCATCCTATATGGAGGTATAGATATAGGAGCGGTACCTAGAACGAGGTCAATCGAGAACTCTGTTTTCTAATCCGGCGGCAAACCCGATAGCTCAACGGGAAACACATCTAGAAATTCCCTAATCACGGGAATATCCTGCAACCTCTGCTCAACTCTGGTATCCATTACATGGTCCAGATAGGCCTCACAACCATCCTGCATCAACCTCAAGGCACTTATAAACAAAATCATCCTGGCTGGTACTGCCTGACTAACTCCTCGAAATACTACTCTAGGCTGACCAGGAGACTCCAAAATGACCTCCTTGGTATAGCAGTCCATAACGGCCCTATGTGCAGTAAGTCAGTCCATCCCCAAAATCAAATCAATCTCTCTCAGAGGCAACACTAACAGGTCTGCACTCAACACTGTTAGATCAATCTGAATCGGATACCCCTTGCAGACCTCACCCAAAGCAGTAGTACTACCCAGAGGTGTACTCACCTGCAACCCATACTGTAGCATCTCCCTATCCACATGCAATTTACATGCCAAATGCGGTGTAATAAAAGAATGCGTGGACCCTGGATCTAACAATGCATATGCCTCAAAGCCAGAAATCAAAAGCATACCCGCAACAACATCTGGGAAATCCTGAGCCTCCTGCCGAGTCATGGCATAGACTTCGCTGGATCATGGTCCGCCGCTCACCCTTGCCTCAAAACAAATCCTCTCGGCTTGGCCTCGGCCTCTCCCAGTCCACCACCGCGACTCACAGATCAGTCAATTACTACCAGATCTCCCACTTACAAACCGATCGAGCTCCCAGGTGTAGTGGGGCACTTCGCTCGATGATCCATGGAGCCGCATGCAAGGCAGCTCCACCATCCGCCAACACTCCCCACTATGCCTCTTCTCAAGAAATCGACAAACAGAGATACTGTCTCAACCTCTAGCACCGCCATCACACCACACAAATCTCCCTCTCGACCAAATCCAGATCGCTGAGACCTCCGAAGACACGAAGTCCCGCTCTGGGCGCTTGAAACTCCTACCAGAGCTGCCCCGACCGCACTCGCCTCTCTTGCCTCGATCCTGCCCGCCTCAAATGATTCGTCTCAAAGTCGCTTCACTCGCACTGCAGCAGCTCTCAACTCTACAAATGTGCCCATATCAGATCGGGCTAACCTGGTACGGATCTCCAGATTCAGCCTTCCCTCGAATCTCCGGCACCTATCCGCCTCGGTAGCAATCAAAATAGTAGCATACCCCATAAGCTCATTGAACCTAACCTCATACTCTGCTACTGACCTCGCACCCTGCTTCAACTCTAAGAACTCCTGCATCTTCATCTCAAGATAAACCTTGGGCATATAGTTGTCTCTAAACGCCCTCAGAAAATTATCCCATGACAATAGGCAAGGCCTGGTGGTGCTGCTCGGGACAGTCTTCCACCACTGGTAAGCCGGACCCTGCAGGAGAGACACAACATAATCAAACCTCTCCTCTGCATCACAGTCCATCTAGTCGAAGACCCTCTCAGCCCTTCCACCATCCTCACCTCGGCGAGGTCTCAGCTGCCATAAAGTCCACACCCCACCTTGCAAGAATCTATCGTACCTCCTCTCCCGTCTCGCGGGAACCCTAGGAGGCAACTCCTCAAAATGAGGCACTGAAGACTCCCTACTAGCTCCAACGGATCCGTGGTCAGCTGGTTGATCGACTTGATCACCAAGGACGGATGACCTAGAACAACACAAAGAATCCGATCAATTACTGCATTACTCACAGCAATTCAAGCCTAAATAACTGACTAATCCCAATAGATGTCAAACCATGCTCTGATACCACCAAATGTAGCACCCCCTTATCGTAGGGTACACGACGGGAAGCTCGTAGGTCATTCCGACACATAACCCACAATAAGGGTGCACTATCGAGCAAACCTAACTATACTCCACATAGCATCAATATAAATATCACTAAATTTTGAAACCAAACTACACTTTTCATTTCAATTCTCAAATCCTTAATTACACAATTCTGCCTATCCAATACTTAAAAGAAACTAAAACAACTCTTATCTAGGTCATTCCCAAAAGTCCCAGCTGACCCACCTATGCGCCATAACTTCTCTTGCCGCAACAATCTACAAGGCAGAGAAAGTCCCACACTCTGCAGCTAGGAGTCTACTAACGTTGTCCTGAAAAATATATTGCAATGTTGGGTGAGTTTGCGAACTCAGCGAGAAACCATCATTGATGGTCGACCCAACTCATGCATATACAAACAGTACACAATTGATCACACAATATCATTTACGGAAATATCACATGCATGACAATTCACAAATATAAGGCAGTTTGCCTTTCACACCGTTCACATTTAAACATTTGTATATGCGATATGCATGTGACACTTTCATTTTATTACATTGTTGTGACTGCTACCGAATCGCCCCAAAGGATTTGGCATATCATTGTGTTGAGCCTATGGCTCTAAATACATTGGGCCCGAATGCTCGATACGCTGAGCGATGGCTCAAATACGCTGAGCACGAAGCCTCGTGCGGCTGAGCTTAAAGCTCAAGCACGTTGGTCGCTCCGGCCACAATCAAGTATTATCTGATCATGTCTTTTTATGCATGAAATGCACATGTCTCAATTTCTAAATAGCACATGTCCGATTCACATTTAATAATACACATACAACACTTCAATAACACATTCCCGATACTTCGGACACCTATGGTCCGAAATCAATTACAATCAAACACATAGCCCTACATTTCTTCCGCATGGCATAAGTACATAATTTAAACACATCAAGATTGAGGAACCAACTAGGTTACTCACCTGTAACTTCCGAGTTAATGTCGGGAAGTCTCAGCCACGTCGGAGGATCGACGCTCCACTGGTGCCTCTATAACAATCAGATACACAGATATTACTAATTGTTCAATTTACAGTAGTCAATTGTGCACATGCAACGATTTAATTGCGTACAATACATGTTTATGATATTCCCGACACTAGACCCAAATCTTCCCAATCCAATCTCATCCTCTCTAATGAAAGGAATTCATAATCCTCAAAAGTCAAACTCCAAGATATAGGAACTATCTGAATATCGAAATCAAATTCCCTATTCAATCGCCATCTAAATTCACGTACTTTCGGAATCGATTCAGAACTTTCATCCTTAAAAATCTATAATTCATAGTCTCTAAATTGCAATAAATCAAGAACCAATTCATTTGAAATAAAACCTCACAAATCATCCATTAAAACAATCCATTCACTATCGGACGAATGGGCGTCCTCGCCACGGCGAGACCCTCGCATCGTCATGTCGCATCGCGGTAGCTTCTCCTCAAGGCCGTTCGCCATTCGCCATGACATGCGCCTTCGCTCGTCGTCACAAGGTAAAGGCAGAATGCTCGCCGCGGTGTGAGTTTCCACTGTCACAAGGCAGGATGAACACGTCATGACGCAAACCCGTAATATGCCCAAACCCGATTTCTCGATTCGCGACTTTTAATCCATCCAACTCAGTTCAAAACACTCCCAAACAACTCAATATACTCTAAACAACTCACCCCTAACCTCAATTCCATCAAATAACCAATTATCTCTTAATTCCCAAATCAAAATCAAGAAAATTCTTAAATCCCTATCATCCGAAACTCAAACATTTCTCAACAATCAATAACTCTAATCAATCATCAATACAAACCAATTAATCCATAAATCAAACTATCTAAAGCAAGAAGAGTAGGAACTTACTTGATTAAACCTTAAAATCTTCAAAAAATTCCAACCCTTCAAACTCTCACACACCCACGACATTTATCAAAATCCAACCCATGATCAACTTCTCCAACACCAAGCTCAAGGAATAAGTTAAAGATGAAAAAGGAAGCAATTTAGTGAGAAGAAAATGGAAGAAACCAAGCAAGGAGATCACGATGGAAAAGAAGGGAAAGGGCAATTTTTTTTTCTATCAAAAGAGGGCAAGCATCGTGGGAAGCAAAATTCAAAGGCTAAAGGTTTTATGCAAATGTTTTAAAAGCTTAAGGGATCGCTTGGCAATTCAATTGCCCCATGACCAATCCGAACAGCCTAAATCCAGTTTTTTATTCTAGTTCTCCCAAATTTCCAATGGCTCTAAACCCTAATCCTAAAAATCAAAATTCTAAATCTCCATTGCCATTGGTCAGTCAATTTTGGAACCGAAAATCCAATTAATCTATCGATTTGTCATTTTTTCGGTCCAAACCTATTACTTTGAAAATTCCAAAAAAATTCCTAAAAATCCTCAAAATTATAAAACTCATAATTATACACTCCAATTCCATAATTCAAACTCCTAAATCTCATTATTCACTCCAATTCAATTTTTGAAGCTCAATCTACACAACTATCACAACATGTCCAATAAACACAATCATACCGGGAATATGTCATAGATGTATGTGCATACATATGCTTGTGTAATAATTGCCAATTATCAAAATATGGAGGCTAACTAATACATGAACATGCCAAATCCTGAATGCACACTACTGTACCCATCCCATTGGTGACAGGATGTTACAAACTGGGCCAACTGGGCCAAATCGTTATGGCCATGGACCTGTGGCGATTAGGCCATCAATTTTTGGGCACTTGTCTAATTCCACTGGGCCAGTCCCTTTTAACCAATATTCCTCCAAGCCCAGCCCAAACTACCAGCAAAACCAATCTTATAACCATTTTAGGTTTAATAAACCTTCCTGTAAATGCCAAATTTGTTGAAAATGGGGACATATTGCTGTACACTATCGTTTCTGATATTCCGAATCTCAAAATTGTCCCCTTCTGGATCCCACAAACCCTAATAATTTATCCACTGCTTTCACTGCCCTCGACATTACAAAATCTTCTTATCCTTCAGATGTCACTCCTACCATCATTGCAGAATGGTTACCCGACACTGGTGCAACAACCCACATGACTCCTGACCCTCAACTTGTCGAATCCTCAATACGATACAATGGTCCAAATACAGTAATTGTCGGTAATGGACAAACTCTTCCTATTTTCTCTACTGGTAATCTCACATTCCCTACTCCCATTAGAACCCTTCACCTCAATGGCATTTTAGTTGTTCCCAATCTTACTACAAATTTACTTTATGTAGCAAAATTTGTTAAGGATAATTCCTGCATAATTGAATTTAATCCTTTTGGTTATATTGTGAAGGATCTCCATACTAGGATACCACTTCTCGTGGGTACCATCCACAATAATCTTTACCCATTGAAGATTCCAATCAATTTCACAAATCTGATTGCTCTCCACACCACCTCTACTCCAATTCAATTATGGAATCAGCGTCTTGGTCATCCATGTCCTGCTACACTCTCTAGGTTATCTCCCCTTTTAAATATCAAACCTCATGTAATAAAACATTGTACTTCTTGTCTTCAAGGAAAAAGTACTCGTCTTTCTTTTCCCTTATCTTCTCGTGTTTCAAATAAGCCACTACAACTTATCCATCATGATATTTGGGGACCATCTCCCTCCCTTTCCTTCTCTGACTTTTGTTATTTTATTCTTTTTATTGACGATTTCAATCGATATACATGGATTTATCCTTTAACCCACAAATCTCAAGCCATTTCTTGTTTTTAGACATTCAAATCTCAATCTGAAAATCTTTTTTTGACTTTTATAAAAACTTTTCAATGCGATGGAGCTCCTGAACTTGTCAAAGGTCTATTCGCTAACTTTCTTACTACACATGGCATTACTTATCATATTTCTTGTCCTCATACCCCACAATAAAATGGGATTGCTGAACGTAAAATTTGTCATCTTACTAAAACTGGTCTCACACTCCTAATTCATGCCTCCCTTCCTAAAGCCTTTTGGTATGAAGCTTTCTCTACAGCTGCCTACCTCATAAATCTATTACCAACCCCTGTTCTCCTTAACAAATCCCCCTATGAAATTCTATTTCTAACAAAGCCCAACCTTTCTTACCTTCGAGTCTTTAAGTGCACTTGTTTTCCCTTCATTGGGTCCACACGTTCAGATAAACTTGAACCAAAGTCTACAATGTGTCTTTCTCGGGTATTCTCCTAATTACAAGGGCTATCGCTGCCTTGACCCTACCACATCTAAAATATATATCTCTCGTCATGTTCGTTTTGTTGAAAATGACTTTCCATATACTAGTTCCTCTCAACCTTCCTCGCCTGTCTCAAACCCTTCATCGTCCATCTCCTTACCGCTACCTATGCCTCCACTTACCACCTCACCAACAACCTCCTCTCCACCCCTATCCTACATCATCCCGTGGTCACCCGCACTCGTGATCAAACTCGCATTGCTCACACATTCTTTAATTATGTAACTTACTCTACCCACACACAACATTCTACTGATCCTGATCCCACTTCTTTCACTCAAGCTAATAAGTTCCCGCATTGGCGTCAAACCATGCTTGACGAGTTCACAACTCTTCATCGCAACAACACATGGACTCTTGTCCCTCCACCACCAAATGTCAATCTTGTTGGTTGTAAATGGGTCTTTCACACAAAACAAAATTCTGATGGAACTCTTGATCGCTATAAAGCTCGTCTTGTTGCCAAAAGCTATCATCAGACTCCTGGTATAGATTACACAGATACTTTTAGCCCAGTTGTCAAACCCACTACCATCTGTCTCATCCTTACTATTGCAATCTCCAAAAATTGGCAAATTCGTCAACTCGATGTCAACAATGCCTTCCTAAATGGAAATCTTCAAGAACAATTTTTATGACTCAACCTCCTAGCTTCCTAGATACACATCATCCCTCTTACGTTTGTCGCCTCCATAAAGCTCTCTATGGTCTCAAACAGGCCCCTCGTGCTTGGTTTCATCGCCTCAGTCAAAAACTTCATGAACTTCACTTTGTCTCCACTAAATCTGATACGTCACTTTTCGTTCATCATATCTCCTCCAATACTACCTTTCTTTTAGTATATGTAGATGATATCTTGATTACGGGTTCTTCACCGTCATTGATCACCACCCTTATTCAAGATCTTAACACTTCCTTTTCCATCAAAGACTTAGGCCCAATTCACTATTTTCTTGGTATTGAAGCTACCCACACATCAAATGGCCTTTCACTCACACAAACCAAATACACCAATGAACTATTACATCGTACTGGCCTAGATCACTCCAAATCTGTACCCACACCAATTACACCCACTCTTCCTCTTTCAAAAAATCATGGCATTCCTCTTCCTAATCCTACTGAATATCGGAGTACTGTTGGTGCCCTACAATACCTTTGTCTTACTCACCCTGACATTCAATTTGCTGTCAACAAAGTTTCTCAATTTCTACAATGTCCTACTGACATTCACTGGACCGCGGTGAAACGGATTCTTCGCTATCTTCGCTCTACACCCTCTTCAGGTATACATTTAACCCAAAATTCTTCTCTTACCATACAGGCCTACTGTGATGCTAATTGGGATGGCTGTCCTAATGATCGTCGTTCTACCTCCGGCTATTGCATTTTTCTTGGCTCCAACCTCATCTCCTGGACTGCTAAGAAACAACCCACTGTTGTCAGATCAAGCACTGATGGCTTACAAAAGTATGTAAAATGCAATACAAAAGCCATGTAAAGATAGTATGTGAGGCTCATGGTTTATACCGGATGTATGGAACAAAGAGTTGTTCCATACGCAAGGTTTTTTGTAGAGGAAGAGGTAAAGTAGTTTCCGTCGCGAATTGTGTGGAAGTACCACCCGATGCTAACTTTGCTAAATAATCAGCAAAGCTATTAACCTCCCGATAAACATGAATAATGGACGACGTCGAGACAGAAAGTAAACGACATATATCTGCAACTTCTTGTTCATATCTCCATGGCTAAGAGTCCGAATTATGGTTCAATAATGCACAATGCTCGATTGTCTGCTTTGAACTCTGTATTTTCGAAGCCACTTGGCAATACAATCTTGAGGCCACAAACTATGGCTTCTATTTCCATGGCAAAGCTAACATTCAAGTTATAGTATCGACACTCAGCAAATAAAAAGCTCCAGTAGCATTACGTACCACAAATCCCAAACTTGAAGGACTGGGGCATCCGAGCGAGGAGCCATCTGTGTTAAGAACAAAGTCACAATCATCCGGGGGCCTCCAACACAACGTCATAATCACCGATTTGCGAGGCAATTGAAAGTTACAGTTAAAGGATCTGGATAGATCAACCATTTCCTGTCTAGTCTTTGGAAATAATTTATGAACTCGCACCATGGAGGAAATATGATGTGTAATCAAAAGAAACAAAGATGAGGCCGTGGTGGATTTATTCTCATACACAAACAGGTTGCGCATTTTCCAGATTTCTCAAAGGATGGAATAAGGTATGACCGAAATGATCACTTTCCTAGCAGTATCCCCCTGTCCAAGAATGGACCACTCCTAGATAAATAACCAAAGATCAGGTGGGAAAGATAAGTGAATATGTAACAGTGCTGAAAAATGATTCCAGATCAGTCTAACCAAGGGACACTCATAAAAAGTATGCTGCACACTGTCGATTGCCAAGGAACAAAAATTGCATTTAGATGGATTGAGAACGAAACCTAACTTGTTTAATGTTTCCGGAAAAGGGAGAATGGAGTTATAGAGACGCCACACAAAGATTGAAATCCGCTTTGGCATAAACTTATTCCAGGCTTGGCGAAGAGAGGCACTGATAGGGTTACGAGAGCGTACCAATTCATATGCCGAGGAAAGGTTAAATTTGCCAGTAACAGTTGGCTTCCAAAGTCGTCGATCGGGACCATAAGAAAACTGCTAAAAATGAGAATTTATAAATGCGGCGTGGTCAGGTTGCAAGAGTGGTACGATACAGCTCCACAACTCCTCGCGCTGAGTATAGAAATCCCGGACAGTGAGTTATGGGAGAGGAAGGTGCTGAACCTAATCCAGTGGAGAAAAAGTGCCAAGTCCTGTCCAGTTATCTGTCCATAATGAAACCAAACCAGTGTGGATAGAAATATACTCATGGTCCTGTGCAATCCGATCAACTTTAGCAACTCGCTGCCAATGCGTCCTGCGTCTTGCAGTTGGTGATAGAGAGGTAACAAATTTAGCCCATAGACCCACTTGGTTCTTGACCTTCCACCACAACTTAATCGAATAGGCAGTAACAATATCCTCTAATTTCCGGAATCCCAATCCATTCTCATCCACCGGAAATGAGATGTGATCCCATGAACGCCAATGGCATTTGATACCATCAAAATAGCTTCCCCATAAAAACTGTTGGAAGACCTTCTCCATTTTGCGTAGGATGGACTTAGGGGGTTCAATTGCAGTGAATACGTGTTGTGGGATGGAAGATAAAACCTGTTTGATTAAAATCATCCGAGCTGCAGGAGATAACCATTTATTCTTCCAGCTACAAACACGGTTCTCAATTGCCTCGACTAGGTGAGTGAACATACGCTCTGTCTTCCTGCCTTGAAATAGTCAACAACCCAAATATTGCAATGGGAAAGAGCCATGGGCCATGTGCAGGAGCTGCAGAACATCTCTTTTATGATTTTGAGGCACACCTGTCGATAATAGAAAACAACTTTTGTGTTTGTTTACCTTTTGTCCCGTGGCTGTTTCATAGTCGACAAGCAAGAGATTTAGTTGAGCTAGTGAGCGTTTATCACTCCGGATAAAGACAATTAGATCATCGGCAAAGCATAGATGAGATGTTGCTGCCGAGTTAGAAGGTACACCATAAGGCATTATCCAGCCTTGCAGCACAAAAGAGTGCATGGAGCGAGTCAAAGCCACTAAGACTAAAAGAAACAGGTAAGGGGACAATGGGTCTCCTTGTTTAATGCCTCGAGACGATTGGAAGAAACCCACCGGACTGCCATTCACCAAAATTGAAAACCAGCTGGATTGAAGGGTCCCAATAATTAGCTTGATAATCCCACTATTGAAACCAAAGGCCGCCATTATACGGGAGAGGAATGACCAAGAAACACGGTCAAAAGCTTTCATCATATCCAGTTTGAGTATAATATTGCCACCTCGAGCATGGTAATCAATAAATTGACACAAATCCTAAGCCATCAGTATGTTGTCCACAATGTCCCGCCCAGATAAAAAGGTCGATTGCTCAGGGGATATCAACTTTGGTAAAACAAGTTTCAACCATTCTGTGATGATCTTCGTGAATATTTTGTTCAGGAAGGTACAAAGACTGATTGGTCTAAAGTCGGAGAAAGAATTGACATGTAGCGTTTTCGGCAAAAGAGTAATCAGTGTACTACTTATTGCACGGGGAACTGGAACTCCTGACATAAATTCAGTACAGGCATCAAAGAGATCATGGCAGATGATGTCCCAACAATTATGATAAAATGCTCCACAATATCCATCAACTCCGGGTGCACTAGTAGACGATAAACTCCTGACTGCTCGCTAAACCTCATCCATTGTAACCGGTTGTAGCAACATAACATTGTCTTCATCCTCAACAAGCCTCGGTATATAACTTAACAGCCTAGACGTCGCCTCCTCCTCATCTTCAACTACCTCCTTTAACAGGAGGGATTGAAAAAATCTAACCGCTTCAAGTTCAATGTGTGCCGGGTCAGTCAACCATTGCCCGTTACCATCTTGAATTTTATGGATCCCCAATCGTGTTCGTTTCTCCGCTAGAGAAGCGTGAAAATATGCGGTGTTAGCATCGCCCTCCTTGAGCCATTTCAATATCATCTTTTGTAGCATAAAATCCTCTTGTTCGTGAAGCCTTAGCAACAGTTCAGCTTTGGATTTATTCAACTTCATCAGAATATCAGGTGCCCCAGATTCTTCAAACTCCCGTTCCAACTGCATCACAGCAGTCTCCGCCAATTTCAAATTAAGAAAGACATCCCCAAATTTCTCCTTGTTCCACAATCTCAGGCAGGATTTAAGGCGACGAAGCTTTAGGGAAAATCGTAGCATACCATAACATGCTAATGGTTGATCCCAATTTAATTTCACCGTGTGGAGGAAATCAAAATGACGTAGCCACATCCGCTAAAAACAGAATAGTCGTGGACGGGAAACTTGCTTTGTGTTAAAGTGGCACAACATCGGACTATGATCAGACCCCGTTCGGTTTAAGTTCTGGATTGTACAGATCGGAAACAAATCTGCCCACTCGGAAGTTACCAATGTCCGATCCAACATTTTCATAACCCGACCATTGGATCTATTGCCAACCCAAGTAAATTCGACGCCTTGCGTTGGGAGTTCCAAAAGGTTACAAGAGGTAATGAAGGAGTTGAAATCATCAATAGATGCAAGCTCAGGAGATCCAAGACCATTATATTCATCGAGGTTGCGGATGACATTAAAATCGCCCCCCAATAACCATGGTGTATTAGCATGAGCAGCTCGGAAAGCACTCTATTTAAATTTTCAAACTCAACAATCACATTTTTAAAAAAATCACATATATCGGAAAATGTCATGAATGCATGTACAGTCATGTGCATATACAAAAATTACTATTCATATGTAGGTGTAGGCCATGTTATGCATGAACATGCCGAGACAAGTTTACACACTCATAACCCGCCCCAAATTACTATTTTACCCTTCCCATCGGTAATGGGATGTTACATATACCACATTATGCCTTACACTAAGCTATATGATACATGTTCACACTTCACACAAGCATCATTACAGTGAAAGAAACATGTTTCATTTATACAATTATGCTAGCACTTTTCAATATCCAAAGAGAACGTTTAAACCATTAACACAAGCATGAATTTTTCGTGATTAATATGCATATAAAAAAACAAGGAATGCATTCGTACGTCAAATTTGTAATGGTCATCATCATAGTATCAAATCATATGACATGGTATGTCAGTTTTGTGGTAAATATAGACATATGGATCAATTCTTCTTTTCAAAGAAAATGACAATAAAACTTTAGGAAGTGGGTTGGAAAGAAGGAGACTAACAACTAAGAACCCAAGCTCATTTGGGTACCTAAGATACATTGATTGGATTGCTTTATAGGTTTCTAAGAAAAAGAGGAATAAATGGTACATGGGTAACAGACTCTTAAGACATATGATCGATGATGCATCCTAATTTTTAACTTTTAGAGACAAAGATGGAGGATTCATCACTTTTGGAGATAATGCCAAGGGTAAGATAATTGGCATCAGCAAAGTTAGGTTGAAAGACCATACAATTATTGATAATGTACTCTTAGTTAATGAACTGAACCATAACTTATTAATTGTGAGCCAATTATGTGATAAAAGCTACAAATTATGCTTTAAAAGGAGATCATGCATTGTACTTGGAGTAGTTGATAATGACATTGCATTTATGGGAAAAGAGAAGGAAATATATATACAATTGATTTTGATGATTTCTCTAACCAAGATATAAAGCATATAATTTCTATTAGTAAAGTTGCATAGATTTGGCATAGGAGACTTAGATTCAAATAGCGTCTACATAGGAACAACTTTAAAAAAAAAACCCTATGAACTTTGGCATGGGAAGAAGCCAAAAATCAATTACTTTAAAGTTTTTCATTATGAATGCTATATTTTTAATACTAAAGATAACTCGGAGAAATGTGATTCCAAAATGGATGAAGGGATTTTTCTTATCTATTAATTAACTAGTAAAACATATATAGTGTTTAATAGGAAGAGCCTTGCTATTAAAGAATTTATGCATGTTGTTTTTTATGAATCTAACCCATTTACATCCAAGAAAGATCTTGAAGATTATGATACAGGTACATCCCAAGAACTAGAGTCATTAGCCCTTAAAAGAGATAACAGTGATCACTAACAGATTGCTCATTAACTTATTATTGAACCAAATAAGGGAAATAAGAAGGATGAGGAGCTCCTAAGAGATTTGAAATTCAAGAAAAGCCATCCTCCCAATCAAATTTTAGGTGATGTTCAATAAGAAGTAATCAATAGATTCCATCTTAAAGATATATCTCATCCTGCTTTCATTTCTCAAGTTGAACCTAACATAATAGAAGGGGGCCTTAATGATAAAAGCTGGCTATGGATAATTGAACCAATTTGAGAGAAATAAGGTATCGAACTTAGTATATAGTCCTAGTGATCACCAAGTTATAAGTACTAAGTAGGTCTCTAAAAATAAATTAGATGAATCGACAATTATTGTAAGAAATAAAGTTAGATTAGTAGTAAAAGGGTACAATCAAAAAGAAGGCATAGACTTCAAGGAAACTTTTGCTCCAATGGCTAAGCTTGAAGCCATTAGGTACTTACTTGCATTTACATCCTACACGAATTTCAAATTGTTTCAAATGGATGTTAGAAGTTATTTTTAAATGGCTTCATTCAAGAAGGATTTTATGTTGATCAACCTCCTGTTTTTGAAAAACATGATGCACCCAACCATTTCTATAAACTTTTCAAGGCTTTACATGGTCTAAAATAAGCCCCTAAAGATTGGTATGATAGGCTAAGTGTATTTATGTTAGAAAAAGGATTCTTCAAACTACACAACACTTTTTATTAAAATGCATGGGTATGATATTTTATTTATTCAAATTTATGTTGATGATATTATTTTTGATGCTGCAAATAGTGTTATGAGTTTTGTATCATATCATCCAAAAATGATATGAAATTATAGAGTTTGATGCCAACCTTTTGTACTAGCTAGTACTGGAAATTTCAACTAGTACCAATAGGTATTTCAAATATCGGCAAAATACCAATCGTTATCATAAAGTTTAAAAAATTGAGGGACTGGTTTGTAAAAAAATAAAATTAATAAAATTAACCTCCGTTTATCTCTCTCTCCTCTCTCACCTAGTGTCTTTAAAACTTTGTAAATAAATTCTTAATAAGGATTAGTAGCAATGTTTCATAATAGACATACAATTTTTCTTTTCAATTTTATGAACTCTTCTCAATTATAACATATGCCTAAGAAGTTTGATTCACTAAAACTTAATATCAACTATACTAAATAAAGATATTTTTATACTCAAGATAAGATAAATGCAAAAAAGCAAGTAATAGGTTATATGTCATAACAACTAAATAAGATTAGAATTTAATCATTTATTTGGTTACTCAGATTATTTTATTTGAGATAATAACCCTCACTACTATTTCAAAAAGATTATTCTAATATATCTAGTGGGGCTAACACTCATTTAAGTTTAATTGATCTTGAGTTACTTAACAAATTAATTAAAATTAAATTAGATAGATAACATCCTTACCAATCACATCTTATGTAACAATTAAAATCTTTAGGCAATAACTTGTCAAAACATATCTTATACATTATTCCTAACCCTTTGAATTCATAGGATTATGAGTTATAGAAATCATATAAATTTAGCTAAGTATGATACATTAATTTAAGAAAAATATATTCATATTAAAGTGGCCTTAAGTTACTCAATTAGTTTTACAATAAACACTGTGATCTTATATTTAAATAATAGAAGACAACAATTGTGTTCTCAATGTGTGCTTATTATTTAATGAGATATTTAATTTTATGATCTTATCACATACACATTACATATAAACAAGCAATTAAACATGCATAAAAATATGTTAAACATATAAATAAAAATGTAATATATTCAAACATAATCAAATTATATTTATAAAATTATCAAACTTTGTTTGATTCTAATTATTATTTTTCATAATCTAAAATAATATTTTCAACCATTTGAAAATTAGATTAGATTAATCTGTTGCTTTCCAAATAAATTAAATTCTTATGTTAAATAGAAAATTAATTTGATTCAAAAATATTTTAAAATTCAATTGAAAATTATTTCCAATTGTCTTGACTTCTTTAATAAATTTAATTTAAAACAATTTTCAATAAATTGATTTTTGCTTATTATAATTTATAAAACTTTTTTAATTTTACGAGTAAGACATTCTAATCTATTTAAAAATATTTCCATTAATTGGAAAACTATTTTATAATATTAAAACAAACTACTTTCAAAGTTACATAAAGCTTTTTAAATTTGATTGAGAAGGTCATTTGCATTATATATCTAGAGATTAATGTCTCAATCAACTAGACATTTATTACTTAATAAATTAGAAGATTATATTTTAAGTTCATTTGTAACTAATAAATGTAATTTTTCTAGATTTAATCAAGAAAATACTTTTCTAATAAATCAAAATACTTATTGTTCAAGATAATAAAGAAACAAACTCTAAATAAAATATAATATGATTCTCTAAATAAAATAACAATCTTAATTTATTTTAATAAAATTGAAATGAATAAATTTAATTAAAAGCCTTTTAATGATCAAAGAAAATAATTATTCTAATTATAAATGTGTTTTAAATATAGTTAATTTTTATTCTAAAAATAAATTTTAAATTTTAATTAAGAAGTAATTTAATTATTAATATTAATTAAATAAAATGATTAATTTTAATTATGGTACCAATTTGGAATCTAAAATTATTTTAAATTCTGATTTGAATATGAGCTACTCTAAATTAGATTACTCTTAATCGAAGAATAAGCTCAAATACTACTTTAGGATACATTATTCCAACGAGCTAAAGACATGTTATTAGGGATGACATATCGGATCAGCTAAGCTTGTTTCAAAGTCAACAGGTCAAGCCCAAGTTGATAGGGTTTCAGGCTTGTCTCAGGCCTTTTTAAAAGTGGAGCCTCAAGTTTGGGCCCTTAACCCAACCCAAGGCTCCATTGATTGTAAACAATATTGTTTTTACACCTACGTAAAATGACGTCATTTTACTCTATAAGCTTTTGTTTCATACCTAAGTAAAACGACGTTGTTTTACACCAGTCCCCACTATCCCTCACGTAGTCCAGAGTAGGGGTGAGCATTATTCTGCCTACCGACATTCGGCCGGCCCGAATTAATTCGGGTAAAGAAATTACCTAATTCGGGTAATTCGGGCCACCAATATTACCCTAATTTTTTCTGCCGGACGGGTAACTTTGAAAATTTTTTATCGTCCGACATTACAATTAGGTTTAAAAATTATAAAATAGGGTAATTAGGATAATTCGCAAATCAGTAGGGATAATTGAATGCAACCTGGTAAAATCGGGTCGGTAAATAAGCAATTCAGATAAATCGGTAGGGTAAATTCGTAATCGAAAATTTGGGTTGGTAGTAAGAGAAAAAAAATTGCATAATCGGTCGTCTAATAAAGGAAAATTCGGCCCGAACTACCCGAATGCTCACCCCTAGTCCAGAGTCCCTCTTTTGATCTTAGCATGTGACGTGTTCAGTGTCCCTCCCACTGCACTACATCATTTGCAATCAGTTGACTCTCCTTGACAGTAACTCTACCTGACATCTCATCACTCCCCCATGGTTGGTGGCTCCATGCTCTTCCCAGTAAATTGTAAGGTTTCTATGTTTTTTGGAAATTCAAGTATATTTGTGATTTCGTTTTCTATTTTTGTTTATGTTTGATGGTTGTTGCACTTCATGCAGTTGTTAATTTGATACAAAAATTGCATTTTGATTCTTTTTTTGGAAAGATAATGAATATGTGTTATGTTTCTTTTATTTGTTAATTGAAAATTTATAAAGATTGAGTTTGCTGCTTGTTGTTGTGATACCATCCTCTGCTGGAACCATCTTGTAACTATTAAATAAATATAAGTTAATTTTTAGGCATAAATTCACTATAATACTATTCCCTGTTTAGTAATTATGTCTTTTACTTTTTATCTTCCATTATCAAACTAAAGCTGATTTTTGTTCAACATAGTATCTTTTCTAATCAAAGTGGTGCCTTATATATAGTTTTTTGGATGTTAATTAGGTTAGTAATCAAGATGAAGGTTTATTTAGAAATGAACTTAGTTTTTTGGATGATAAAATAAATACATGATAGCCTTTTTCTATTTTCAAACTTAATTTGACAAGGTTGACATAATTGGATCAAACTATCATAGATTGCAACCGATTTAACTATTAACAACTAAAGAACTTTTTCAAAAATAGAAAAAGATAAAGTTCACAAATCTCCAATATAGAAAGAAATCTCTCATCTTATACACATGTTAGGGATTTATATATAAACATTATTAGTATGTAGGTGACGATGCTAAGATTTGAGCAACCATCGAACAAAAAGTTGTTAGCTTTAATATGTCAATTCTAAATAGTCATTAATTAATACATATAAATTAAAATGATTAGTTAGCTTCCCTAATAGCATTTAAATGTAGTCTAAATGCTATCATCATCACCATCATATAAGTATATATATACATGTAAATGTCTATGAATGACTTATACAATTATATATGTTGATTGTTTCAAATGGACGAGCTTATTTCTTCATTGGAGAGTTCTAATCTAATACTAAGAATATATAAGTAGATAGTTCAAATCTGGTCCAAAGTGAAGATAGAAGTCCAGATCTATTGAAAAGTGATGTTTAGAATCACTTTAACAAGACTAGATCAATGGACAGAGTAAAGAAATCCAAATATAAATTTTGTTACAAGTGTCATAGTTGAGAGTTCAAAAAGGAACCTCTCATTTAAAAAGACATTTGGATTCATAAAGAATATCATACTAAGAGGTCAAATATAAATTTTGTTACAAGTGTGATAGTTGAGAGTTCAAAAAGGAACCTCTCATTTAAAAAGACATTTGGATTCATAAAGAATATCATACTAAGAGGTCAAATATTTTTTACCCCTAACCTCATGAGAAGTAAGAATGAGATTACCGTTACAACTTATGACAATATTAGATTAAGGCTTTTAATGGCTAGTATAGCCATTAGTGATGAACAATCACTCTCTATAGTTGATAGAAAAAGATTTAGGATGTTCACTTCATCCAAATCAAACTTCAAGTTCTCAATTTCGAATACCTTAAAGAAATACATTATAAAAATATACAAGGATCAAAAGAAAGAAATTTTAAAAATATTGTTAAGTATTGAAGGATGAATTGCCATCACAATAGCCATGTGAATAGTCAATAACCAAAAGAAGGGTTATATAGCATTGAAGGAACATTATATTGACAATGACTAGACTCTACGCAGTAAACTACTAAGGTAAATTATATTTTTTAATATTGTTACTTTTGTTTTGATTACGTTATGATTAATGTTTGTTCATATTTGTAATTGGTGGGTTTATTTATATGTTGATACCACATATAAGCAAAGGTTGGCTACCTTATTAGTCAAATGTTTAATCAATTGGAATGTTGACACCAAGTTATCTACCCTAATATTTGATAATTGTGGCATGAATGATGCGATGATTAAATAGGTGATGAACAAGTTATAAGTTAGGAGTTTGTTGGTTGGTGGGAGCTTGTTCTATATGCATTGTTTTATGCATATTCTGAATTTGATTGTAAAGGACATGCTGGAGATGATAAAGGAAGCAGTATTCAGAATAGTGAAGTATATTAGAGTGCAACACTTTAAAGAGTTAAAAATGTTGAAGATATTGCACAATAATTACGCATTTCTAGGCCAAAGAAATTGGTATTGGATTGTCCGACCAACTAGAACTCAACCATTAAGATGTTGAAGTCATCAATCTTATATGTTGAGGTGTTTACAATGTTGAGATAAAGAGATTCTCCATATACTTACCTGCCTACAAAAAAGTAATGAGAGTTAGCTAAAGAACTTTATGCAAAGTTGAAAATATTTTATACTACAACTGAATTATTTAAGAGAACAAAATATCCAACTTTACACAATTGTTTTACCAATATGTGTGAGATCAAGAAAGCTTTATTTGATTAGATGTTTGATTTCAATGAAGTGATCTATGTTATGGCAAAGAAGATGATCGAGAAGCTCAATTCTTACTAGTATATGGTTAGATATACTATGACGGTCATATCTGTCTTGGACCTAAGATATAAGATGGAGGGGTTAATTTTATATATAACATATTGTATGATGATCGGGATCAAGAGCATCTTGATGTCATTAAACAATTATAATATGCTTTGTCTAATTATTATTAACTTAGATTGGACAAAATTTAGGATCACAAGAGTTCAGGTTGCTCAGCTCCACCTTAAGGTTCAAGTTCAAGATCATCTTTTAGGAGCAGTTTGAATTCTCATTTACATAACTTATGAAAAAAAAAGGGATAAAACTTCTTACAATATAATGAAGTTAGACAAATATTTGATGGAAGATTACGCGACCGAAGATAAAGGTATGGAGTTTAATGTATTACAATGGTTGAAGAATTATTGAAATATTTTTTCGATCATACATGTAATGACACGAAATTTCATCATCTACAATTACTTCAAAGTCTACTTTTTGTACTAGAGGTTGGGTCCTTATCGTGCTTGATTTCATCCTAGTATTATGGAAGCCTTTATATGTCCTCGAAGTTAGTTAGATGATGAAAATATATTGAGGATAAACTCTTTTCTTTATGATATATTAGTTTTATCTTTTTTATGATAATATCTTTGGCAAAAGGTTCAAAAAACACCTAAAATTTTCCACTATTATTCAAATTAAAACCTAACATTTCAACTCTATTAATAATAACTCTATCATTTTGTAAATGTTTTAAAAGAATCTCGAGTTAAAAATTTCGTCAACCACACATTACAAAAAAATATAATTGATATATTATATCATTTTTGTGGGCTGTAGTCCACATGTATATCCTATGTGGAAAAGGATTCAAAAAATGAAAATTGCAAGTCTTATTTTCACCTTAATAGTTATATCTGAGGATTCTGTTTCATGTATTTCCATAATAAATTATTTGTGAGAAGACATTTGGGTTGCAAATTGTCACCACTTCTTTATATTCCAACACAATGAGTTCTGAGTAGTCTCCCATTTTGAAAACATGAAGCTTTTCTTTTGCAACCTCGCTATTATTTAGTCTTAAGATTTGTATCTTCTGTTAGTTTTGTATCTTGGATGCACTGAATGTTGCTGGAAGTTTTGAAAGTTGCTAGAGCTATTGCCACCATATGAAACACCATAATACACCCATGGAACTATCATTGGCGAGTTCTATGAGCTTGTGAGTTGTGACTAAGATTCGTATCAAATGTTGGATTTGTATCTTAATTAAATGCAATGAATGTTCCTGGTGGTTTTGAAAGTTGATGGAGATGTTGCCACCATATGGAACACCATAATACATGCGTGGAACTATCATTGGTGACATTAGTGTATGGCTACAAGTGACATGAGATACCAATAGTGGCATGCGGGACAAGGAGATGGGTTATATGGTATGGATGACAAGCATAAATGTTAAAGAAGTATGCATTTAAGTGTTGCCTATCAATCTTTAACAAAGTAAAAGTTAAAAGCAGCTCTCACTTGTCCTCCTTTATAAACCCAACAACAGGTGTTGTGTAAAGACCAAGTCTTTGCCCAAAGATGTGAGGATGTAAAAGAAACGGTTGTTCTTCTATTTGAACCCATGAGAAGCAGAAGTTTCAAAACACGAAAATAAAGAGGACAAAATTGCCATGTTATTAGAGGGAAAAGCTAAAGAGGGGTTCAAATGATTTGAATTTTGCGATGGAAAAGTTAAAACTAGACTCAATTTCCACCTATAATGAACTGAAAATGGCGAAGAAGATAACAACTCCATTTATAGAACTCTCAATTAACGGGTATAATCTGGATGGATTTTTCCAAAAAAACACAATCATTAACCAAATAGTGCAAAAGATTTGAGCTTCTCTTGTTCAATTTTAATAGGGTGAGATGGAATCTGAGAAATCTTCAAGATGGGCCAAAAATGGAATTAAAGTAGAAGAAGCAATGTTGGGAACAAATGGAAGTAATTGTGAAAAATAATAAGGAAGCTTTGGTGTACTTTTTATTTTTTTAAAATTTAGTTTATTTATAAATTTGGCTCTCCTCCTTCTCCTCGTCCTCTCTCTCTCTTTCACACACACAAGCACAACTGAAGTTCCACCATATTTTTATAGTGCATGGCTCCGTAAGCCATAGATGGACAACCAGGACCTGACAATGGTGTCACCAATTAATCAATTGTTAACATACAAAATACACACGATCATCAATCTTCAAAAATCTACGTGCCCCCATTGAGCCAAAGAAGAAGTGGTTTACACTCTTTGTCACATTCAGTCTTAGTGAAGTAATAGTAGTTATTATGTCGATTTTAATTTGGAATTATCAAGTGGCAGGAGGGGCCAATTTTCAGACCCTCTTGCGTAACTACATTTGTAGTTACAAACCGGGCGTGTTAGCCCTGCTGGAACCCCGGATTAGTGGCACTAGGGATAAGGATGTTATTCTTTCCCTGGGGAATGATTTTTCTTTTCGGGTCGAAGCTGAAGGATTTTTCGGAGGTATCTGGCTCCTTTGGCAAGCGACCTTTGATATCTCTGTGCTTATAGCTCACCGGCAATTTATTCATACTACTATTCAGTACCGCTCACATTCCTTTGCCCTTACCGTTGTGTATACCAGTCCTCAAGTAACATTGCAAGCTGGCCTCTGGCCCGCGTTATCTTGGATTGGGGACTTTACCACTAAGCCTTGGATAGTGGGAGGGGATTTTAACGCTAAGTTAGAACAATCAGACCGAAGGGGCGGCCCACTCTCGCATAGGGTTGTGAATCGCCATTTCAAGGATTGGGTACATAGGTGTGGTCTCCACGATTTGGGTTTTGTGGGTTCTAAATTTACGTAGCGACGTGGTACGGTCCAAGCTCGCCTCGATCGCGCGTTCGGGTCCACCAGTTGGATCCAAACATACCCCTCCATGGTTAATCAACATCTTCCTTTCCTTGGCTCCGATCACCGTCCTTTGCTATGTCACTTATTCCCTCCTCCGCCTCGGGCCTCTGGGAATGCGCCTTTTTGGTTCCAGAATGCATGGCTCACCCATCCCGGGTTCCAGGAGGTAGTTAAGGAATATTGGCGACCGGATGCCGAGAGGATGAGTTGCTTCTTGGCCCAATTCTCGACTCACCTAAGCCGCTGGAACACGCAAGTGTTCGGGCATATCATCCACTGGAAAAAGCGCTTAATGGCCCGGCTTGAGGGGATTCAACGTGCGCTTCAGGCCAACCGTACGAATTCCTCACTGGCCTTGGAGGATTTGTTCAGCAGCGAGTTACTTCAGGTCTTGTGCGAAGAGGAGTTCTTTTGGCACCAGAAAGCCCAGTGTGAATGGCTCTCCAATGGTGATTGCAGCACAAGATATTACCATACGCTCACCCTTGCCAAACGTAAGAAATTGCAGATTGCGCAGCTTATGGATTCCACTGGCAGCCCAGTGTCGGATCCAGCTCAATTGCGCCGCCTTGTCACCGACTTCTTTGTTCAACTCTACATTGGTGACATTAGCCCTCCATCGCAGTTCCCGATCTTTGGAGCTTTCCCTCCTTTATCTGAGTTACACGCACGGGAGCTTTCTGCCCCATCCAGGCGTCCGAAGTCCGATGAGCTCTTTTCGATATGAGCCCTCACAAAGCTCCCGATGTTGATGGTTTTAATGATGTTTTTACCAGAACCAATGGGGGAAGGTGGGGCCGGCTGTGGTCACCTTCATCCAGACAATCTTTCGGATGGAGCATTGGGAAGCTGATCTCAACCACACGCTCCTGGTTCTGATTCCCAAGATCTCAGCTCCGGTTCAGGTTTCTCAATTTCAACTGATTAGCCTCTGTAATGTGTTGTATAAGCTGGTCTTTAAAGTCGTTGTGAATCGACTGAAAGCGCACATGGGCCATTTAACGGCTGATAACCAATGCAGTTTTATTCCAGGCAGGCATATCACTGATAATATCATTATTGCCCAAGAAGCGATCCACTCCATGAGAAAGAAGAATGGCGCGACTGGGTACCTGGCCATCAAAGTCGATTTGGAGAAAGAGTACGACCGCCTTAGATGGCAATTCATTCATGAGACTCTTGTGGACATTGGCCTACCTGCTATGCTGATTTGGGTCATTATGAAGTGCATCACGACTACCTCCCTTCAGATGGTCTGGCAAGGCACGCCTTCGGAGTCGTTTCGACCAACTCGAGGTATCCGCCAGGGCGACCCTCTCTTGCCTTATCTTTTTGTCCTTTGCATGGAGCGTCTGGGTCATCTCATTGCTGCAGAGGTGGAACGGGGAGCTTGGAAACCGATTAAGTTGGGCCGCACGGGACCCCCATCTCCCATCTTTTCTTTGCCGATGACCTCGTGCTTTTTGTTAAAGTTGAGGAGTGACAGTTGCAAGTCATCCGGACTACCTTGGAGACTTTCTGCCATGCCTCGGGTCAGAAAGTTAGCACAGCTAAATCTCAAATTTTTTTCTCCTAGAACTTCTCTCGGGATACGACGAGGAGTCTCAGTAATGGACTTCAGGTGGCCAGCACGACTAACTTGGGCCGCTATTTAGGAGTCCCTTTGATACATGAGCGTACTACCAGGCACACCTATCAACATATCCTGGATAATGTGCAGAGGCGGCTTACGGGCTGGAGCACTAGGACGTTGTCCCTTGCCGGCCGGGTCACCCTCACCCAGGCTGTCCTCTCGGCTATGCCCACCTATAATATGCAAACGGTGCGTCTTCCTCGGATGTTGTGCGACGATTTAGAAAAGATTATGCGAAATTTTATCTGGGGGTCCTCGACTGACCATCGCAAGACGCATCTAGTCAATTGGGAGATAATGTGTCAGCCCAAGGCCGCCGGCGGACTAGGTCTCAGGCGTATTCGGGCTATGAATGACGCTTTACTGGCTAAGTTAGGATGGGGACTGCTCACTCAACCCACAACCCTTTGGGTTCAGGTTCTACGAAGCAAATATTGTTTCGCATCGCTGCCGATACCCCTCGCGATTTCCTAGGCCGGGGCTTCCTCAATTTGGAAAGGGATTTCAGCCTCCTGGGAGTGGGTCCGACAGGGGCTCCGTTGGACCGTGGCAATGGATGGTAGGTGCTTTTTTGGTTGGATAACTGGCTGGGTGATTGGGGGCCTCTTCTTTACGTGGCCTCCGAGCCAGTACCGGACCATCTTCATTTGGCTACTGTCGCCGACTTTATGACTGCTTCCAGCTATTGGCTTTGGCAGGAGTTCCAGCACTATCTTCCAGCCACAGTTTGTATGGACCTGGCGAAGTTCTATCTTAGCGCCGGGAGCTTAGGCGAGGATATCCCGCGGTAGGGGCCTACGACACACGGGAGGTTCACGGTTGCATCGGCTTATGATTTGATCATGGGTTACCCCACGGACCACCAACACCCACTATGGCGCATTATCTGAAAATGGGCAGGCCCGCAATGCATCCGGTCATTTCTTTGGTTGGTGGCTAACCGAAAACTCCTGACCAACCTCCAGCGAGTAGCTCGCCATATGGCTCTGAATAGTTGCTGCCAGTTCTGTGGCCAGGTGGAGACTACGATCCACGTGCTGCGGGACTGCTCGAGGGTGCGCGCTATTTGGTGCCACTTTCCTCCAGCAGTTGTCGGCCCGGGTTTCTTTCAGCAGGATGAGGAGCACTGGTTGATATCTAACCTTACGTCGCAGCAGCCGATCCAGCAGTCAGCGTGGTCCACTATTTATGGGGTCACGTGCTGGTTCCTTTGGTCTTGGCGTAATAGTAGCCTTTTTGAGTCGGGCTTTAATTGGCCTGTCGAGGGCCACCGGAGCATCATGGATTATGTCGAATGGATCGCCCGTGCAAGGGCTATGGAAGCCCGTGTGTATCCCACCCCGCACCAACCAGTAGGGTCTCTCGTGGGGTGGACCAAGCTTGTCGTCGGGTGGGTGAAGGTTAATACAAATGGCGTCGTGCACTCGAGTACCCAGAAGATTGCTGCTGGGGGGCTTATTCGTGACTGGCAAGGGGAATGGAAAGGGGGGTTTCAACACCACCTTGAAGGGGGTTCCCCGTTGTCCGCAGAGTTATCCGGGGTGTTCTCGAGCCTCATTTTGGCTTGGGATCTAGGATTTCGCCGGGTGGTGCTTGAAGTCGACTCTCTAGAAGTCATTAATCTTCTATCTGTTCGCGCCCATTTTTCTAATGGATATTTCCTTTTTGGTGACAGGTATCCAGTAGCTGCAGCAACGGGAGTGGTCGTGTCAACTCCAGCATGTTTTCCGGGAAGGGAATCAATGTGCAGACAGTCTTGCTCGTCTAGCGGGTTGCTCACGCCCTGGCCTACTTATCCTTCAAGCGCCCCCTTTGGGCCTCCAGGAGCTCCTTCACCAGGATGCGCTCGGCGCAGTCTACCCTAGGGCTTTAATGTAGATCTCTGTTTTTTCTTTTTCCTCTTGTAACAAAAAAAAGTGAAGTAATAGTAGAAAGCTCGACCTGCAGATTAATTCACTATAATGTAACCACCATACTAGTTGAATCTAACAGGTGGTTGTTTTAGGTAGTGTCTTGATTCTATTTTTCTCCGTCAAACCACCTTGTGAGCTGCAATCTGTGTGGAACTCGTTCAACTATTCCGACGCCTGAAAATCACTAGTGTCGACGCCTGAACTTACCTTCAAATTGATGTTATGAGTAATTTATATCCGGCAGTATTAGGATCCAACAAAGTTGCAGGATAAGGCCACCTAGTAGCTCTCTTACAAACCTCGCGTTCATAAAACCTTGTTAATTACAGACTTGTTGGGAAATGAGGTGTCGGTCACGTTGCGGCAACAAACCAGAACCAATAAACCTTTCCTGTGTGAACAATCACAGCCAATCCAAAAGAAAAACATCACCCAACAAACTCACCAATACACGAAATTAAGCAGCAAGAAATAAATAACACAGATAACTTTTTACGTGAAAAACCTTCCTCAATGTGAGAAAGGAAAAATCACGGGACCTAGTTCAGTAAAGAAAAACTCCACTATAATCAATCAAGTTACTGAGTTTTTCACCTCTAGATACAACTAGAGTCACCAATCAACTCAAAATATTACAATAATCATTAACTAGATGAAAAATCAAAGAGTTGAGAACAATATCACCCTTAAAATTTTAGCAACTTCGACTGGAGATCAGGACACCTTGGAGACCTCCAAATCTAACCTCCACCGTTTAGAATGAAGAACAACGAGAGAGGAATCTCTTATTAAAATTTCAGGTCAATCAGACAAGCAATCACCATGCGATTGGAGGTTAGAAGATTACTGCGCAAAGTTGAAAAAAACGAAAATTTTTCTTCTCTCTCTTTTCCCTCTCTTCTCTTTCGGCTGAACACACACACACTTCTCTTTTTTAGGTTTTAAACCACCTTTTATATTTTAGGCTTTGGGCTCCATTTAGGAGTGACCCAAACCCAATAAGACTATCCTTGAACAATCGGGGAACTAGATATTTTTTTTATTTTGCCTCTGAATACATAAAAGGGTGCAAGCTAGAGTGGGTATTATTTTGGTATTATATTTTAGTTGTGGTTCTGTGGAGGATTACATATCTAGAATGTCGACAAACATTCATCCATTACAAAACGTCCCAGTAGCACAGTAGTTGAAGTCAATATCATAAGGGTAATAATTACATTTGGCGATGGAGCTGAGGTAGTAGTTATTACCCACATCAACCAACGAATCTCCAAACACAAACGTCGCAAGAACTCTCGCTGATTTTATAACTACATAAAAACCTATCCAAGCATTACATAATCTAGATTGCAATACTCAAAAACCACAATCGTTGAATAGCCATTAATATCGTCATCCCACTTACCAAAAACCAGTCTTTGCTTGCAAATCAATGATAGAAAAAATGTAGAGTTTTTTAAGAATGGTGAAGGCCATATAAAGGACGTGGTAGAAACCGGATGTGGTAAAGAAGGTAAGCATTAAGAGATAGTCTGGAGTAAAACTGTTAGAGCCAAGGTCATGATAATGTAAGACAAAACACATGAAACCATACTTTAGCTAGTACTTGTTTGGATGGGTTTATACCAGTCAAATTTTTATCAGTAAAACTTTTTTTAGAAGAGTTTTTTAAAGAAGTCAATTGACTGCTTAACTGTCAATCACAAAAAGAGCTTTTTGAAAGAGTTTCACACAGTAGACTGTTTAACAACACAAAAATAAAAGACACTTTTAATTTTAATTATATTTTATTTTGTAATAAAAATTATTTATGCATATAAATATTATTTAAAGTATATTAAACAATATGCAAAGCAAAATATATTAATTATTATATAATTTTGCACCATATGAAACATAATAAAATATATCTAACCAAATCTTTTATATGGATTATAACATAAGTAAAACTAATATAAAAATAAATATTAAAACATATAAAAGTCAAATAAAATTATATAACTCAAAAATAAACGTGAAGATGAGTTTGTAGGTATTGTAGGAATTATGTGGAAAACATAAGGGTAAAAAAAACTAAAAAATAGTTTCAATAATTGATAAGAAAAATCTACTTAAAATTTTGTTTTAAAAGCTCCAAATTTGAATTTCTTAAAAAGTTATATTTTAGCCGCCAAAAAGTCATATATAATAAAGAAGTACTTTTTTATTTTATAGCCAAACAATTATTTTTTGTAAAAATAACTTTTGTAGTGGAGAAAAGTGCTTATTGACCTCTCAAAAGCCCATCCAAATAGGTACTTAGCGCCTTTATTCTTGGATTCAGGGTAGTCATGTTTCTTAATGCTCATGTCATATATTGCCGAATTTTGTGCGCATGTGTCTTGGGGGGGTGGCTGCGTGTTTGTGTGTGCTACCACGCGTGTGTGTGAGGAAAACTAGATTTATAAATAAATTAAATAAAAGGTGGGTTCCTACCTTTCTAAGTCAACAATTTTGTGGCACAAGGTCCTATAAAATAATGAAAATTCTAGGTCAAGAGAGGGTTTTAAATTTTCATAAGAGTAGGCAAAATTTACCATTTTCTAAATATTAGGGTTATAATTTTTTCCCCATGATATTAGGGTTAAACTTGTTGATTGGTAAAAAGTTAGGATCAAAAGTGACCATTATTGCCAATAATGTTTCTACACGTAAATAAAGTCATGCAAAGTATTGATAATTATGATTATAGCGATTATCATTCTTTTTCTTCTTATAAAAGTTTGTTATCTTTAATCATTGTTTGTGGAATTACTTATTTTCATGTGATTACATTATTTCTTATAATTGAAGATATAATTATTTACTTATGTGTTTTCTTTAATTCTCAACTTTAATATCCAGTTGTTGTATTACCAAACACCATTGTCTTTAACCTTAAAAGACTTAGCAATCCACAAACCCCAATCGTCACCTCCCAACTTAAACTCAAACACCACACTCAAACATCTCATCAACTAACCTCTGATTCCTACTACCTCTAACAGTCATTATCGGTGATATCAATGGCGGCAATAGGTGAAGGTCAATTGCTAGCTCACACAATTAGCAACTATTATCTTCTTCTACATATGGCACTAGCTACCATCCTGCTTCACCAAGTTAAGCACCGACAACCAACCATTATTGTTGCTTGAACCATCACGTGCGTGCCCACGTGTGTGTGAGGAAAACTAGATTTATAAATAAATTAAATAAAAAGGTGGGTTCCTACCTTTCTAAGTCAACAATTTTGTGGCACAAGGTCCTATAAA
The DNA here is from genome assembly GCA_029891385.1 of Erythroxylum novogranatense. Classification (NCBI taxonomy): domain Eukaryota; kingdom Viridiplantae; phylum Streptophyta; class Magnoliopsida; order Malpighiales; family Erythroxylaceae; genus Erythroxylum; species Erythroxylum novogranatense. Next base: position 14,802,146 of record CM057232.1, on the reverse strand, counting down.
AATAATTAAAAATTCTAGGTCAAGAGAGGGTTTTAAATTTTTCATAAGAGTAGGGCAAAATTTACCATTTTCTAAATATTAGGGTTATAATTTTTTTCCCCATGATATTAGGGTTAAACTTGTTGATTGGTAAAAAAGTTAGGATCAAAAGTGACCATTGTGCCAATAATGTTTCTACACATAAATAAAGTCATGCAAAGTATTGATAATTATGATTATAGCGATTATCTGTTCTTTTTCTTCTTATAAAAGTTTGTTATCTTTAATCATTGTTTGTGGAATTACTTATTTTCATGTGATTACATTATTTCTTATAATTGAAGATATAATTATTTACTTATGTGTTTTCTTTAATTCTCAACTTTAATATCCAGATTGTTGTATTACCAAACACCATTGTCTTTAACCTTAAAAGACTTAGCAATCCACAAACCCCAATCGTCACCTCCCAACTTAAACTCAAACACCACACTCAAACATCTCATCAACTAACCTCTGATTCCTACTACCTCTAACAGTCATTATCGGTGATATCAATGGCGGCAATAGGTGAAGGTCAATTGCTAGCTCACACAATTAGCAACTATTATCTTCTTCTACATATGGCACTAGCTACCATCCTGCTTCACCAAGTTAAGCACCGACAACCAACCATTATTGTTGCTTGAACCATCACGTGCGCTATGCGTGTGTGAGGAAAACTAGATTTATAAATAAATTAAATAAAAGGTGGGTTCCTACCTTTCTAAGTCAACAATTTTGTGGCACAAGGTCCTATAAAATAATTAAAAATTTAGGTCAAGAGAGGGTTTTAAATTTTCATAAGAGTAGGGCAAAATTTAACATTTTCTAAATATTAGGGTTATAATTTTTTTCCCCATGATATTAGGGTTAAACTTGTTGATTGGCAAAAAAGTTAGGATCAAAAGTGACCATTGTGCCAATAATGTTTCTACACGTAAATAAAGTCATGCAAAGTATTGATAATTATGATTATAGCGATTATCATTCTTTTCTTCTTATAAAAGTTTGTTATCTTTAATCATTGTTTGTGGAATTACTTATTTTCATGTGATTACATTATTTCTTATAATTGAAGATATAATTATTTACTTATGTGTTTTCTTTAATTCTCAACTTTAATATCCAAATTGTTGTATTACCAAACACCATTGTCTTTAACCTTAAAAGACTTAGCAATCCACAAACCCCAATCGTCACCTCCCAACTTAAACTCAAACACCACACTCAAACATCTCATCAACTAACCTCTGATTCCTACTACCTCTAACAGTCATTATCGGTGATATCAATGGCGGCAATAGGTGAAGGTCAATTACTAGCTCACACAATTAGCAACTATTATCTTCTTCTACATATGGCACTAGCTACCATCCTGCTTCACCAAGTTAAGCACCGACAACCAACCATTATTGTTGCTTGAACCATCATTAGTCATAATCTTATTGTGCTCTCCTGCGTGTGAGTTATCCCTCTCGAGATTCCCATTCATGGTTGCATTTTTGTCCCAGCCTAAACTGTGGTCAACTGTCTAGGCCCAGGTTGATTGAACCTTAGGTTAAGCCTCATGCCTAGCAAATACGAAAAAGCCGAGCCTGAGGCTCAACTATATAAATTGGCAAAATGACGTTGTTTTAAGTAAAATCAATTGAAAAGAATAAGCAAAACGACATCATTTTGCTTTAATTTAATTTCTTCTTCACCCTCCCTCCCTGTCATTCACTCACTCTCACACACTCACGTATGTAACCTCTCACTCACACTGACCATTCACCCTCCCTCTCCGTCACTCTCCCATAGCGTTTTTTTTCTCTTTGACCACGGCGCAATCAGTCGCCAAAAGTCATGCCACCATTCTCTAGCCGACCATGCCCTTTTCACCATACACTAACCAACATTTGCTCATTAAGGTTGGTTTTGTCATATTATTAATATTCAAGAACATTTAGACTTATATGATTGTTTGGAAAGGAATGAGGTCTTATGGATTGGAGTCGTAGACCTTTGGTTGACTGATTGTGATTTAACTAAGGAATTGAAAAGTTGAACATGCATTCACATTAAGCGTTTTATGAAATTTTTATGAGGGTGTGTGTAGAAATAGACTAAGGATGAATGGTTGCAAAATATAACTTATATTCTGGTTTGGTAAGTTGAAAAAGAATCTAATTTTAAACTATTGATTCATTAAATAACTTATTCAAATCATATAATTATTCGGTAGTTTACTTGATATACATTTGAAGACTAACAACAATCAATTACCATCTTGCCTTGACAGTTATGCAAAGGCTTAAAAGTAGTGACAAGCTCATTTTTAAAAACTATTTATAACTGTTTTTTCCTCGTGAATTTGCTTTGTTCTTTTTATATAAGTGTTGGAAGTTTAAGATGTATGTGATTATATAATGCAAGGCTTGTTTCATTAGTATAAAGGGATGTTATAATGCATAATGAACCTGGTTAATATAATTTGCATGAAGCCACAACTAACTAGATCGTGCCATTAATTAAACCTCTTATTTTAATTACAACTCAAATCGTGCAAATGAAGTGAAAATAATAATACCTAGTTAATATTTACCAAAATATGCTATGTTCTTTTCATATAAGTGTTGGAAGTTTATGAGGGCTCTACCTTTATGTTTAACAATCGTAAGCATCTATTGCAAATTGGCATTAGTTGAAAACGTTTGTGTGTCTTAATTTTGTGGTTGTGTAAGTACATATGCATATTAGCATTAACTTATGATCATAGTTAGGAATATGGAAGAATAATAGACTTTCACACATGGTAATTGTTATTTTATGTGAATTACCATAAAATGTTAATTGCTTCTAACCTCAAGCATTTATATGTTGATTGTTTCTAGCCTTGAACATTTTTAATTATTTCTAATCTCAAGCATTTATATGTTAATTATTATAAAAGAGTGAGCATATTAATTTAGTAGAGGGTTTTAATCTAGTACTGGAGATAAAAGTAGAAACTTCTATTCCCATAAAAGATAGAAGTTCAACTCAAACTCAATTGAAAAGTGAAGTTTGGAATCACTTTAGTAAAATTAGATTAACGAATGGGATAGAAAAAACAAAAAATGTAAATATTGTTAGAAGATGCTGGCCAGTTGTTCAAAAGGTGGAACATCTCATTTAAAGAGACATGTGGATTGGTGTAGTAGAAGGAAGATGATATTAGGAGTTCAAACACTTTTACCTTTAACTTTATGAGAAAGAAGAATGAAATGAGTGTAATAACTTATGACAACAACAAATCAAGGTATTTGATGTCTTTAATGGTAATTGAAGATGAACATCTACGATCTATGGTTGATATCAAAAGATTATGGACATTTACTGTCTATGGTTGATACCAAAAGATTCTGGATGTTTTGTAACTCATTACAACTCAAGGTTCAAGTTTGAATAAATTGAAGAAGGATATTTTGAAAATTTATAAGGATAAGAAGAAAGAGGTTTTAAGAGCATTGTCCAGTAATGAAGGATTAATTGCCATTATAATAGACATATAGACAATCAGTAAGCAAAAGAAGGGTTATGTGGCAGTGACAACACATTATATTGATAATGATTGGATGTTACGTAATAAACGTTTGCGATAATTTATATTCTTTAATAGAGTTATCATTTGCTTTTTCCATTATATTATGAGTTTATGATTGATGTTGGTAATATTTGTATATGATAGGTTCATTTATGTGCCGAAACTGTATGTAAATGAAACATTGCCAACTATTTTGGGAGACTGTTTGATGGGTTTAAACATCGGCAACAAATTATCCACCATCACAATCGCAAATTGTAGCACAAACGATGCTATAATTGAGAAGTTGAAGAGTAAGATATGGGTTAAGAGTTTGTTAGTTGGTGGAAGGTCATTCTATATGCGTTGTTTTGCATATTTTAAACTTGATTGTGGAAGATGGGTTGGAGATGATAAAGAAAGCAGTAGATTCGATTTAGAATAGTGTAGTATATCAGAGTGCAACTCCTAAAAGAGATGAGAAATTTGAAGAAGTTGCACGAGTTTTATGCATTCCAAGTACAAAGATGTTGGTTTGGTATTGTCCAACTAGATGGAACTCAGCCTTCAAGATGATGGAGTCGCCAATCCAATATCCTAAGGTGTTTACCATACTAATGCAAAGAGAATCTCAGTACACTTGTATGCCTACAGAAGATCAATGGGACTTGATTAGAGAACTTTGTGCAAAGTTAGAATTATTTTATAATGCAACTAAATTGTTCTCGGGAACAAAATAACCAACTTCGCATTGTTGCTTTAGCACTATGTGTGAGATAAAGAATGCTTTATTTGATTGGAAGGTTGAATTTAATGAGGTTATTTGAATTATGGCAAAGCAAATGATGGAGAAGTTGAATTCTTATTGGTGTATGGTTGGACATATTGTTGCAGTGTTATTTATACTGTATACGAGATACAAGATGAAAGGGGTTACTTTTATTTATGATGCATTATATGGTGATTGATCCCAAAAGCATGTAAATATTATTAAACAATTATGGTATTAATTGTTTAATGATTATCAACTCATAATGGAATAAATTCATGATCGGGATCACATTAGTTCAGGTTATTTAACTCCGACTTCAATTTTAGGTTCAGAAAATATTATAATTGAATTATTCACTTCAATTATAATATTTTCTTGCATTTCTTGCAATCAAGCCCTCCTCTGTTAATGAATCTAATTTTGTCTTATTAATTTTATCATTATATGTAAGTTTTTATATTTATATATTATAAAATCTCAAAAATTTTATAATTTTATTAATAAATCAAAATTTATAACTTTAATTAATTGAATTGATAATTTTAATTTTAATATTTTCTTTTCGTTATTTATAATTTTATCATCAATTAAATTAAAAAAAAATACCGTGTCCGGCTTGATAGGCGAACCTCAAGCCCTATTGGTCAGGCTAAGCTCTGGCATAATCTTGCGTCACTTTTTCCAAGTCGGACCCGGCCTACTCTCAACCCACCATCAACCTTTAACCAAGCAACAACCGCACGACTCAGAAGTTTTGTAGGTCTCAAACTCTCAATCACTGTCAATAACCACAATAACTGCCAATACATCTTGTCAGTCTAATGCCAACAGTTGCCGCAAATAGCGCTAGTCGCCATCGAGCATCGGTAGTTGAAGCTTAAACCGTGACCAACTAGTGTATAGTGTTCAATTTCTCCACGCATGATTGGCGAGCTTTGTGGGTTTTCTGTAATCTGAATTTCCACAATTCATAGTCATCGAAAAACAGAGGTTATCATCATTGTCAATTCTGATAATCGACTGAGAACAACATATTAACTTTTCAACATTATTCACTAGATCAAATTTAATTGGGTGGCTTAGGGATTCAAGGGTATACATATAAACTTTTTCCAAATTTTGAAACAATTAATTAGGCCATAATCCCAATGTAGAAATTGAGTGAGTGAGATTGTTTTCCGTGAGCCAATTCCTTTGCTGGGTGAAGAGTTTGTGTTTTCCTTCAATTTCCTTTCCTCAAAACTTCCTCCAAGACGTTCATGTGAGCCTCATTTTTCATATTTATTTTGAGGAATACTTTTTTTTTTATAGTATTCTTCCACGATAAAATAATTGATGCTTTGTTATTTTGATTTATGAAAGTTGCTCTCAAGACGCTGTCGTATGAATAGTAGGCTTGTCGGAAAGGACACATCGAGTACATGTTTATCTTGTGGCATGACCTGTTTGGTAAATGAATACAAACGACGAGATGACCCTACTTGTTCTGTAAGCCCAACACTTGTCAAATGGCATCACCACGATTTCAGTATCTGATGTTAACAGGAAGGGCCTTATTCTTACCACTGCCAGTATTGATTGCTTATGAGGTTGTGGTTAAAGACACGACATCTGTGTAGGAGAACATGTCCTCTCCGACTGCTTTTGTCTTAGTACCAACAACCTTTGTGTTCTTGCAAACTACACCACTTCATTATGACAAATAGACAAAAGGTGTCGTGTTCGACCAATCTAGAAAGTTTCGTAACTTCGCTCCTATCCAAGGAAAATATTTTTTTCTGGAATTTTTTTTTTCAATACATGCCCATGATAATGGAGTCTTTAAAACTTGTCTCTTGGAACGTGGTTTTAAGTATAATTTTATGTTTTTAACTCGTCAAACTATTCATTTGTAAGACTTGATTTATGTTATAATTGAATTCATTATTTAAATTACTAAAGAAACATAATTTATAAATTATGATGTATACTTTTTGTTTAGTATGAGTGAGAAATTATCAATTATAAATTCTCATACGTACATATATTCATATATGGATTTGTGTTGCAATTCACTCACAACACAAATCCATCACTGCCGTCGTTTTTGCCAAGCCAGGTCGTCGGTCATGTTGTCACCGGCTCGTTAGGATTTGTTCTCTATCGCTAGTTTGCACTCCAGCCTCCAAGCCACTAACTCTGTATAACCAACTCCTATCAAGCCACTACACACTTCAGCACCGCCGCCACCAGCTCCCCCCGCTCCATCACCTGGATTGTTTACATGATTAAAGATACAATGAGGGCTATATTTGTAAATTTTGATTGTCCAATTGTGAATTTATATATTGATATTAATTATTTATTTTAGTTTATATGGAATCTGAATTATGAAAGGCATAAAAGACCGTACAATTTAAACTGCGTTTGAATTATTAATGACATTTTGAACTTTGAAATTCATTCATAATGAAATTTATGTTATAAAAATCTTAATTATTTAGATCTTTGAGAATGCCGTATAGATTAAAATGTTATTTACAAACTAATTGCTTGACATCATGTAATGAGCCTCATATATACAATATTTATAAATTCATCGAACTTCACCTATTATATTTAATTGTTTAAATTTTGGGAAATAGTTATGAGTACATATACAAATTTGGTGATTTTGAGCTTTTATATACAATATGTTTAATCAGTTATGTTATGAATGTACGAAAGGAAAAAAAAAGATCAATGTGTTACATTTTCTCTAAATCAATAAGAAAGAATTAAATATAAGTAAATTGCTTCACATATATCACAATGTTCTAAAATAAGATAATGTTACTTCATTCATTAGGTGCAATAAGCTCTTTACATGTCAATAAACATTTCAATGAGAAGATTTACATTTATTAAAAATGGTAAATATTTTAAGTAAATTTAATTTCATGTGCAATAATTTTATTTTATGTGAATTTATTAATTTAATTTTTAACATATGTATTTATTTATTTTATAGATATATAAAGAAAAGTTCAATACTCCTACACTACAAGAAATCATGTGTTATCGATTTAAACTTTTTAAACACCAGATATCCGTCGGTGGTATTAATCACCGATGGAATATGGTGGAGAAAAAATCGATTGATGAATCGCCTGAAGCTAAAAATACCGACGGACTTTTTTCGTCGTAATTTTACGATGAAATTACCGAATCGATATATTATTGTCGATATTTATTTCTCCGACGAATTACGATTCGTCGGAGAAATATTGCTATCATTAAGTCCGCTTATGAGGCGATGTTATATCGACGACATTTACCGACGGTTTGTTATACTGCTCGGTAAATAGGAACGCTTCCGACGGAAAATTGACCGCTCGGTAATGAGTGATTAAATTTGTTTTTTGCTTTTGTTTTATAATAATGATTATATTATATATTCACTTTATTAATTTTTGTTGCGTTAGAATAATGAGAAAATTAATCATTAATAAAATAGAAAAGAAATTAATTTAATTATTAAAAATAAGAAATAACAAATCTCTTATGTTTTTAATTGAAAACACATGACAATGTTATAGTAATTATTATCGTAATGATCATGGATGTTCAATCGCTTTCTCCCCTCTTTAACATTTCCATCTCTTGCTTAAGCTTAGTCATCTCCTCCGCATCTTTGTTTGTCCTTGGCCATCTGCTCCATCTCCGCTCTCATCTTAGTAAGCCGCCCATCTCCTCTCTCATCCTAGGCTGCTTGCTCCATCTCGCTCCAAATGACTCTTTCATCTTTGAAACTTCTTTGCAGCTCAGCGCATGATTGTTCTCATCATCTGCAGACTAATCTCCTCCTTCACCTTAGCTATATCCTCCATATGTTTGGTGATGTTGAGTAATCACCGCTTTCGTTTGATTAGCCATTGCTCTCGCTTTGATTAGTTATCGCCTTTAATGAGTCCATCGTGGCCCGGAGTCCGATACATCATGAAATTGAGATGGCCGAAGCGATGTCATTGCATTAGAAAGGGAAGAGCGCGAATAACAAGCGTTGCATATGAGCCCAGCCAATATTCTTCCACGACGGTCCCAACCACCCACAACATCAAGATATGTCTGAGTCTCGTCCACAGGTAGTTCCTCTTGAGATTGTCGCTGGATATTTTCTTGTATTTGATCCTATTAGGAAGCAATCTTTACGTTATTAAATAAGCTATAATTGTTAAAAAATTATTAAAATATGTTAATTTCACTAACATTGACTTCTCGACATCGATTGTTGATGAAGGTGACACCATCATGTTTCTTCGTGTGGGTGTGCACAATACCTACATAGGTGTAGGCTTCGTGCCCAATGCCTTTTCCTACACGTATAACTTAAATTGTCGATGTTAAGTAGTATTTAAAAATTTCGCGAGTTTCCTCAGATATATGATATATGCCCCTGCTCAAAGAATGAAAATAACTTCACATGACCATATGGCACCGACATTTATATCATAATCACATCAGTGAAATAAAGCAAAGTAAGATATATGTAAAATTGTCATGAGAAATTAGATACTTACTAGTCTATGTGCATGCTCACTGTGGGTAATTGATCCTCCCGTATGCATTGCAAGACTCGATCCCCCCGGCCCTCCACGTCTGTTGGTCGAATTACGCTCAGATATGGACATTGCCGCAGGTGATGTTCAATATTCGTTCCAATGACTCCAAATTTCCTCCGAAATATAACGCGGTCGTGCACCAACCTTGTGTATTTGATTAATTAAGTCGCGATAACGTATGCGTGCTTTCTTTTCCTATTGTTTATACATGTTGGCGTCGACACAAGAATCCCAGTAAAATTCTTTTTGAAATAAGATGAGTAAGAATAACAAAATGTAAAAATGTTGTATGAACATTATGAATATAAAGCAACGTAACAAGAAAATAACAATGATGTGCACCTCAAACTCTTGAAAGTATAATTGCTTTGTGGTGTCAGCTAAATTTTTCCAAACATGGTTCTCTGGTTCAATTCTTTGCTTGAACGAGGAAGTCATATTTCTTGAAATTGGTCCAGACGGAACCAACCTAACATATCATGTGATGTTACCCTATGTACATATTGGTAAAAGTAAAAGTTGATAATAAGCAAATTGTGAAGTGCTTTGATATCACTTACTGGCCGTTGACAATAGAAACAAACTTTCTGCCATCAGTCCCTCGGCCAGTCGACGGACGTCTCCTCGCATCCAGTACGCTAGTGTTGGACGATATATGCGTTGGGGAAGGGGGTGACGTAGGCTGAGAAGCAGTCGGTGATGTCTCAACTGCAACTCCCGGCACCAGAGGTGGAGAAGGTGAGTAAGTTGGTGCGGCTGATTGTGACAAACCACCTTCACTGTAATGTCCCCCGAGCATGGTTCGAAACCCCGGTGGCATGAAGTCACGTTGTCTCTTCGGTCCCATTCTTTTCCTGAAATTCAATTTCCCACAATTCTCTACATGTACAATATATAATTTGAATGCATTATTCTACACAACACATAGAGGAGAAACTATGGCAATATATGAAGGTTAACAAATTGTTATCAACCATAAATGAATCTTAACAGTAATATAAATATGCAATGTTCACTTTTAATGTGTTACGGATACAACAATAATTGAACGTGAAGGTAAATGGTAAACATGTCTGGTAGTACATAAGCACATCGATCTATTCATTTTTTAGGATTCCATATAACATGGGAGTTGGTAAACGTGAAAGAGTCCCCAATGTCTGGGTTCCTGAGAAGGGTTCGCGCACGTTCAAAAGCACCAATTGAAATAGTGATACTCCTTTCAGCAGCATTGCGTTGTTGCTCACATTCTTGCAATAACATTGCAGCTATATCTAGATTTGTTGACGAAACAGTGAATGAGTCCCCAGTCTTAGAATGGTAGACTTCTTCGGTGGATGAACTACTAACAGAACAAATGTACCTAAAACGAATCGCTTAAGAAATGTTGAAACCGTGATATTAACCAACCATATAAGTAACGAAGACGGTATATTATTGAATACGTGATTGTGCAGACGAGGTTTGGGGAATAGTAGAGGAGTTGACAATACCCGATCTTCCTATTCCGTTATAAGCTGACGTGACATTGCAGTCACCTTTATCGGCATACATGTCCTCTTCGAGTTTGAAGGAAGCTTAAACATGTAAGATTGACAATGACATGAGAATATGTTTGATAACTTTAATAAATGTTATTACAGGTTCAAACCACGGAAATAGTCGGCGTGCAGATCATACTAAACACCTTCAAGTAACAGATCGGCCATCGAAGGCAAACGTTTGGTACTATATGATGGAGCGAGACTTGAAGTAGTTCTGCTTCCATAGAATTGGACAATTTTCCCACATTCCACCCAACGGAAAGAATTGTTGCCGTCCGGAACCAATCGCCATGTCGACATAATGCTTCTAAAGAAATGCAATGAAAACCAAACATAATATAATTAAATAAAATAACGTGACTATTTAACTTAAAATATGCAATTACAAACACAAGTCATTCGCTATCATAACTTAATGGAAGATTACAATCATCTTCTTCTTCAGATGAATAAGAATCAAATTCCGGCTCCTCGTCAGATCTTAGACCCTCGTCATCCTCTCCAGATGAAATATCGGCAAATTCATTTGATGGATCGTTCAGAGGTTCAAGATCGCCATAATGTAATGATGCATTGATAAATGTAAGATCTTTTGAAACGCCTCACTTTCAACACTATGCTCTCCTCTTCTAGGTGATTCAGAACACCTCTAGGCTTAACTTTGCAAACCGCTAACCAATCGCCTTATCTCGTCGTAAGCTTGGAAAAGGGATGTAACAGACTGCTTAGCTTGCATGCCTAAGATGAAAGGTTCAAATTGACGCAATCTTCGCTTGTGATTGATTTCAACTAAATTGTATTGTTTATGCACCTTTACTCCAACATTTGGGTGGGGTCGCACCACCACATTTAAATATCACACATCGCTGATCGGCAAAGCGTGGTATTCAACCTCCAGATTTCAATAATTTTTCCATAGTAATCTATCATTTCACCTCGTATTGAAACCCCACTGTTTATTGTTGACATGTTATGTCCATGACATTCTGTATGATATTTGTAGCCATTAATGAAATACACCGGATACGATTTAACAGTTCGCAGAGGCCCCTTTGCAAGATCACAAATCATCTTGTTCTCAATTGGATTGTCTAAAGCCTACCAAATTCAAATTAGCATCGCTAAATATTTAGTTTCTTGAAAAAAGTAAATCAAAACTTCGAAACATATTTAACATGAATTGTTAGTGAAAACTTACATATCTTTGAAACCATCGGGGGAAATGCTTTCCAACTTCCCTATTTAAAGCATCTTCCGTCATACCCGGCATTATCTCCCGTAACAATGTCTCGTATAATCTAAATGCAAAAGGACTATTTTTAGTTATGAAGATGAGCGAAAGGTAAATACAGAAATATTCATATGCAACTTACTGGACGAAAGGCAAAATCTCTTCACAGTTCAATACAATATAACCATGTGCAGCCTCGATCTCCTCCTCAGTTAACATTCTCCTTGTGGCACGACCAAATGTTCGTCCAGAATATGAGAAGATGGACAAGTTTCCATCAGCATAACTCGTTCGTCCCCCATCGTCATTACGATGAACTTTTCTTCCTCTTGTGTTAACATGCGGCTCAAAATAATACCCACAAAATGTACTCGCTTCCTCCACTAAATAGGCATTACATATGGAACCTTCAACTCTAGCTTTGTTTTTAACATTTTTTTTCAAGTGATGCAAATACCTACATGAACCCAAATACTTATTAGAATGTAGTTGATAAAGCTTTGTAATTGGTTATTGCAGTAATATTTGTGTACTAACCTCTCAAATGGATACATCCATCGATATTAAACTGGACCGGCAAGTTTTGCCTCGTGTGGTAAATGCACCGGTAGATGCTCCATACAGTCAAAGAAGCTTGGAGGAAAAATGCCTTCTAACTTGCACAAAATTATGAGAATTTCATGTTCTAGTTTTTCCATTTCATCAATATAATTGAGGTTAAGCTTTTAAAAAACAAACTTAACTCTGTTATAGCTTCCCATACCTTAGAAGGTAAACACTCCTGGAATGCAATTGGGATAAGCCTTTGCATGAATACATGACAATCATGACTTTTCATCCCAAATAATTTGTACTTCCTTAGATCTACACACCTTGCCAAGTTTGAAACATATCCATCAGGAAACTTAAGAAGTTTCAACCATTCACATATAAGCTCCTTGTGTCTCTTGTCCAAAGTGTAACATGCTTTTGGGTATTTACCAGTGCGAAGATCTTTATGTAACTCATTCCGTTTACAAAAAAGTTCCAAATCAGCTCGAGATTTTGCAGTGTCTTTTGTCCTACCTTCAATGTTCATAATGGTATTGAACAAGTTGTCAAATATGTTCTTCTCAATGTGCATCACATCTAGATTATGACGAATCAAATTCGTTTTCCAATATGGCAAATCCTAAAATATACTTCGTTTGCGCCAACCAAAGTTCTAACTAATGGTTGAATTTACTTCATCGGCCTCTAATTACATTACTTTCAATGCAGTTTAATTCACAATCTCTTGCAAAATCTCTTCACCGGATTTGATAGGATGAGGACGAGTGTTTACCGTCCTATTTTCCTAAACTTATATTTATTCCGCCTAAACGGATGATCTGAAGGTAGAAATTTCCTGTGATTGTCAAACCAACACATTTTGCTTCCATTTGGTAGATAAAAGGCATCAGAATCATCGCCACAATAAGGACATGCCAACCTTCCAATGGTTGTCCATCCGATAACATGGCAAAGGTGGGAAGTCACTAATAGTCCACATCAAAGTCGCTCGTAACACAAAATTTTGTTGTTTAGATACATCATAAGTTTGAACACCATAGTCCCAAAGTCGCTGCAATTCAATATCAATGGTCGTAAGAACACATCAATTTTTGCTTTGAATTTGTGGGCCCAGGACAATCATCATTAAGAAGATATATGCCTCTTTCATACACATCCAAGGAGGCAAATTATAAGGAGTTATGAGAATTGGCCATGAGGAATATTGTTGACAGATTGACCAAACGGTTGAAAGCCATCGTCGACAATCCCAACCGAACATTTCGATCACAACCGCAAAATCAACATGAGTGTCATTAAAATGTTTCCATGCCAAAGCATCCGATGGATGAGTCATTACTCCATCTTCCTGTTTGTGTTCAAGATGCCATCTCATGGGATGTAATACTTCAGAGGCATAAAGCCTCTGCAATCTAGAGTCGTGGAAAATAATACATCCGCTTCCATGGAACTAATTTTTTTTCGTTGACCGTTTCCTAGGCTGAAACCTTTGTTGACCACAAAATTTACATTGGTCTAAGTTCATATCGTCTCCCCAATACAAAGATACATCCGAGACGACAACGATCATTTTTTCCACAGGCAAACCAAGACCACGAATAAGTTTCTTCATGTTGTAAAAACTATCAACCATTGTATGATCAACTGGCAACGATTCGTTGTACCACTGAAGGATTTTATCGAAACTGCGATCTGAAATATGGCCTTCACTCTTTATGTTCAATATGCGAGCGATTGATGACAACTGAGTCATTGTCTCACAATTTGGCCACAATTCTCGATCTGCTGACTGTAGTAAGTTGAAGAATTGTTTTGCCTGTTGGTTAGGTTCTTCGTCAACATTGTCCCTATTTGTCTGAAATGTATGACCGAGTCCATCGTGCACCATTTGTCTATAAGAGTTTTCCGGCCCATGACCAAAATGTCTTCCATATCCATCCTCAACGACGCCTTCATTTAAGTTCATAGTCGTAGGTTCTTCAATTCTCCTTGAAGTGCTAGCAACCAAGGGTTTCCCATGTCGGGTCCACTGAAAATAGTTTGGAACAAACCCTTTTCTCAACAAATGCAACTGAACTTCATCAACCAACAGGAAACATTTGTGCTTGCACTTTTTACATGGACATCGATCTTTGGCCCATCCATATATGCACGCTATAACAAGCATAATGAATGAACGCATCAACTCCCGCAACAAATTCAGGATTAATGAAACCATCCCCGGTTAAACATCTATACATCCAAGATCTATCGTTGGAACTCATAACTGGAGAGCTGTTATTCTACAAGTTCAAATCCAAAGTTATGCATCTAAGTTCGGCACATATCTACAAACCAAGTCATAACAGACATGTGTTATAAGATGAGTCCCTAACGTTTCATGTCGGAGCTAAGCTACGGAAATATTAATACTCTGAACACAACATATATGATCGTAGATATATATGTAATCACATTGTGGTTGACCACAATGTGATGTTCAATGGATATTCAATCTGAATCGGGCAATAAATTTGGTAACGAAAGCATAACCACTTACCGAAATTGAAATGCGAAGAAATGTTCCTGAAAGATGATAGAACGGGCAATGTAGAAAGACACGGGCGATGAAGATGCTAGCGCTGCAATGAAACCCTACAATACAATCTGTCAAAACTTGATTGGACATATTTTACGCAAGGCATGTCATAGCAGACTTAATGTTAAACATTTATCATCCTCACATAATTACACTAACGCGCTTATGTTCTAATTTAAGCTCTTGCAATAGGACGAGGATCCTATTGAAATTTCGGCAACATTTTCCCTATAATTCGGACACCCCCTTAAAATATAAGGGTCCCCTGAAAAAGAAACACACTTCTATCTCAACCAGTAATCACACCTCAAATTCACTATCCGTCCAACATGTGCGTTTTCAAGTTTCACGCTTTTGCAGGACATCAATCAACGGTTCAGGGACATGCAGTGGGAACAGCATTTGCCAGATCATTAATTGTCAGATCATTAACAAGAGATAAAATTACTAACTACAGCATAGGCACTAACCATAATTCAAATGCGGAAAAATGTTCCTGCAGTACGACACGACCAATGCACAATGTCAGGGGCAATGAAGATGATAGATCTGCAATGAAATCCAACATTAAATTTCTTCAAACCGTTATTTTAAATTAACTATTACGCAAGGCATAATATATTATACTCAATGCATCTAGTTTATATGCAATGGACAATCCAAAAAAGGTTACAAGCTTTCATAAAAGATTCAAGGATTTATATGCAATGGAACTCATTTCAGTATTAAATGTCTGACTCAAGTTGTAAATGTTAATTATATACAAATTACATATGAAGGACCGTAAACTAACTTACACAATTTAAACCCTTCAAAATGACTTCATAAGGTAAGTTAATAAAAATTAGATTATTACACCTTTTTAAGTTACGGTGAATGTTAACTAGAAGACATCAAATAAAATTCCAAGAACATGTCATAGTCAATGCACGACATTTATCATCCTCACAAACTTAAACCATCAACTAATATCCTAAATGATTTTCATAATTGTAAGTCACTTCCAAAATATGATCAGAAGTTAAAACTAATGAGCTCATGTTCTCATTTAACCATTTAACCATCATGTACTACGATGATCCTATTGAAATTTCGACAGCACTTCCCCTATAATTTGGACATCCCCCTTATGATATAGGGGTCCCCCTGCAATGAACAAACAATTCTATCTCAACCAGTAATCACAACGCAAATTACCTCTCCATACTACAAGTATGATGTCAACTTTCACATCATGCAACTCATCACATACACGATTAAGGGACATGTTATGGGAAGTTCATGTACACCCACATGAATCAAGAGCACATAACAACAAAAGAAAACGGTTCACGAATGACCTCAATCGAAATGCGAGAAGTGTCAAAATGCGCTATCGCAGATGAAGATGATCAAGCTGCAATGAAAACCAACATTAATAGTGTCATTCATTGCTCAATTGGAGAGCAAAATGAATATTTCTTAAGATAGGATTAAGCAAGGTTTAAGGTTCAATTAAATGCACAACCACTTTCGACGACAGTAATGCGATTTCGGTTGGTATTTCCAGTAATCATGGGAAAAGAAACTTAAGCTAAATTAGCGAATCGTGGTATGCTATTTAAAATGTTACTTGTCTCAAATTATGATGGAAATGAAGAGGAAAGTGAAGGGTATTAATTCTATCTCATAGCCTTATTCTATCACTTCTTGTATATACTATAATTTAATTTTAATACTTTTTCTCAGATTATAAAATGGATTAAAATGTAACTCATATTTAGCTTGTCATCTAAACTCATATTTAGCTTCATATGCAACATGATTTGAATGATTTATCTTAAGAGCACAATCAAACAAAAATAATAAATGACAAATATGAAAGAAATGACAAGAAGGATAGTATAGATAAAAACAAAAAGAAGGAACTTGAAGCCTCCATTTAGGATGACACAAGTGATTATAAAAGTGAGCATTTAGAAGAAGAAGTAGCTCACATGTGTTTCATGGATAAAAATGATGACAAGTTATTCTTTAACTCTAAATCTTGTGATAGTAATAGTAATATTGAAAATTTCATATAATAAACTAGTTGAGAGCATTAAAAATATATATATAAAAATGAAAAGACTATCTTTTCGATTTAAAGAGGCTTAAAAGTATCTAAAGGCATACTTGAGTTAAAATGAAAAGATAAAGAGTGGATTACAAATCATTAAAACATCTAAAAGTGGGACCATTATTAATAATCATAACTTAGAAAAATTAAATCATGAGAATGAGATATTGAGGGCTTTAATTTAAGCCTAGAACTCAACATTCTTAAGGAAGAATATGCATTATCTTTATTTTAAGACATATGATAACATGTAATCTTACTCATCCTCTTTAAGCCTTAACACCAATTTAGAAGTAAGCATTAAGCTTCTAGACTTCATACTAGGAATAATATTATGACACATGTTTATATCCCTTGTAAACTTCATTACAATCAAAGAAACACATCTTCTATATACAATTATGCTTGGCCATTTTTCTACCTAATTTTTTATTATTGTAATATCTAAAAAGGATCCCCGCCATTTATATACACACATAAGACCAAGGAATGTATTTATACATCAAAATTATAAGTTTCATTATCATAGAACCAATCTATATTACATTACTTTTGTGATAAATACAGACATATCAATAATGTTTATTTCATAATATAAAGCTTAATGAGTAAACCCTTAAGTAATTCGTTTGAAAAGAAGGTAAAGATGAACAATCAAGGATCTAAGTTAATTTGGATACCTAAAACATATTGATTGCCTTATTTTGATGATATTTAAGAAAATGAAAGCAAATGATATGTAGATAATGGATACTTATGGTATATGAATGGTGATGCATGTCAATTTACATTTCTTAGAGACAAATATAGAGAATTTGTCATATTTGAAGATAATGCCAAGGTAAGATTATTAGTATAGCCAAATTTGGTAAGGAATATCATACTATAATTGATAATGTACATTTACTTGATGGATTAAAGCTTAAATTATTACATGTGAGCCAATCAACGCCAAATGTGCGAACATACGTTGCTTTAAGGAACTACAAATTTTAATTCTAAATTAATGTTAAATGAGGAATGCATGTGGAAGTTAATTCTCTGAATGCATTGATTTTTTTTAGTGTGTATTGTCTTTTAAGAATTTAGTTTCATTGAAACACAAATTATCCCATTAAATGTCAATACAAGAACTTATATATATACATGATGTGTACATTGGTGATTCCTAAGAACAAATTGATGTACATTTAAAGGACAAAAGAATGAAAACATTTAGCCATTAAATATATTTTCATAGCCAAATATTTTAACTCAAATTATTTGATATGTAACTTTTAGCTATGAAATTTATTTTGTAGTTATAATCGAAATTATATGAATTGTGATTTTAGCTACAAATTTATTTCATAGCTAAAGACATTTCAACTATAAAATATATTTGTACTCAAAAGAAGAAGAATGAAAACATTTAGCTGTGAATATATTTTTGTAATCAAATGTTTTTAACTTAAACTATCGAATATGACCTTTAGCATTTTGGCTATAAAAATATATATTCGTAATCAAAAGAAGAAGAATAAAAGAGAATGAAAAACTCACACATCAATGTTTTTAATACAATGGGTTATGACAATTCACTATAAGAAAATCTATCGGACAAAGAGGGGAGGGAGGAAAAAAGGGACTTACCTTTCGAAGACCGCCGGCGTTGGAGGAGACGATTGGGCGACACGCAGCGGCGATCGGCGGCGATAAAGTCGAGAGTTGGAGGAGAACCGTCGAAGGGAGGTATTCGAGAAGGAAGAACGGATCGAGGAGGAAGAAAGGAGGTCTGCGGCTGGAGAGGAAGAAAGGAGGAAGAAGAAGGGTTTATTCCATTTTCAAAACGACGTCGTTTTGGTTTAAACCAAAACTACGTCGTTTTGGTTTTAATGAAGGACGACCATCGGACGTATTTACCGACAATTTTACCGACCGAATAGTCTGTCGGTAAATAACCAGAATGAAATTCACCGACCGAATATTGGACCGTCGCAATGCCTTTTCTCCGCAACTATCTTCCCCGACGGCGTCTCATTTTCGATCGGTGATTGTAACGGTTTTCATACCGTTGGTAATATTCCGTCGCAATTCAAGATTTCTCTTGTAGTGCTAATAATTTAGCCTCTTCAGCGATATTTGATGACCTAGGGTTAATGCCAGGTTGGTTCTTAGAATGAAAACCTATACCATTTATTTATATTATAACAAACACTTGAAAAGTAAGGGAATTATCATATTAAAAAAGCATTTAACTGGGATTAAAAGTGATGTAGAGTCTTGTAAAAAGGTTGCTCATAATATGAAATAACAGATAAAAACTTTACTTAAAGAGTATTAAAGTGAGATAAATATAAGGCAAAGATTGAATTACAATTTTGCCATTGGAATTTCTTTTTGCGATGCCTAACTTTTTTTGCTTTATAGACAACTCTTAGAGCTTAACCTCGTATTCACAGTGCTTTAAAATCTAAAGAAACATATCACAATATAGATATGATAGTAGCTAGATGTTGGTATGATACAAGTGTATCAGTTAATGTTGCTTAGTCTTATTATCATCGTCCTATGTTAGATATTATTACCTCTTACAATCTAAGATATAAAGCCCCTTTAATTGATGACTACAAAAGTAATCTTATGAGTAGCTTTGTTTGATAAATAAGGAGTTATTTTGATGAAAGAAGAATGACTTGGGCAACTTATAGGTATTTGATTATGTATGATGATTGGACAAATAAAAAACATGAGCCTCTTATTAATTTTTTGGTTTATTCTGCTAAAGGGACGATGTTTTTGAAATTCATTAATGCATTTGGTCTTGTAAGAAATGTTAATACTTTATTTGAGATACTTGAAGTTGTGAATAAAGTTAGGCTTAAAAATATTATACAATTCATTACCGATAATGATTTTACTTATAAAATAGTTAGAAAAAGGTTACAGAGCAGGTATAATTATTTTTATTGGACTTCATATGTTGTATATTGCCTTTACCTATTGTTAGAAAATATAGAAGATGCCAGACAATTTATAATCGTGCATAAGGAAATTTATGTTGTCTTGCCACTAAAATATTTACAATGAATTTCTTTTCACTTTAGTGTTTTGTTCTAATAAAGAATAAGCTAAGATAATTGTTTACAAATAATAAGTGAGTTATATCTGAGTAAGTCAGGTCTAATCTTGAAATGGAGGTTTTTAAAATTATATTTAAATATCATAAATTTTGGTCCCAATGTCAATTTATCATTTAAGCTTGTAAGTTTTTAGGGAGAGTTCTTCGTATGGCTAATAATAATAAGAAGACAATAGTAAGTTATTTTAATGATTCTGTGGAGAGGGTGAAAGAAGCAATCAAAGTCAATATAAAAAAAGACTTTTCTTGTATACACTTTATCTTGTAGCCATCATTGCAAGACAAGAAAGACAACTTTACTTTTTGTTGTTTGCTATTAGGACATTTTTTTAATCTTAATGTCAATTTTAGATAAGGTTTTATAAAGAAAGCTGAAGTTAAAGAGAACATGTTATTAATTACCACAATTATTATTTTATATAAGATGATGCAAGATCTCCTTCACTCACAAATGAAGCTGTACAAAGATATATGTGGTGATTTTAAGCTGTTCATTGTAATTTTTCGAAGAGAGAAACTTAATATGTATATATTTCTTCACTTTTTTGGTGTGAGTGTAACTGAGTGTGAAAGGAATTAAAGAAAATTTTAATTTATCCATTCCAAAAAAAGAAATGGATTAGAATACAAAAGATTAAACGATTTGGTCTCTGTCTAATACAACTTAAAGCTTCAAGAAATGGGTGCTATTATTATTATTAAGTTGAATATCTTTTCTTGTTATTTCTTAATAATTTATTTTTATTTGTTTACTAAAACTCTTAAGAGAAAAAATAGTTCTACATATCAAATTTACCTTGACTATATTGATCTTTTAACGGATTGGATTTTTGAAGAACCAAGTTTCATAGATGAGAGTGACTTGGAAGATAATCTTGGATGAAAAAACTTTGACATGCTATTTGGTGCAATAAAATAGATCACGAGTAGTATCAAAACATAGCAATCCCCATACAAGATAACTTGGATGACCTCAAGTCAAATGATCACTTATACAATTGTCACAATGAGAATTCCATAGACATACAAGTAATTTTTCAAATGAATTTTTCATATCAGGTTTGTTAAATGAACTTGTTCTCTAACAAGTACCCACACTTTTGTTTAAGTATCTCTATACTTTTGCCTACGAAATTGACTACTTTTTTCATAAGAAAAAACAAAACGTGTGCTAGTCTTTTTCCGTTCTATTAATGTCTAATCTTAATAGAACAATGATTAAGAACATTTAGGAATAATACATAAATACAATATGAATCTCATAATTATAATCTCATTATAATTTTATTTGCAACGTACAATTATCCCATGGACTTTATCATATATATCTAAACATGTATAAGATAAAAAATACCTTTAATTAATTTGTCACTAAACTACAACCAAAGTTATTAGCTGCAGGGCATAAACCAACAGATTCCTCATATGTGATCCCTCTTGCATCTTCACCATGTATAGTATTTGCTTTATGTATAGCTTATTTATAAGAGACTTTAACACATGTCAACTCTCTATATCGGATGCAATCTCGATGATGTGGTACATGATCTTTTTGGCTAGGCATAGTCAAACGGTTTTAGCTGCCCCCACCTACAACTCCTCTTAATTAAGCTGATTAATATCTTTCAACTTATTATCTCACAACCCCTTCAATATGCATTATTGTGCTAATAAATCCGTCACCGTCTGTTGATATTGTCTAAAACTTCCAATTTTATTGAACTTTCTTACTTTAAACTTTGCAATTGGAGTCATTATTGCCTCAATGATATGTTGATACCATTTATTGAGAAATAAAGTATATGTAGTGAGGATAGATTTGTACGAAAGAAAAGGGCAAAAAAGAACAATAAGAAGATATATAACAAGGTTTGACCAATTAGGTATTTCTACACCTTCAAGAGCTAAAACAACTAATTTCACTATATTGATCAATAATTCACTTAAAGATTACATAATTCCTTTATAAATATATTACATTTACATAATTGTGGCTTGTAAATTTTATCTAATACAATTATATTTAAGTAGCTCCTTACCAAATCCAAAATAAGTTAACCATGAATCTAACAAGTCATAAAATCCTCTTAGAGTTTATAATTTACCCAAAAAGCATTTTCATGTAAGGTTGGTTGTTGTCAACATAGTCTTAGACATGGTCATGTCCTAGGTTTAAATTTCACTCTATTTCTCTAGAATATTATATGGTCATCTACATCCTTAAACATTGGATCCTGCTACTTATCTGCATGCTTAGACATGGTCTATAACATGGCTATATCTTAGACCATGTTTTTTTACAAAAGAAAAATAAAAAATAAATGTCAAAGTCTTCAACCTATATCTTCATCTCTAATTTTCAAAAAGGAATAAATCATCAGCCACGACTATGGCTCATATCATACTCAAACCAATGCCAATATTCTATCAAAAAAAAAAGAATCAAAAAAAATATAACCCACTAAAAGGTCTCTCAATTAGCAAACATACATATAGATTTAATTCCAATACATCATGTATGATTAATACCATTTGATTCATATGTTTGGGTGGGCCCGCACCTAGAGGTTTTGTCCCCGTTGATCTCTTAGGCCTCCCTACTTCATCCGCTTGGGGGATTCGGGAGTTGCTTTTTGGTTTAGGTGGGTCTGCACCTAGAGATTTTGTCCCCTTTGGTCTCCTAGGCCTCCCTACTTCATCTGCTTGGGGAATTCGGGAGTTGCTTTTTGGTCTGGGTGGGCTCGCACCTAGAGGTTTTGTCCCATTTGGTCTCCTAGGCCTCCCTACTTCATCCGTTTGGGGAATTCGGGAGTTGAACCTGGGACCTCAGGGTTTTGCTTTTAGTAGCACAAGAAGTGAGAGGCCCGAGTCTCAGACTCCAACAAAACCCCTGAGTCCTGTGTTCAACTTCCGAATTCCCCAAGCGGATGAAGTAGGGAGGTTTAGGAGACTAAAGGGGACAAAACTTCTAGGTGTGGGCCCACCCAAACTACTATGATTTACTATTAGCTAAATATATATTATTTAACTGTTTAATATATTAATTATTAATAAGAAATATGATCAATTTAATTTAATTTAATATTATATATTTACTTAATTAAAATTATTAATTACTAAAAATATGAATACTTTCATTTATTTAATATATTTTTAATTTTTACAATTAAATTAATAAATATAATTAAATTTGAAATATCTTCAAAATATATAAATTTCAGATAAAATTTGATTTAATGATTGAAATATATTTAAAGTAAAATAAAACATATAAATAAAATTTAATTTTAAATTAGTTTCCTAAAATTTCATTAATAAATATTATATAAGAGATTAAAATATGTTTAATTGATTAAAAATAATTTATTTTTAAATTTAATCTAATATATAATTATCATTAGTAATAGAAATATAACTATATTAACATTAACAAACAAACAAGTTTTGTTTTCATTTGAAAGGAAATAAAATTAAAAATAAAAATAATTTAATTCCATTTTTATTTTTGGTTTTCTATTTTGTTTCAAATTCAATATAAAATTTGTTTGTTTGAATTTTGGTTTCTACTTTTATTTTGGTTTCTTTCAGTTTTCAAAAATAATGAAAATCATAAAATTAGTTTTTGTTTTCTATTTTACTTTTATATAATATGATTTATTTGCTATCAATTAAATATTATTTCAATATTTAATATATTAATTTAATAAGAATTATGCATAATTTAATTTAATATCATATATTTAATTAAATAAAATTATAACTAATTAATTTTACTTAATGATTTTAATTAATTTTTGTAATAAAATAAAATAAAATAAGTAATTATTAATAAATACAATTAAATTTAAAATATCTTCAAAATATATAAATTTCAAATAAAATTTTATTTAATAATTAAAATATATTAAAAATAAATATTAATTTTAAAATGAAAAGTTAATTTATAAATTATTTATTTTAATAAAATAAAATAATTTTATTAATAAATATTATATAAGTTATTCAAATAAAAATTTTAGTTAAAAAATTTAATTTAAGTTTTATCTAATATATAATTATTATCCCTTGTAAAAACAAAACTCATTAATATTAAAACTTAAACATGTTTATTTTTATTTTTATTAAAAATAAAAATAAAACTGAAAAATTAAAATTAAAATCTAGAAAAAATAGAATCAAACGATCCCTACTAACGACAGTAAAAAAAATAAAAATAGAGTCGAACGTCTCTTTAAGCAGTTGAAAATTGTATAAAACTGGGCCACCAGTAGGGGTGAGCATTCGGGCTAATCGGGCCAAAAATGTACTGTTCGGTAAAGCCTAATTACCCAAAAATTTCAGCTTACCCCCGATCCCAAGTTTTAGTTACTTAAATTACCCTACCAATATAAAATTCATTTACTCAACTTACCCTACCAACACAAAATTCATTTACCCGAACTTACCCGGCCCGAACACAAAATTTATTTATCCGAACTTACCCTACCGATTACCCGATTCATTTACCCGAACTTTCCTACCAATTAACCCGAACTTACCCAAATTACACAAAATAACATAATTGAATTACATTCTCATATCTCATTTGACAAACATAAAACAAAACAAATAGTTAAATTCACTAATAATATAACCAAATATTTAAATTAACTAGCATAATTAATATGTTAATTAATTCTACAAGAAAAAAAAACAGCCACGAGCCCATGAAAAGTAGCCTAGTAAATTAAACTAGGCTTTGTCGCTGACTTCTTCTTGTTGCTCATTGAGTCCGTAAATCATGAAAGTCTTTAAACTTCAGGTAATCCAGGCTCCAAAGAAATTTGTGACAATTCTATATTAGAAGAGCATAAATCAGAGAATAAATCAATCATGCAAAAATATGACAATGTATAACAAATTGAAATATTAAATAATAAAGCCATTAAAAAATTACCATTTTCCAAACGTTCTAACTCCTCCAAATCCTCCTCAATTTTGATCTCATGATGATTCACTGAAGCTCTAATCCAATCTTGTCCACATATAAGTGCTTGAACAATTTTAGGAGTCAATGAGCTCCTAAATGCATCAAGAACCCTCCCTCCTGTGCTGAAAGCACTCTCCGAAGACACGGTTGAGATAGGGATTGCTAGAACATCACGAGCCATCATAGCAAGGGTAGGAAATCTTGCTCCATTAATTTTCCACCATCCAAGTATATCAAAGTTTTCACAATCCGCTTCTGCCCCTTCACCCAAATACTTATCTAATTCTGATCGTGTATCCCAACCTCCCGTTGCACTCTTGAATTTCTTAAATTTGATTCCATAGTCTCAAATTGTTCACTATCCTTCTCAAAATTGTTCAAGATTGCCCTCTCTCAAATGATCGGCTAGTTTGAGGTGATAACATGTATTCAGACTCATTAAACATGACAAGCATGGTATCTCTCACCTTATGACACATACGTGAAACATTCTCCCCATTATAAAGTTGCTGAAAAGCAAATTCCACATACTCTAATTTAGATCGAGGATCAAGAATAGCAGCAATATAAATGAACATATTGGCCTTCTCAATATTTCCCCAATACTTGTCAAATTTCCTTTTCATATTGCTTGCCATCAAACTCAATTCAAGATCATTGTTGTTTACCATTTGATCTAAATTACTAGCCACTGTACTTATTTCACTAAAATAAGTATTTGAAGTCACATAATAAGAGCCCGAAACTCTCAAAGTCAACTCATAAAATTGCTTCAAGAACAATGTTAATCTTCTAGCAACCTCCCAATCATTACAAGTAGGAACTCCCATATCACCCTCCATCTCACTCTTAAAACTAGGATCAAGAACTTCAAATCTCTCAAAAGCTTTTTCAAAGTTTTGGGCAACATCAAGCATCAAGTAAGTCGAATTCCATCTAGTTGAAACATCTAGACACAATGACTTTTTACAATCAATCATCTCCATCACAATTGCCTCGTTAAACCTTTTCAACCTAGCAGGGGATTGTCTAACAAACCTAACAAAGAAATAATTCGCATAATTGAGCTAGAAACCTCACTTAAACCATCACCAACCACCAAATTAGTTATATGAGCAACACACCTAACATGAAAATATTCACATCGAATAACACTATTTTTCCTAGTGCTAAACCTTTTTTTCAAATATGCAATGGCAGATCATTCGAGCTAGCATTATCAACTCGTCATCGTTAGCACGTTATCAATGCCCCATTCAATCAAACACCTCTCAACCGCCATACCAATGGCCTCACCCTTATGACTATCAATAGGCAAAAGTTAATAATCCTCTTGTTCAATTTCCAATCATTATCAATAAAATGTACAGCTTAAACACATATAATTGATTCTTTGCAAAGAAGTCCATGTATCCGTTGTCGACAAACCCTATGGGTGGAGTTCCTTAACAATTGCTTCAAC
The DNA here is from genome assembly GCA_029891385.1 of Erythroxylum novogranatense. Classification (NCBI taxonomy): domain Eukaryota; kingdom Viridiplantae; phylum Streptophyta; class Magnoliopsida; order Malpighiales; family Erythroxylaceae; genus Erythroxylum; species Erythroxylum novogranatense. Next base: position 14,775,674 of record CM057232.1, on the reverse strand, counting down.
TTATTCCTCTCATTTATGTAGAGTTGAAGTCGTCCCTAGACACAATAATCGGGATGGAAAACGAACTTTGGTTGAACTTTAGACATAAAATGTCTAAAGCCTCGTTCTCTACAATTTTGAAAGGGAGTTCATCTACTACAATCATATACGCCAAAGCCTCCCTAGCTACATTTTGGTCAAACTTCCAAGTCATCATAATATTTTGACTACCCCTCACCCTTAACTACATTAACCTCACGCTGATTAGATCTAAGCAGGGCTCATCAGGCAATGATTCATGTGATAATTAAGTGCACGAGTACCTATACTTTTGAATCGGCAAGATACTCTTTACCACAATAATTGCATCTACCTTTTCTACTTCCATCTTCAATACAAATGCAGAAATGATGCCATACCTCGATCTTTTTGCCATAGTCTTCGCTTTGGTGTTGGGTCAGGAGGCCTCTTTCCAGAGGCCTCTAGCCTCCTCATTCGGAGACTCAACATGCATTGGAATCATTAGATGATTTGACCTCCTTCTTCCATCTAAAAAGGAAAAAAACAAACCCAAGTTTGAGAGTGCAACAATAAGTATCACTAAGACATACAATGCAAAGCAAACAAGACATTAGATCGACAAAATTAATCGGGCTATTGTTTATTGTTAATAGAGAAGTAAGTGTATTGTTAACTATTGTTAACTTCATTCTCGAGTATATCTCAAATTGAGCATGTTATAGAACCGTAGCTCTGAATTTCCCAAAGATGAGTGAAAGGAAATAGAAGTTTAGTGATATAAGATAAGATCCATGCGTAAATCCAAAACAACTTACTAAAAGAAAAGCTCATGAAAACGTGTAATTCTCTTAGTTTACAATCTACATAAGAAACCTTTGGAAGGTGCAATATTATATTTAAGGTCCGAACAGTACATCAAAGATTTAATAATGGTGAAATATAATCTTCATTTTGGTAGTTACTAAGATCCGCTTCAACCAAGTTGCACTCTTAAATTTAATGATTAGGTGCATTTTACACCTAATTGATTGAGATCCACTTGGTTACATTTACATGAAATTATAATTAACACAAATAGTTATCCTTCCTATCATCCATTCAAGTTGGCCACTACGCAGACTATCAAAATCCTAAACTTAATGGCAAGATGTGCTCTTCCACGCCCACTTTCTCTTTGTTTGTTTTGTTCTCAAAGACAAGAACATAATTGCGTCCACAATAAATCAATAATAAGTGAAAGGAAATAAGTAAACTTGAGAGTCGAGACCTAAAAATCGTGAACATTGAGTTCCCGTAAGATCAAACCACATGAGTACATGACCTTAATGGATCAAAGAAAGAAACCGAAAATTAATAAGTAATAACAATCAAAGAAACAGTTGCACGACACACCAAATACCACCAAATAGGCACTACAGACAAAGAAATGCCAACACCAACAGGATGCACGCGGCATGCAGAACGACAGAAGGCTCACCACGCACAGGAACTGCAGAAGGCTCACCACGCACACACGGCTACACGCACAGGAACTGCAGAAGGCTCACCACGAGCACACGGTGACACTGACCGGGGACGCACCACGCACGCACGCAGAACGGCATATGGCACCACCAAATTTGTGCACCAAGGACACACCACGCGAAGGTCAAGCACGCACTGTGGACGCACTCAATGGAGGAGGTCGACCCACCAAGCGGAGACGCACCACGAGCACCTGACGGAGGAGGAACCTGTAGGCGAGACGAACAGAGCGGAAGATGAACCGCAGAAGGCGAAAGCGTAAGAACCGAGGAGAAGAACAGAGCAGATCAATAGAAGGCGAGCCGCCAGACAAAGCGAGAAGGCGTAACCGCAAGGCGTAACCCGCCGTAAGACTAACGCAGAACCACGTAACCGTAGAAGGCGAGGCAAGAACGCAGTAATGTATGGGCGTATGCGTAGACGAGAAGAGAGGCGAGAAGAATCAAGAAGAATCGGAACGGAAGAAGTTAGGATAGGAAATTAGGAAGCCCTAATTTTAATTCAATTTTCAAAGTCATAATACTAAAGAGCAAAGCTTAATTCGTAATCGGTAACCCAAATTTTCGAGTTACCCGTCCCTTACCCGAATTATTTCGGGTAATTATCGGGCCAGCCCGATTTACCGACTTTTTGGCATTTTGTTACCCGAATTATGCTCACCCCCCCTTCATCGTCCTCCTATTTCCTAAGATGCCAAAGTACCATCTCATATTTAAACCATTTTTTAGCCAATCAGATCCTCTTTCCCATTTATTTTTATTTTAAATTGTACTCTCATACTGGTGCTGGAATCTCATTGGTTTGTTAGGGAGGATTACGTACACTACCACCCTATTTTATCTTATCCCGAAAAGAAAATATTTTCAATTAATTTTGGTGTCGAAATCGGAAATCGTCCAGCCTGAGGCTCTATATGTTGACGCTTTTTCACGGACGAGTCCTCACGGACAGCCTCTATATACAATTTCGCGGTCTAATTTTCTCGGAAACCAAACAGGCGATTTTTAGAGAGCGAAAAATATTTTTTAAAGATTCGTGAAAGCTATAATCCAGCTGTTGTCTGTGGAGTTTCATATTCGTATCTCCATTTCGGGAAACTCCTGCTCACACGGAGTTATATGTTTGCTTGATTAAGAAAAAAATTGTTCCTTTTATGTTCTCCCGTTTTCTCGCTTTGTAGAGTCCTCGATTTTAGGGAGGATTCGGAATCGGAATCGGAATCGGATTCTACCGAGTTATAATACAGCAGTTCTTTTTGACACTCTCATCCCTCTCTTCTTCCAATTTTCCGGCTTTCTTTGATTGATAAGTCGTAGTGAAATTGAGTGTTGAGTGTGAAGAAGAAGAAAGGATGACAATTGAATCGTTACCGGGAAGTTCAGGGTACTTGGATTTGTTTCCAGAGAGAAGAATGTCATATTTCAGTAATCCCTATGTCGTTGGATTGACTGTGATTGCTGGTATCGGTGGTCTGTTATTCGGTTACGACACAGGTACTTACTTCATTATTTGTTTATTTCTTTTAATTTTAACACTTGTGCATTGTATAGTAGTAGCTGGATTGCTGTTCATTTTTTGTTTATGCTTTTCTTGTTATTATAACTATGCCTTTGGTTTCAGGATAATCTGGTACCGATTAATTTATTAATAATTTTTCGATTGGTGGACACGGGTTAATTGATCCGCATGAAATTTGCGCACAGTAATTTTGTTTCTTTCTGTGGTTGTATGCCAACGGTAGGATCGAGTGGGATCCGGGTAACTTGTTGTACCTCCTCTTTCCTGGTCCTTTAAGTTATTTTGGTAAAATCTGATGTGTTGGTCCACGATGCGTTATCTGTTGTTATCTTGGGCGTTATAATTGGAGTTGGAGCTAACTTATTATCCAGGAAAATAGAACCCGTATCATTTTTGCAGCTATTGCTGGAAAGTATTTTCTTAGTTGTTTGCTGTGAGATTTGTCAACACCTGAGATCAATTTATTTTATCTGATTTTCTGTAATTTCATAGTTTCTTTCTCCTAGAAGATTTTTGGTGTTCGTCCAGGAATAATATGGAATGATGATATTTATAGCGTCATAGCTGATTTTCAAGTGGTGATTGTAGGTGTGATCTCAGGGGCGCTTTTGTACATAAAAGATGACTTTGAGGCAGTCAACCAGAGTAGCTTCCTACAGGTAACAAGTTTCTTGGATTTCAACTCTTTTCTTTATTTCTATTTCTTTGATTTAATCAATAGAACGTTGTAGTACTTACTGTCAGCAGTTTCCTTGTTACTGATTTGTTTCTTTCTTCTTCTTCTGTGATCGTACTGCAGGAAACTATTGTTAGCATGGCCTTGGTTGGCGCAATGATAGGGGCTGCATCCGGAGGTTGGATTAACGATGCATATGGCCGTAAAAAAGCTACACTTCTTGCCGATGTTATGTTTGCAGCTGGATCAGTTGTCATGGCAGCTGCACCGGATCCATATGTTCTTATAATAGGACGGCTTCTGGTTGGCCTTGGTGTTGGTATAGCATCTGTTACTGCTCCTGTATACATTGCAGAAGCATCCCCATCAGAAGTGAGGGGAGGGTTGGTGAGCACAAATGTTCTCATGATAACCGGTGGACAGTTTCTCTCCTATCTTGTTAACCTTGCTTTTACAGAGGTAAACTAATTGCTGCCTTTATGTTAATCTCTTTTACATTTCAATGTCACCTGTCCCATGACCCGTGAAACTTTCAACTTTAGGAATATTTGGCATGAGTCTGTGCAGAGGTTGTTTGCTCATCGAGTTAAACGCTCATGTATCTTTATGAAATGATGACTTAGCATCAAGTATAAACATACGAATGTTCCCCTTTAATTTAATTTTTGAAATAATACTGTTCACTTATGTTTAGTCCTAATTTGGGAAATTCCAGTTATGTTGGGATTCACAGTAAATAAACCTAATTCGCTTAGGACACTGCATATATCACTTGAGAATTCTTTGACAATTTATCATGGCAGTTAAAACAGCGACAAAGTGACAAATGGTGTACATATCATTGTCCAGCAACCTTAGCTTCACCGTCCAAATTAACTCCAGATTATCAAATATTTTAACATGGAGAAATTGAAAATTCGGAAGTATCTTAGTCAATTTTCAAGTGTATCTTAGAGAAGAGATCAGTTTGACTAAGTTGACTACTAATATGAAGTCTGTAATTCAGCATTCAATGCATGTTTTTTTTTGGGTGATTTCTACTTTTGAATGCAAAAGTACTACAGAAACATTTTATTACATTCATTATATATTTTTGGTTGCGTGAAAGGTTTTGAGACAGCAAGATAATATTGGGGACTGCATTTTAAAATCTTGATCTCAGAAACATCACCGGGGAGTCTTTTTTTACTCCTTCCTGCCTACTGAATGACGTGATTCATTCCTATTGGGTGAAAATAGGTGACAGTAGAGTTATAAGCTTTCCTTCCATATTTTTTGAAAGCAGCGCATTACAATACTTCATCCTTTATGACATAAATTTGTCAATTCTAGGGCTTTCATATTGCTCTTACATATTAGTTGACAATCTGAGAATGATTTTTTTTTTGTAATGTTGGAGCTTATGCTATCCCTTTTGAGAAAAGAACATAAAAAGTAACAGCAACCAACATTCGAATTCCTTTATGCTGAATGCTCATTGCGGAGTTTCGGGATTTGTATAATGCGGACTGTAGAAAATTAAGTAATTTGAATGTATGGCATCCTTTACTTGTATCTGATTTCTGCTTGTTTAAAGACGTACTTAAAAGTTATTTAACTTCCACATTGTCACTTTCTGAGAATCTTTTCTACTATAAATTTACCCTCTTTCATTATGGTGAAAGTATGATGTGATCTCAGGTCCATGGTATGAGCCAAATGACTTATATAGATAGATGCCTCATAAATGGGTAACAATGTTTATACTAAAAATTCACTAGATGGTCCTTTTCATTAGATTATTACTTCTGCTGCTCTCTATATGTATTTCTCTGCATCTTACGGTTTAATTTTTTAAGTTTAAAGTGGCGCAGCTCCTCTTCGTCCAGCTTTGCCAGCTCTTTTGTTTCTACACCATGATGGAAGTTATTCCATCGTATAAAGCTCACCCACTATCAGTGTTTTTGGAACGGTAGTGATACCTTGTTATTCTGATTCTTTTGGAAATACAGGGGCTTTGTGAAACATGTTTAAGAAACATAATTTCCAGATTGATCATAAAATTTTCAAGTTGGATAAATTAAATGTGTACCTACATTGTAGGTTTGCAATTGATGAATTTCATGCATTATAGGTTTGTAATTAATGAATTTCATTCATTATAGGTTTGCATTTGATGAATTTCATATCATAATTTATTTACCATTTCTTCATCTAAATATATAGTCAGCTGAAATTCTTCTGGTTTTAGGGTATGTGGTCATATGGTCAGATTTAAGAGGGTTTTAGAATTTGCTTGCATTGCTTTTGATGTCTCAATTGTTTCATCAGGTCCCAGGAACGTGGCGGTGGATGCTTGGAGCTGCTGGTGTGCCAGCTGTAATTCAGTTCTGCCTTGTGCTTTTTATGCCAGAGTCTCCCCGATGGCTTTTTATGAAGGTAGGCGGCATATAATTCTTTATCTATGTTTCAATTTTTGAAGAGCTATTTTAATAATATGATTTATCATGATGTAGATTGTAAGTTGACTTAATGACATATGGACAATGTTTCAATGTGCAGAGTGATAAAGCTAAAGCCATATCGATACTTGCTAAAATATATGACATTGATCGATTGGAGGATGAAATTCAACACCTCTCTGCTGCTTCAGAGGATGAGCGTCTGAAAAAGGGTCATGTCAGATACTTGGATTTATTCAAATCAAAAGAAATCAGACTTGCATTTCTTGCTGGGGCTGGACTTCAGGTATCATTGGTCAAACACCTGAATTGTATAAATTATTTCACGCTCTTAATGTCTCCTTGTTACATCAGGAGTTTTTATTCTATGCAACCAATATTAATTCAGAGGTGAATTTGATTAGCCAAAGGAACAAGAAATGTATATGAAGATTTCATTTGATAGAATATAAAAAGCAATATATGAATGTTATGTTCAGATTAAAAAACAAGTTACTTGCTCTCAGAAAAAGGAAATTTTCTCAAGCATACTGTTTAAGTTTGCATAATGTCTGTCTACTTCATTCTTTCAAATGTGAGAGACACTGTTGGTTTGTATCGTGCACTTGATAACTTTTTAAATAAAAGTTTTAGCACACAAAAGAATGAATGGAAAGTAATAACCAAGTATTCTATATGATGCAGGCTTTTCAACAATTCACTGGTATCAATACAGTCATGTACTATAGCCCAACTATTGTCCAGATGGCTGGTTTTAATTCTAACCAGTTGGCGCTTCTCTTGTCCCTTATTGTTGCTGCCATGAATGCAATTGGAACAGTAGTTGGAATTTATCTTATTGACCATTTTGGCAGAAAGAAGTTGGCGCTCTCAAGTTTAGCTGGTGTGATTGCATCGCTGCTTGTTCTTGCCGGGGCATTTTTTGCTCATTCATCTGGTTCTGCTACGAGTGTGTATGGGTGGATTGCTGTTGTAGGGTTAGTACTTTATATTTCCTTCTTCGCACCAGGAATGGGACCCGTGCCATGGACTGTTAACTCAGAAATATATCCCGAGGAATATCGAGGGCTATGTGGGGGTATGTCCGCAACTGTAAATTGGATATCTAATTTGATAGTGGCCCAGACCTTCCTGTCAATAGCTGATGCCATGGGGACGGGAGGCACTTTCTTGATTCTCGCCTGTGTGGGAGTAGCTGCAGTGATTTTTGTTATTTTGTTTGTGCCCGAGACCAAAGGACTGACTTTTGTGGAAGTTGAGCAGATTTGGAAGGAAAGAGCTTGGGGCAGTGGCCATAACACAGAAAGCCTCCTTGAACAGGGAAGTGGGTCTCACTAAGTGTTTGTTTGAGACTTTCGATTTGGCAAGCATTATGTACAGTCTGGAAAATGTAAATTATAGCTCTTAAAATGAAATTTTAGAGACGTCTGGTGTGCTACGAGCATTCATTCTCTTTTTAAATTGGCGGGGGATGAACATAGATGCTCAAATCAAGAATGTCTGGTTATAATATTAGACGGGTCATTCTGTTGTTTTGCACGGAAGACCTGTTCCTTCATGGCCCTAGTGACCTCTGTTTTAAATTTGATGTTGGTTTTGTGCACAACACGTTTGTCAAAAGCATCTGGAAAGAAAGAGAGCCATGTAGCTATTGTCAGATTATGTTGTTATGTATGTTTTATTACCATCTATAGACTCATCTGTGAACTCTATTGATCTTAATAAGAAAGATTTAACTTCTCCCTTCACAATTTTATTTATGCACAGACAATCAAGTTCTAATCTAGAAAGAGATAAGGTATCCAAGGACACAATCAACATGGAATCACCAATGAAATAAGGCTCATCCGCATAAACAAAATCAGTTTCATTCCTATTTAACTTCTATTCTACCCCCATCTTGTTAATGGGTTATTGTCGATCTCGTGTGGTGATTCCATAAGAAATAAAAAGAAAATTGTCATTAAATAAGGCTCATTCGCATAAAGAAAATTACACATTAAATTGCTATTATTCTAAAAACATAAATGGAGACATAGGCTTGTAAGCAATTTAACAAAGTTGCAAATTTTTTGAGAAAGCTCATTTACAAAAAGGTAAATAGTCGTTATAAAATAACAATTGCCACCAAAACATCTATAAAACAATTAATATATGTCAATGCATTGTTTGTCAAAAGAATAATATGGAATTTATATTTAAAATTATCTTAAAATAAATAGATAATGCACACTAACAATTGAATTATAATAATTTAATAAAATGGAAATAAGATAAATTAAGTAATAAGTGCATAACTAAAAATAACTATGGATTGCAATGAGTCGGCCTCACTAATTTTTTTAAATTAAAAGTGTACAACTTTTTTTAATTATGTTCAAACCTGGTGCCCCAGACTTAACTCCTCTATGATGTTTTGCTTAGAATAGTTGAGCCTTAGGTTGGCCTAGGCCTAAGCCTGAACCATTGAAAACATCTAAATCTGAGTCATGGGCTATCTTATTGTCATTCCTAAACACAACTTACATTTAATATTTCACATGAGAAATCCAATCCTTTCTTCATAGTTGTGTTGTTAAAAATTATCCCTATGAACTTTGTCCTCAAAAGTCTTGAGAACTTTTATGGGTGGCCTTAAAATTTAGAAAATACAATACTCCATGAAAAATTACGTAGTTTCTACTGATCAGTCTCCTTATATTTCTAGCGTGTCTAGAATGAATTATTAAACATGTTTATTTCGGTTGTATTTATCAATGATAGTTTGTGCAATAAAGATCACACATTATTCTTACCTTTTTTTGGAAATTAGAAAATTTATATTGATAAGTTATCGGAGAGGGTCATTACTCTCTTCAGTCTTTTACAACAATAATAAAAGGACAACACTTCAATTAGCACGCTACTAGAACGATGACATAACAATAGAAAACACATTTGTTGCACCAGAACATAGTCGTTTGTAAATAGAGGTAAAGATCTTTCCCATCGGCATGTTAATGTTCTTGTGTTTCCAAATTTGGGCTATGCAAACCGAGACAATCTCGTTTCTCAGCTCCCTTCCATCTAATCTGAGGTAATAAAGCTGATCTTTATGTATTGTCCCCATTTTAATCCTCCTGTAGCCATAGATAGTAAAGTCTCCCAAATTATGTATATATCGCCACAGAGCACAGCGGCGAGAGAAATGGAAATTTGTGGAGATTTGTTGGTTTCAAAGCTAACAGAGGACTCGATCGACTAGGTAATTGTTTACATCTTCTTTGTTGTTATTTCAGTTTTGTACATCCTTTGATTGTCTTGCATGCCCATGTGTTGAGTAAATTCAGAGCTTAGCCTCGATTTATACTTTCAAAGAGGCTAAGATACTTCTATTACATGTTTGGTTGAGATTTTTGAGTAGGATGAGCTCTCCGAGTTCTCCTAGGGTTTCAGAGACTAGAAACTCTTTGGACGAGTTAGTTCCCTTAAACTGTCTGAGGTTCCTTTCCTTCCACAACCCATAAACATAGAGCCCTAAGGATAGGATTTGAATTTGTCTATTTGGATTTCGGGGGGTTGAATGGTTGGACAATTTTTGTACGATCTTTGTGATGGTATGCCCTAGATTTAGCCTTAGACATCTGTTAGTTATAGAATCCCATATATTGTTTCTGTAAAGACATATGAAGAAGAGATGGTCTCTTGTTTCCATATGGAATTGGCACATTGGACAAGTTCTGTCCACTTGCAGATAGGGCATTCTGTATTCAGTTTGTTCTGGATTGTTAACCATAGTATAAAGGATACTCTAGGGGTCAAACCCTTGGCCCAAATGATTCTATGCCATTCAACCTTCGGTTTCCTACTTTTTAGCAAATCTTTAGTGGTCTTGTTGCTGAGTTTTAGGATAGGTTGAGTCTGCCAGTAGAAAGTATCAGAACAGGCTGGCTGGGTTAGGTAGGTTGGTTGGAGGTGCCTCAAGTTTTGAGGAAAATTCCATGTTCCCTATATAATCATAAAGATGAGTTTAAGGATGAGTGAAGAGATTTGGGGACTGCTTAGGGTGTTGTAACATTATATGAGAGGTCCCATGGTAGACCAATTGTTAAACTAGACATATGTCAAGGTGCCATTTCCAATTTTGCAAGAGATATCTTCTCGGACTTTGTCTCTCAGTTTCAGGATTTGGTTGAGAAAATGAGAGTATGAGACAGTTTTTTAAATGCTCCATAAGCTTCTTTCTTTGAGAAAATAAGAGTGGAGCCATTTTACCCAAAATAAATTTTTATCCATGAGGATCCACCATAGTCTTTTCAAGAGTAAGGCTTGTTTTGTGATTTTGATTGGATTTATGTTTAAGCCTCCTCTATCTTTGGGAAAACAAATATCAGCCCACTTCACTTTAGCTGACCCTTTGGCTCCGTTTGGATGATTTTATAGAAAGTTTTTTAGGATTCTTTTGATGGTTTTGATAATGCCTTGGGATATAAATATATGCTCTAATAAATATGGTGCGAGTTTAACACCGATTTGATGAGTTGCACCTTCCCAGCTTAAGAGAGAGATTTATTTACCCATGAACTGATCCTTCTCTGTATTTTCTCTAGAATTGGAATGAATTATGCATATATAAGTCTTTTAGTAGAGATTAGTAACCCGAGATATAACAGAGGTGTGTGTTTAAATTGCATTCCAGTTGATTGAGAGATGAAAGTTCCTAAAGCAATATCATTTTTGGATAGGAGAAAATGGCGCTTTGTTGGGTTGAAATGTAGACTAGAGAAGTTTTTAAATTTGCTAATAGCTACCACATAACTTTTTATAGAATCCATCCTGGCCCTGCACAATAAAAGTAGATCATTTGCAAAACCTAGGTTAGTCAAATCAATCTTCTTGCATTTTGCATGATATCTAAATTTTAGATTTTTGAGCATTTCACGCTTGATAAGAGAGTTGAGAGTCTCCATACAAAGAATTAAAAGATAAAGGGGCAAGGGGCCCACTTGCCTAAGACCTCTTGTTGCCATGAAAAGTGTGGTAGGAGTGCCATTGATTAAAATAGATAAGGAAGAGGATGTGATACACTCTTTGTTCCACTTTATAAAAATAGTTGGAAATCCGTGGGCCATTAGTAATGTCCATAGGAAATCCTAGCTCACACTATCATAAGCTTTGTGAAAATCAATTTTGAGTGTGTAGTTTAGAGAGTAATTGGACCTGGAGTAGCCTTTTAGGAGCTCTTGGACAATAATGATGTTATCCCCTATATGTCTGCCTCGCAGGAAGACACTTTGGTTATCCCTAGTCAGTTGGCTTAGGCTTTTCTTTAGTCTTATGGAAAGTATTTTGGATATGACCTTATATATAAAGGAAGTTAGCACAGGCAATAGGTTTGAAATATACCTCCAGAATTTTTGAAAGAAAATATCCACTAAGGCCATCAGGGTTAGGAGCTTTGGAGCCATCCATTTAAAAAACTGCAACTTTTATTTCTCTGTTATCTACTAGTTTTGTAAGAAGATCCGAATCTGTGGGTGAGATTTGTTTAAGGGATAGGGTTCTGAGATCTTAAAGAGTAACATTAGAAGTGTTAGGAGTTCCTAGAAGGTCTTTAGAGTAATTTACTACCTCTTCTTAGATTTTCTGTTGTGTTTGAAGAATTACACCGTGCTTGGAAGTTATAAAGTAGATTTTGTTGCAATTTTTCCTTACAAGAATTGAGTTGAAAAAGAATTTAGTACAATTATCACCATCCTTTAGCCAATGTACTCTGGCTCTTTGTTGTACAAGAGAGCTATGGTTGTGTGTAGCCTTCAATAATTATGATCGCACTAATTTTTCTTTGTCAAGTAGCACTGGATTAGTAGGGTGAGCAAGAAGGCTAGCTTGAAGAGCTTGAAGTTTGAGTCTGTAGGAGTTTATGGTGGAATTTATGGTCCTTTGCATATAATTTAGGACCTTTAGTTCCTATTGGATGATTTTCACTTTTTTAACATAACAAAACTGCTTGGTCCCATGACAACTATGTTCTGCTCCTTTTGAACATGCCTCATAGAATCCCGAGACAGTCACTAGGAAATTATTGAATTAGAAAGGATGATGCTTTATAAATTTTTGAAATAAGTTGCACACTACAAGGGTGTGTGATTGGAGAAGAGGGGATTTTAAAAATTTAGTAAGGTTGTTATGAAAGTTTTGAAGCCAAATGTCATTCACTAGGGTGCGGTCCAACTTTTTCCAGATGTGCCAAGTCGATTTCTATTTATTGGACTAGGTGAAAGTATGCCCAACATACTGAAGATCAGCCATCCTTAGATCCTCCACCATGTCTTTCAAATCAGATGTATAATTCTTTAGGTTGCAATGAACTTGTGCCTTTTGAGGGGTTAATATAGAGTTAAAGTCTCCACAGATAAGCCATGGTGTGGATACAATATTACTGAAGTTTTGAGGTTACTCTATAAGTCTCGTTTTTGGAATTTAAAGTTGCTTACATAGATGAATGAAACACTAAGTTGGATGTGCTCCTGTATGAACTATAGATTCAGATGCATAACTTGTTCATTTAAGTCTAAGAGATCAACCTTGAGTTCATCCTCTCTATAGCAAACAATTATTCTGTCGAAAGCATGGTGTTAGTAGTTAGTAAGCATGTTCTAATGGGAACCGAAAATGTCTAACTTGAAAATTTTTTTTAATCTGATTTTGATTTCAAGTAAGCCAATGATGATAGGTTTCTCTTTCAAAATAAAGTCCCTTAAAGCTGAAAGTTTAATGAGAAAATTTATTCTTCTAACATTCGATGTAATAATGAAGATGGTTAAAAGGATTGGCTTGTGGAGCCTTTCCTTTTTCCTCTATTGGATCTTCTTCGCTTCATTGTGTGGAATTTAGCATTCCTACAGATTCTTTAGGTGTAGTAGAAGCTTTAGGGGTTGCAATGATATCTGATTGGATACGATTAGGGTGACTCACCATTGATTATCCTTCACCATTGTGCAGAACTCCTGAAGTAGTGGGTAGAGTGACATAGTCAACATTGGCATCTGTTTGAGTTACAAGTATTATATTTGATGTTTGTGATATTTCCTGCTTTATATTGCATGATGTACTGTGCTCCTTATATGTATGCATGTGTGTAGTTTGGCACTATTGCATAACTTTTTGTTTTGCATCTCTATATTGACAGGTGGTGTGGAATCATCAGTAATTGGTCGCATAGTGCCACTAAATGTCGAGGAATGGTGGTTTTTTAGGGGTTCAAGAGGTGTAGTTATTTCTGTTGACTCCATAAGCTCTTGGTAGCTCCTTGTTTTGAAAATTTTTCCTGTGGCCTTCAAGATTTTGGTTGGATTTATAGAAGTCAGTTTACAGTGGTAAGAAATTTTAATTTTGCAATCCTGCAGTTTATCTTCCTTTCCTAATCTCATTATTGGAAGTATCCACACTGATGTAAATCCGAAAAACATTTCTTCTTTGCTATATGTTCATCCATACATAATGGTCGTCCAATGTAGCTAGCTAGTGCTCTAAGCCCTTGGGTTGTCCAATACTCAAGTGGGATGATGTGGAAGTTAGTCCAAAGTGGAATACTTTGGATTTTAAGGGTTTAAAGGTTCAAGTGTGGCTGCGGATGATTACTGAAATGCCAGGGACCTTCCTCTATAATCTTATAAATTTATGAAGTGGAAGTAAATATAAAGAAAATCAAGTTCTCTTCAAATAGAAAAACATCTATCAAGCCTCTAGTTTTCCAGAGCTTGGTAGTCCATTGAGAGACTAAAGGAAAGGGTGGTCTCTTGGCAAAGAAAAAGCCAACCATAGTAGATTGTCAAGCTCGGGCTCCCTCCTTCAAGATTTCAAGGTTGGGGCAAACTACCAATTTATCATCCATATCTGTAGGTGGTGAATAGGTCAAGGTCAAGGGGTTTTTTTCCCTAACTACTTGCTTTCAAGATTTTCTAAGAGGAGCATCCGAGAAAGAAGGGTTTTTTGGGATAGTGGAAGAAGGGATGAAGATGGACGAGGCAAAAGTGGAAAATCATATAGGAAGAGGGCTGGTGTATTGGTCATTATGAAAGTTGAATCATTAGATATGAAAGATTCAGTGTTGGATCCTGATTTTTTTCTAAATTCTTATTAATTGTCTGGTTATTTATTTTTGTTTTGCTTGTTTGTTTAATTATTTATTTTTATAATTGGGTCATTAATTAGAAAATTGAGGGAAGGATTAGAATTTGAGATTAGAATGAAGTGTTAGAAATTAAGTTAGCTTAAGTGGTTAGTAGGCATGTGTTAAATGAAAGAGGGGTAGTTTTGGAAAGCCAAGTTTAATGAAGGGCAAAATGGGGAGAATGATTAAACAAAAGGGCTTGAATCAATGAAGAGAAGGGGGAGTGTCGTTAGCAGCCAAAGAGGAGAAGAAAAGAGAGAAAATGTGAGAGAGAGAAGAGAAGGAGAAGAAAAATCGAGAAAGATAGGGAAGAATAAGGAAAAATCGTGGAAACAAGAGAAGAATCAAGCTTCTTAAGGTAAGTTTTTCATCTTTTCTTCTTGTTTAGTGAGAAATGAGTTGTGTGGTGAATGAAGAAGTTTTAGAGAGAGAATGGTTTTGTGTTGGGAATAATCGGAGGAAGAAGATGGGTTTCTAAGCTAGGTTTTGAGTTTTCTAACTTAGATGAACTATGGGTAGGTTAAGTTTGAACTTGATTTAGGTTATTTCCATTTTGTTATGATTATGAAAATTTGGAAATTTTCCATTTGAATTGGAATTGAATGAGACTATTTGGTTGTGTTAGGAAATCAAGAACAACCAATTCAAGAGAAAGAGGAAGGGCACAATTAAACTTGGATTTTCAAGGGTTTTAAGGTGAGTAATTTATTTATAGTAATGAGTAATGAGTAAAATGCCTTGTGTGTGTATTGTGTGCTAAAATGACTTGCTTTGAAATGTTGTGATGTGGAAATTGCACTATGAGGTATGACATTTGATAAATTGAATTGTGAGTGTGATTATACTATGCCTTGTATCTTGTCATTTTGATTAAATGGAAAGAAGAAAAAGCATGAGATTATGAACTTTTGATTGAATTGAGCATGACATTTGATTGTGTTTGGGCAAGAGTGGAACCATTCTGTTCGTCACGTGCACGTTGACAAGAGCTTTCTCCCAACTGCTTGCTTATGACATATGAGTTCCAAAAATGGACTCATTCTGTTCATAGTGCAAACTTCAGTTTTTCCCTTATGTTTCCATAGAACCCTAGAGCTAATTGTTTGTGCATTCGCATTTTGATATGTTAAGTTATAATGAAATTTGTGTGTTATGCTTTGATTGTGTATTGAGCTATGAGTTATAAATTGAAATTGTGAATGTTGAACTTGCATTGCTAGATTAAGAGAAGACATGTTGCATATATGAAGATTCACATATATGTTTGATTGTATGGCTTATTGCCAATAGCTATAAATATCTTAGCCACTGAGCTATGTAGCTCAATCCAATATTTTTTCCACTCGTTAGGTGCAGATCAAGAAGATCAGTGATCCTTGTAAGGCAATTGGATAAATGCCAAGATAGTTAGCTTTTGTACTAAGTTAGTGGCTAGACTTTTGAATAACTTTATAAGCATATTGAACATTGAGCATCCAATGTATTTTTTTGTAACTTGTGATAAGACTTTGATGTAATGTTGATATGTAATTAAAGCTATGTATGAACTTCATTTTGACTTGGAAATGAATTGAGAATTGAAGAAGTTCTGTTGTGGATGTGTTTATTATCTTGTAGTGTACATTTCATATTTCAAGTTTTTCATAGGGATAAAATTGTGTACTGACTTCGTAGGAAATAATGGTGGTCTTCTTAGAAGTTATAGTTTATCCTTTTAGCTTTTCAACGGTATAAAGTATGCAAATTTTGGATATCGGAGATGAGAGATATGAGCATTATAAGTAGTGATGCTGCATAGGATGTATACCCAGGAACAGCTATGGTAAATGGTGAGAATTAAGGGTTTTGATGAATTAAATGAGTAGGGATTAGTGGATTCAATGGATCATAGTTGGTGTTTGAAAAGATATGAAGTGGTTTTGTACTAGAAGGGGTGAATTTGAGAAGATTATGAGTGAAAATAATGTTAGAATGGATGTAGGATGCATTGGAGGGGTTTGGGAAACCTCCATGTCCATTTAACAGACATGGATGTCGGTTAAACGAACCTTATCGGGTTAAAAAATGACCCTTGGTATCACCCATGTCCATTAAATGGACCTTCTCGGGCAAAAAGGGCTCCCAAATCCGACAATGTCTGTTAAACGGACATTCACAGGACAGCTACAGTAAATCATGATTTTGACCATTTTATAGGCAGAATCTTGTTTTTTGGTCTTATAAAAGTTGTAGATCTCAAAGTCCTCTTTCAAATCGTCTAAAAATGACATCAATCCGACATCAGTAGTGAAAGTTATGGCAATTGCGCCAAGATAGGTACAAAATGATTAAGGACATAAACATGTTGGATTCTTTTGGCAATAACTTCATCATCCGACCTCCAAATTAAGTGATTTTTGAAGCAATAGATTTCTAGCACGTTTTTCTACCTCTTAATAAAAATTGGTGGCTTTTAGTGTTGAATTGAAAAATATTGATGGAAATAAAATGAGGAATCAGTTGGAAGAGCATAACCGGGTTATAAACATACTTTGAGTTTTTTGGCATATCTTGAGCTATAAAGCTCTGAATGAAGTGGTTCTTGTTTCAAAATAAAATAGAGACACAGAGCTACAATTTTCTTAAAGAAGTCAAATTGAGATGTTTATGATTGGTTGGTGTGGGCAAGCCAACCCTGGGAGATGACGACTATCCCATATAGTCACCATCATCTTTACTGACATTTCTTATAGTTTTGGATCTCTATCTTCAGTCTTTTCTTCTTCTACTCTTCTTTTGACTCATCCTCATCTTCAATCTTCATCTTAAGTTGTACCAGACTAACTCATTTTCTTTTATTATCTAATCGTAAATACCACTTTCCTTTGTTATATCCTCTTAGCTCATTAGTAAAACTACTTACCTTTTCTTTCTTTTCAATCTTAGACTTCATTTTTTTACAACAATATTGATAGTCCAGAAAGAAATTCAATCCACGAGTGAAAGTGACAAAATGAAAGTCCATTAAATATTTAGCAAGAAAAAGTGACATTAGGAATGTGGGGAGGAACACGTTGAATTTGTGGAATTATAAAACATAAAAGTCGAGAAAATGGTGCAAAGCAGTTAATAAGAACATAGTTAAGTGGGTTGGAAATTGAGCAATTACTAGAAGTATAGAACATGAAAGTTAAGGAAATAGTAGCAGAAAGGTAGTTAAAATATGGAAACTACGAAATAATACTAAAAAGAAAAGCTACATAAGGATGAGAGGACTATCAAAATACATAACACATAACACAACAACACATGACCTCAAATTCCCTTTGTTTTTCCAATTTTTCTATTTGCCTAAATCAAATTATTTCTTTTTTAACACATTTTAGCATTTGGATATATTAGAATTATATTTTCCAAGTTTTTGAAGCCCACATTTATTATTAATAATAATTCAGGTACAGATTTTGAGATATTTCCTCCCTGGCATACTTGAATTTCAAATTAACAAGAATAACTTGGCACGCCAATAGGACAACAATTCCATGTACAAGAAATGGAAAAGAAATTGATTGCCTCCAGCTTTGGAGGAAGAAGCCCCTATAACAATAGGAAATAAAGGTTTTGTATACCAAATAATAAAGGACATTAAGAAGGAAACCTCACTTTCAACTAACTCTCTTATTATCGAGAATCCAAAATTGCCATAATGGAATGACATTGTCTATACAAATGAAATTCCATAATTGAAGTCCAACATGACCTTTATGGCTGAAGCAATCAAAATATTAATAGATAAGGTTGATAGGTTGTCTACCAATTTAGTATAAATTGTTGGGCATAATTTCTTGCTTTAACAAAGTAGATTTATGAAAGACTTAGGGGCATCCTGTTCTAAATGAGATGGAAGTTGGTGAGTGCAGTTGCCTTCCAGTTGTTTCTTCTATAGAAAAAAATACGTCTCTCCTCATAAGAGAGAGGATGTTCTTGCAGTATCTTTACGCATTAATTATAAAAATAATTGATAGGTGGTCAAGTCCCAAATTTTAGGTAGATAGGGATTGGAAATGGAGGTTGAAACTAATGAACCATCATATGATGTAGGGGGCAATTTTATAATGGCAAATTAGAATCCTCTTATTACCCCTCCGGCACACCCTTTGTGCAAATAAGATTATAAGTTGATATGGAAGTTGTTAAAGAGGCTATTTAGGAATTGTAAGAGCTTGGTTTAAGAGAACTTGGTTGTCCATAATTCCATAAGCTCTATCCAAAGCATATTGAATAGGATAATCCATATTCCTATGGGTATAGAATTCCAAAATTTAACTTATTTTCTAGTGATGTTAGTTAGTCAACCATTGAACACACTGCTAAAATTTGCCATAAAATGTGAAGAATAAGCTAATTATGTAAACTTTAATAATTTCAAGCTAACAGTGTTCCCAAATTCGTTAACAAACATAACCTTTTCCTAATAAGATTTGTTACACAAGAATTAAATCCTTTCCTGGGATAAAATAGAAAGATTGTTTCATACTTAATTCTTTCAGATTGAACCCAAAGTTAGCATAGCTAAGTTGTCTAAAGTTACTCAGAAAAATGGTGAGAATGCAAACATTTTTTATTGCACGATTTAAGAAGATGAGAAGGCAATGTTACATTGTACTCCAAAGGTTGAATATGTGAAGCTAGCTTAAAGAGGCCTTGATATTGAGCTGTGGAAAAAATTCAAACAAAAGATTTCAAAATTTCTATGAACTAGCAGCAAAGGTTTCTAAATATGGAACTTATTAAAGAAGAAGTACATAGTAGGAAAAATTCAGTTGGAACTTATATTGTAGAGACAAATTCTTGCGATTCAGAATTGGCTAAAGTCAACATCCTATGAACTTCTGTTTGCCCCTCACTACAGTGTAAATCTCTTGAAGTCAAAAGGAAATGCAACCTCTATTTAGTCAAATTCAATACACCTTTGACACCTCCAAAATAGAGCATATAATTCTTATAAAAGAAGAGATCAAAGGAAGAGATCATTGCAAATATCATAATACATGGAGTCACCTAACGAATTCTTGTTGGAGGTTTAGGAATGTGGTTGAAGATTGAATCAACAAGGGAATCATGCTCTTTGCTAAAGTTGATCAAACTGTACTGATAAATGAAGACCCATTTCTACTAGTTACAACTATTAATGCTATTGAATTTTGGTTTATGTCTACCACTAGATGTTAAAAAGAAGCTAAAGATTATAAAGGATTGTCTAACATCAACATCGAATTTTGATACAGATGTTGTTGTTCTTAATTATAATTTAAATGCTAGAGCTAGGACTAAAAATCAGTAGATTCCCAAAATCTGACAAAAAGTAAAATTTTCAGGGCAAAATCACCAAACATAATTCACCAAGTCTTTAAACAATAATATGATATGTGAATCCCACGTTTTTAGTGAAGACAAACTTGGTTTATAATACCACCATGGGCGCCACCATCTCAGCAATTGCAACAAGTTAGGCATCATAGAAATTTAGTACCTTTGATTCAAACTAAAAAAATAAGATTTTGTTGATATAGTTCAATTGCAAGGATTGAAAGAAGCAAACCTATACCATTAAGAAAACCAAATTCAATAAAACTATCTTATGATACTTATCTTTTTAGAAGAAAGAACTACATACCTTATTAATAAGAAAGAACATATATAAGACATTAGTGAGAAGCGAAGCAAAATAAAAGAAAAATCTTAGATTTTATAGGCAGTTGGCTAGCTCTAAGAGTCTAGAAGAGGACTCCAATGAATTAATCACGATCGAAGAAATCCCTATTCAGGTACCATATATTGTTTCTCCCATAAAACTCCTTACTTCATTTAGTAAATCTTGTGCGAAGAAGGCATAATTTACTTTTGAAAAAAGAGAATACAAAGTATCAGTATTGACGATGGATGCATTTTTTACACATATTATTTATTTCATATATATTTATATATTGGATTTTCCTGTTATTCCAATTATATTATTAATATATTATAAATTATTAATATTAATATTATAAATTATATTATATATTTTTATTTTATAGATCTGAATATTTTATTTTATATTTTCTATTTTAAATTCTATAAATGTTATATATTGTATCCTTATTTTTTCTTTTTACTAGTTTTTATCTATTATACCAATAATTCTAGAGAAGGTAGTGTTTAAAAAAAATCTCCCTAGTTGGCTTTTTCATGGACAAAAGACCTGCATTTCCAATGATACAAGCTTAGGCTCAGAGGAATTAGAGGGGTAGAGGTTTAATGGAGGTAATGCTTACTGAGGAGGGTAACATTATCTTCACTTTCTCCTCAAAATCAGAAGCACAAAAAATAACTGAAGAAGGTTTATGGCACATTTCATAACTTCCCCTATTTCTTCAAAATTGGCAACCGGGAATAAAATTGGAAAAAATCATAAAGAAAAATATTCCATTGTGGGTAAACATTCACAACATTTCTCTAGAATATTGGACTACCAAAGACTTGAGTATGCTAGCTAGGTATTTGGGGAAATCTATATCCGTAGATGAGAACACAACATTGAGAAAAAGGGTCAGTTTTGCTAGATTGTGTGTGAGTATGGATATTTCCAAAGAAATGAGGGATTGCATTCCTATATTAAGATTGTCAAATGAGCATTCTCTTAGAGATGATAAAGTTATGGTCACGTATCAATGAAAACCATCGCTTAAATCCCAAGGTAAAGAATGGAAACCTACTGGAAAAGTCTTTACCAGAGGAGACTTTTAGGAGGTGATGGGTATAACAAAGAGTGATTCGGAAGAAAAGAAAGAGGATGAGAAGGATGAACAGATAGCTGAATCTTCTAAATCAAGTTAGTTGGAGGAAGTCTTGCTTAAAATAGAAGGAAACAGTCAAGGAAAAAATTGTCCAGACTCTGATGGGAAAGGAGGATCAAATCTGATATTTTTGAATGACCAAAATAATGCTCAAATGGGCAAGGAGGTAAAAGGATTGGAAAATTCTGGTACAAATAAAGAAGAAGAAGTCTCTAATCCCTAACAGATTGAACAAGGCATTCAAAAGGCTAAACAACATAATGGGGGAATTCAAGAGGAGCATTTTGAACAGGTAGCTTCTAAGAAAAGTAACAGGAGCAGTAGGAAAGGCTCCAAAGATAAGAGCAATCTCCTATGATTGTGATAGTATAAAATGTAAGTGGAATAAATAACCCTTCCAAGCTTAATGCTTTAAGGGATCTAGTCCTGAATGAGAAACTAAGGTTTTTTGTCTTTTGGAAACAAAAATTAGGGAAATAAATTTGAACAAACTATGCAGTTTAGGCTGGAAATGGCAATTATTATCAAACCACCAAAGTCATGCCTATGGTAGAATTATTATTGCTTATGATAGTGATTCAGTGGATGTGAAAGCTCTTGAAACAAATCAACAGTTTATTCACATGAAGATCTACTTTAATAAGGAAAACTCTAATGTTCTAGTTACTTTTGTATATGGTCTTAACCTTAGATTTCAAAAGACTGAATTGTGGAATCCTATCAGACGATTAAGGTAGTGATAAATTCTCTATAGTTAGTCTGTGATGATTTTAACACAACTCTATATAGATCTGAAGTAGAGGGTAATTGTAATTTACACAATTACTCTTCAGATATGTATGACTGTATACAGGAGGTGGAACTTAAAGATTTGCAATTCGAAGGCCATGGATTCATATGGTCTAACAAATAAAGTTCTACTTGGCATATCAAGAAAAAGCTGGGTAGGGCATTGGTAAATGTGAAATGGCTTTTTTTCTTTTCAGGAAGTATAGCTAAATATTTATACCCAGGTATTTCAGACCATACTCCCATACGGATAGACAATTTGTTCAATTCAGGTAGAATATTTCATCCTTTCAGATTTAACAATTTCTTGACAACTATGGAAGGCTTTCATGAACCTATATTGAAGGGGATGAAGTATGAATATTTTGGAACTAAACAGTTCATTTGTCTACAAAAACTCAAATCTATCAAGCATGAATTGAAACTCCTTAATTCTAAAAGAGGACAAAATCTCTCGAAGGAAATTGATAAGGCTAGAGATAAATTATCAGCTATCCAGATTTCATTGGCAGAAAACCCTACAGATGTTTTGTCAGCTTCGGTTGAAAAGGAAGCTCTAAAGGAATACTTGCAAAGGGTGGATAACCAAAGCTCACTTTGGAAGCAAAGATCTTGAGTTAGTTGGCTAAAGGATGGGGACAGATGTACTAAATTCTTCTTTAGCTTGGTGTAAGCTAAGAGGAATGTAAACGTAATAAACTCTATCATAGTTGAAGATAGAGAGGTAGTGGCTGGACAAGAAGGATTAGCTAAGGAAGTAATCTCATTTTACAAGAAACTTCTAGGCACAACAGATTCCTCTCCAGAAATAGGAGAGAACCTTAGGAAGTTTATCATAGCAAGAATTCTAGATCATATGGTTTCCCTATTAATTAGGCCTATAATAGACCAAGAAATAAAGAGGGTGGTTTTGACATGAATGGCTCTAAAGCACCACGTCCTGATGGGCTGAATGATTTCTTCTATAAAAAAAACATGGAGTATAGGGGGGAGTTAATTAAGGAGCCAATTCATGAGTTCTTCTAAAAAGGGATATAGCTAAAGGAGATTAATAAGTCTTTTCTCTGTCTAATCCCTAAAAACTTAAATCCATCCTATTGGAATGAATTCAGACCAATTTCTTGCACAAATTTTCTCTATAAGATCATTGCAAAGATCTTGGAAAACAGGCTAAAAGAGGCTATCCAATCTCTCATCAGTGAAAATCAAGGAGAATTTATAAAGAATAGGGATATTGGGGACAATATTCTTATAGATCAGGAGTTATTGAAAAGGTATAACCAAAAGAAAAGCCCCCACAATTGTATTATCAAAGTAGATCTACATAAAGCTTTTGATAGTGTGAATTGGAGCTTTTTGCTACAATCTATGGAGGTCATGGAAATTCCTCTTAAGTTCTTAAGGTATATTAGGGAATGCATTACTACTACATCCTATGGTACTATAATAAATGGAAGCCCTACGGAGACGCTTAAAGGCAAAAAATGACTTAGGCAAGGGGATCCTCTATCACCCTACCTATTCCTAATTTGCATGGAGGTTCTCACTCAAATGCTAAAATACAACTCTTCTAAGGACCCAAGCTTCAAATTCCATTCAAAATGTAAGAAGATTTCACTAACTAGCTTATGTTTTGCAGATGATCTCATTCTCCTATGCAAGGTTAATGTCCACTCAGTTACTCTTCTAATGAGCACTCTTAATTCTTTCAAAGAGATGCCGGGGTTGAGTATTAATCTTCAAAAGAGTTATTTCTTGCTATCAAAAAGTGTGTCTCACCTATCAAATGCATTGACTGTAGCAACATGAATAGATTTAAAGGAACCTCCTCTCCTTTATTTGGAAATTCCTATCTCATCTAGAAGATTAAGGTTTTGTGAATGTATTCCTTTAATTGAAAAAATTCAGAAAAGATTGGGTTCATGGACTAATAGAGCTCTATCTTATGGAGGGAAACTTCAGCTTTTGAAGTCAATTATTTCATCAATGTAAACTTACTAATGCTCCTATCTTTACCTCTACAAAGGGCTTACCAAAACCATAGAAAGAATGATGAAACAGTTCCTCTGGGGAAATAAGAATGGAGAGAAAGGGAAAGCAAAAGTCAGCTAGAAGAGTATTTGTCAACCTAAAGAAGAGGGGGATTAGGTCTGGAATCAATCACTATAAAGAACATATTACTTATGACTAAGAAAACCTGGAGACTCCTTGGTGATAAGTAGTCATTGTGGCTCTAAGACACAAGGATAGTTATACTTGATTTTTCAATCAAATTTTGAAAATGAAGGATGAAGTACAACAGAATATCTCTTGTTAAATAGGGGATAGGGAAAAATTTTCTCTATGGTATGATAATTGGACTGGGCAAAGTGCATTATTTCAAAATCAGATGGTAAGAACTTATTCATAAGGTTTCCTATGAGTACAAAGCTTAAGGAAATTATTACTAATGAAAGTTGGTCATTATCAACCAATGAAATTAAACTTCTGTCCATTCCACAGTTCAGAAGTCTCGGAGAAAAGGACATTTATTTATGGAAAAGGTTTCCAATTTTAGAAATGACGTTAAAGGAAGCAAAGAAATTGAGGGAAGGGCTATTTAATAGAGTGGAATCATCCTCTATGGTTTGGAACAAGGTTCTTAAACCTAAAGCAAGCTTTCTGCTTTGGCTAGCAATGTTGAATAGACTAAGCAGAATGGACAGGCTGCAATTCCTACCCACCTCAAAGATGTGCATCCTATGTAATCTAAAGGAAGAGACTAGAGACCATTTTTCTTTGAGTGTGATTACTCTAAAGAAATTTGGGGAAAAATCTCAAGACTAAGTATAGTAGCTTCAACTTCGAACAATCTTTATGACATACTTATTGAATTACCCCATCTATATGTGTCAAAATTTGATAAACCAGTGATCCTAATCTCAATTGCCACATGCACTCAAGGAATTTGGAAAGAGAGAAACTACAGAAGGTTTGAATAGAGGACTACTTCCCTACCCTCTATTATAGAGCTTATCACAGCTATCATTAGGGAATAACTAGTTATAAATCATTTAAACTCCCACTGTAGCAGGGGAATAGCTCTCACATGGAGAATCTAGTCCCCTCCCCTCTTATTCAGTTAATGCAATACTAGAGTTCTTTCTAATTACTTTCCAGCATCCAATAACAAAAGACAAATCATGCCTCTACGAAAACAAGGAAGAGGAGATCAAGAATTACCTAATTTCCTATGTGAGATTGTTGAATCACAGTGAGATAAAAAAAACAAAAAAGAGCACACTTAGCAGTTATGAAGAGGTTTGAATCGAAGAACTACCTTCAAGAGAATCTCCTCCATAAGTCCCTGAAGTTGGACCCTCGGAAGGTGTTAAAGAGTAGTAGATGAGCGAAGAGAAGAGATCAGATTAGGCAAGATGACCCTCGAGTAGACATAAGAAGTTAAAAAGAGTGAAAGATGAAAGGAAAAGACTTAGATACAAGCTTCAAGCCAAAATCACTTACCTTTTCCCATCGGAAGTTTGCGATTATCTAAATATCGAGATAGAAGGAAGGGAGGACGAAGCCCTAATTTGGAATCGTCTGGAGTATTCCTGAAATGGGCTTCAGACTTTTCCTCTTTAGCTTATATGTGTAATTAAATTAACATACGATGACGTTTTCTATCTTATTATTAACGACACCGTATTAATTGTAGCTTTGTTATCCTTTCACGGATAAGGGATGCACTCTTAACTCCTTCTTATTATTAATTCATTTATATTTTTTTAAAGAAACATATAAGAGTATATTAAAGCCTAAATCACTAATAGGTCAACTTTAAGAGTTTTGATCAATAATAGATCAATAGTAAACATTTTGTCAACCAAATTGGTGATAACTTTAGGCAAAGATGAGATAGAATTAATCTCAACTAAAATATATGTTGTTACATTTACTGGAGAAACTACCAAAGCATAGGGAATTCTCCTTTCGAATATCACGGAGGACGGAAAGTCTTCTTTAATTTCTTTCTTTATCGTTGACACACACACTAGTTATAAACTCATATTAGGATAAGATTGGATTCATTCCAAATTTTGTATTTAATTGTCTCTTCGTCAAATTATGCTTTTATGGAAAATAAATAAAATAAAAAAGGTTTGGACCAGTTCATAGCCATTCCACATTAAAGATGATGAAAGGGAAGCAAAACTCTTTGATGAAAAAGTAAAGCCAGTAAAACTTTACAAACTGTCTCATGGAAAATGTCTTAAGAACAGAGATGAGGATAACAAGGGGACATTTTTAGAAAGGTTTGTAAAAACAACCACCATCGTGCCTACTCCTAGGCTGATGAGGGTTTCAATTATATGGAAACCTGATAATTAAATTTTCACAAAGAGAAATGACAACAGTTGTAACCATTGAAATAAAATTTCTAATGCAGCAAATCCAAAAGAATTATAAAGAAGTAAGTAGATATGAAAATGCATGATTAATCTTTGAAGAAGAATGATTACAAATAAAGGGAAATTGCACCCACTATTTGAAAATTGTTCTTAGGAAGTTTGATGACTTCAGGAGTAAAAATTAAGAACCATTAGAATAAGTTAATTTGGATAATTCAGGAGAAGTTCGTTGAGTCTTTATTAACAAAGAATTATGGTGTGCTTGGTTCACTTGGGGGATATGGTAATATGATTTATAATGAATATAATAAGGAATAAAAATGAATCTACTCATTATAATTATAATGGTTAGTTAGGATGAAAGAATAATTACTAATGTTTCAAAAACTGGACTAGACCAGTCGATCCCACCATATAAAGTACAAATCAAATTGGTTTTCGGTTTGGTTTTTACTTTTAACTATAGAGAGTGAAAATCGGTCGATTAAATACTTTTTGAACCGTGAACTGAATCGGGTTTTTGCTTTTCGCCTCTCTCCTCTGGTTTTTTCCCTTTCGTCTGTCTGACTCTTTTCTTATTTTCTGCCTCTCTCTGGTTATCTGAAGATATTAACATCCCAAACCAATCACGCTCCAACTCTAAAGATCAAATAAAACTCACACTCCAAACCCATGAGAGAGGAAGGGAGAGGAAGGAAGAGAAATAGTATCTTTAGTATGAAAGATGATAAAATGAAGAGAAAATGAGAAGAAGGAAAAAAAATCTAAAGCTATAAATGGTCGCAGAAAGTTAAAATCATAACTTGAAAATAAACCACTAAGGAGTTATCATGAAAGAAAAGTCAGCTTGTTCTTCACTTTTTAATCTTTGAGAAACCCAACAACCAAATAGTTGACTGCTTATGAAAAAAATAGATCTAATGACCCATACCTCATACCGCCAATACTAAACCGAATAAGCCATTTATGCTTATGTAACACTACTTACAACTTCTTTTGGCGATGAGCATAAGCCAGAGAAGAAGACAATCTACGATGCTGTTATTGCTTCTTTCTCTTTTAAGAATTATATATAATTTTATGATTGATATAAAATATCATTTTATTACTTATATTTATAAAGAATCATAATTATATTTTTATTTAGAAACATTGATTTTGTAAGCAACTTCATCGATTTAGTTAATTTTAACATGTTTGATTTTTATTAAATTTTGATGATAATGATAAATACAATTTTGATTTTTATTGTTATTTCAAGTTTTATGTTAAACTAAATTTAGTTTAAATTATTAGATTTGATTTATTATTTGTTTTTATATAATAATAGATATTGGTATTTATTTCAATAAAATATTTTATGTTAATATATTATATACCGGTTTATAGCGATTTAATACCAATTGAACCTTTAACCTTAAACCTTTCTTTAGACCGGTTCGATGTTCTATTCGATTTTTAAAACATTAATAATTACCATTACCATTGATGATGATTGGTTTGTAAAATCTTGAGAAATAAAATTTGTAATTTTATATCAAATTTTAAATATATTCTAATTAATTATATTTAATTTATGTCATTTATGATGACAGAATGTTTAAAATCAAGTATATTGTAGTATTTCCTTTCCAATAGCTCTTGAAGATAAAAATGCTACAACATTTGCTTGCATCAACATATCATTAGCCACATAATGTTCTCAAAATATAGCTTAATCATCCAAAATATTGTGCACTTCATCGACATAACCATAATGTCCACCATTCTATTGCCAAAGTAAAAAAGGAAAAAAATTCCTATCTCGCGCATGTCACTTCTTTTTTTGGTGTAATGACTTCCATTTCTCTCATAATCGAGGGCTATCAATAATGCCTCAAACGCGGTTATAAAAATATTGTTCTTCCAATCATAATATATTACCAAACATCATTTTTTCATTCCTCACCCTTTCGTTTCTTCCCATACCAATAAACGAAGCACCCCTTTAGATTCCAAAATAAAACTGAAGTTATTAGAGACCTTGAACGAATTTAAAGGGCTTTTCATTTGGGACTATATATAAATGCTAGGGTTGAGAAAAAGTTTGGTGGAGTATAGGCTTCCTATAAAGCCAAAATTCTACCCTCACTACCAAACCCCTAGGTGGTGGTCTAAAGAAGTTGAGTTAAAAATTTAAGAGGAGTTTGAAATATTATGTAAGGCTGGTTTAATTAGACTAGCTAGATGTACTGAGTGGTTAGATAGCGTTGTACTTGCAGTTAAAAAGGATGGATTGGTAAGAATTTATGTCAACTTTAGGGATTTAAATGTTGTTACTCGCAAGAATATATACACGATTTCAATTGCAAATTATTTAATAGTTGCAACGACTGAACATTTTTTTTTTATTTTATGGACTAATTTTCTGGTTATACTCATTTTTATAGTTAAAAGTGATTTTTTAAAATAGTTAGGGATGGCAATAGGTTGGGTTATGAAATATATAGCTCAGGTCTAACCCAAGGTGGGCAGGGGAACCCATCCCGATTTATTAGTTTTTAAAAAATCACAAGCGAATTGTTTTGTCACTCAATCAAGATCGGCCTATAGCCTGGTCGAGCCCAAAAATCTCAGCTCGTGGTCCTGTTAACCCGAGTCTGGTTTGTTGATTTTGGGTAGAGCTAGGCTCAAGCCCAATTGCTATGCCTAAAAACAACTTTTAGATGTCCAAGGTCAATAGGGACATTCAAATAGGTAGTAATGCCTTTTGGTCTAAAAATGCATGAGTCCCTCATCAAATGGCTATGAATGCTATTTTTCATGATTTGGTAGGGCACATAGTGGAAATTTACATAGATGATATCATTTTGAAATAAAAAAAGATTACATATCATATGTGGGATTTATGAGAAGCCTTTCATTTTTAAGAATGCACGAGTTAAACCCCCTAAAGTGTATTTTCAAAGTACAATTTGGGAACTTCCTGACTTTTTCAATTAATAATTGAGGAATTGATCTAGATGAATAAAACAAAATTCATTCTTGAAGCGAAACCACTTTAGAATAAGATGGAACTTCAGAGATTTTTCTTGTAGGAAAAACAAAGGAAATTTTCAAACTTATTAAGGTTAAAGAATTATAAGGAATTCCATTGGGAGGAAAAACATTAGATGATATTTAATAGTATCAAGGAATACCTAACCAAACCTACAACATTGATGCCCCCTAAAAAGGAATTTCATTGAAGTTATATATTTCTGTTGTTGAAGAATTTATTAGTTGTTTATTGGTTCAGAGTAATAAGGTAGGCCATAAGCAAGCTATCTATTATTTGAGTAAAATTCTCGTGCCAAAATAAAAGAAGTATGTACACATTATTAAGTTATGTTTTTATACTTAGCTTGTCAAAATTATCCAATTACTTATTGCAAAATAAAGCTTATGTGGTTTCACAAGCTGAATTAATGAAATACATACCAAATAAGTCAAGTCATTTTAAGAAATCTTGGAAAATGACTTGTGGCTATTAAAGACTTTAACTTGATATATTTTCTTAAAAAATCAATAAAAGTTCAAGCATTAACCAACTTCTTAGTAAGCTAGTCCATTATGGAGGTGTAAGAGGATATAGGATATTTAGTTCTCATTTGTGAGAAGAATTCATGGGAATTGAAATTTGGTGGTTTTAGTAAAAGTCAATTGGTATTGAAATAGTCATAACCACACTAAATAGGACAAAGAGTCTTCTCTACTTTGAAATGGACTTCCCATACACTAATGGGGAGTACAAAGGTTCGATAATTAGACTAGAACTTCTAATTGATCTTGGATCCAAAGAATAAGTTATTATAAAGGAAATTATCAACTAGTGTAATAACAAGGGGCAAGGGAATATAAATGTATGAGTTGAATTTTGTAACCTATTATACTACCATTGTCCAATTGCTAAAATGCTTTAATAAAGTAAAATTTTAGAATATTTCATGAGTAGAAAATTAGGAGGTAAACAAACTATCAAAATTTGAATCTAGGCCAAAAATGTCCAAAGGTTTAGTTAATAAATGTATCATGATGCAACGAAGGTCACACCCATCCATTTACAAAAGGAGAATTTCCCTAAAATTTTTAAAAATTGATAAAGAAGTTACCTAGGATTAGAGAGTAAAAATCAAGGATTTTGAAAAATCCTAGTAAGAAAGTGACTTTTGAAATTAACCAGCTGAAATTAACCAGCAAGCGTTTAATTTTGAGTTAATTAAAGGAGTTTTGTTTAAACAAGGTAATGATGAAATTCTTTTAAGATACCTTAGGATGTCTAAGGCATTAATAGTGTAGAGATAAGTTCGTGAGGGGGTATGTGGAGCACATCAACCTAGAAAAAAGATGACATGACTTATATGATGACATAGTTAGTATTAGCCATCAATCTTGAAAGACTATATATCTTATGCCAAAGGCTATAAATAGTGTAAAAAATATGGAAGATTCAACGAATTCCCACATCCAAGTTACACTATATAATTGAACCATGGCCATTTAGAGACTAGGTCGTTGATTTTATTGAGAAGATATATCCACCCTATTTAAAAGGCCATAATTACATTCTATTGGCCACATATTATTTTATTAAATGTGTGGTTCCTCAACTTTTGAAGAAGGTTGATCAAATGAATGTAGCAAAATTCATTAAGGATAAGATTATTCATTAATATGGAATTCCTTAATTGATAACAAATGGTTAGAAAACCATGTTTATGAGAAAAAAAGTTAAGAATTTCGATGAAGATTATGGAATACAATTATTGAATTAGACTCCATATTATCCTTAGACTAATGGTCAAGTCGAAGCATCAAATAAAATAATTATCAAAATCTTGGAAATTTTTTTAGGAGAATCCTATAGAGTGGCATGTAATTTTATCTAAAACCTTTTAGGCATATCGTACTTATAAACGTACTACTCTATGAATTAGCCCATTCACCTTAACTGATAGATATGATATTGTTCTTCCTATGGAAGTGGTGATCCCATCCTTAACAGTGGCCAAGCAAAACACCATAAAAATATTTGAGTATTTGGAAGCAATGTTAATAGAATTGGAGAACCTATACAAAGTGCAACTTTGTACATTCAATAACATGATTGTTCTAAAAGAAAAGGTAGTGAAATTCTAAACTAAAAGATCCATAGACATGAATTCCAAGAAATGGATCTAATATCAAAGTTGATCCTATCATCTAAAACAAAAGATAGACAATGAAGGAAATGATCTCCAAATTTAGAAGGTTCATTTATAATTCATAGAGTCTTAAATGGAAATGTCTATTAGTTATCTAGTTTATAAGGTGAACCTCACATATGGTTTATCAATATAAAGTATTTGAAGCCTTGTCTAGCTACCCTTTTTGAAAGCTTAGAGATAAAGGAACAAAAGTGAATTATCAAGATCAAATAACAATAGTTCAAAATAAACATGTAGGAATAAAGTTTAGAACCCATATAAGAGCAACCAATAGATAAGAAATTGAAACAAAGAAGAAAAGTTCAAACTTGGTCTAAGTCAAATGACCGAATTTCACCCTATTGATTGATACTGAAAACCTGGTCCTTTTTAGCTTGCTAAATATGTTATTTTTAGAAACCAACTTTGTCCTTCTATAACACCAATGACTTTCTTAACTCCTTGGTTGTTTGTTGACCCCATTAAACTCCTGATTAAGCCACTGGCCATCTTATTTGAGAGCTTCTTATTCTTTTTAATCAATTTTGATAGCTTATTCATGGGTTTTTAGTTTATAGAGGTATTATGGGTTTTTGATGTTGCGGCTAGATTTTCGAAGTTACGGATGAAGTTGGGCCACCATTTGATGTTGAGGCCGACCATAGTGGGGCATCGTTGATTATTGGTTGTGACTTGGAGGGTCTCGGTGAGCCATTGGTTGACGAGGGAAGGAGTGTTGGTGATGAGACTGTGGATTTGGTGGTTGTAAAAGGTGACATCGTAGAGGTTGTAGGTGTCGTCTGGTAGTTGGTAGTCTCTAATGGTGGTAATAGACATGGTTAAAAGATGAAGACCTTGAAGAAAAGATGGTAAAGTGAAGAGAAAAATGAACTTCTTCTTCTTCAACACTTCTTTGTGAAGGTTTCTGATTTTTTATGTGCTTTAGGTTATTGCAAACTAAGAAATGGATGGAGTGCTATGCAATAACGAACAACTTCAAGAAAAGCTGGCTTTGATGTTTTTGCTGAGATGGGAGTTGAAGTTATAATGGAGGATTTTGTGCCATTTATAGGTACAGGTAAGAAATATTTCTAATTGAATCGTTAAAGTTTTTTCCTATTTTACAGGAAGATCAAGTCCATGCACACTGTCTCTGGACAACTAGTCCCTTGTGTGCATGCTACGAGGCTCAGATTGTAGCACTCCAAATTGGGGGTTAGAATATTAAAGGAAGTTAGTACGAATTATGTTTGTTATTTGCTTATTAAATATTTGCTTAATTGTGCATAAGTATTATGGCATGCATTCATGGCATTTTCCGGGTATATTGGTTTAATGAAACTTCGGATTGATTTGGACAGTATTATTATAATTTTAATAATTTTTGTATACTTCAAATATTTTTAGAAATTGATGGAGGATTAGTTTTGAGTTGAAAATTTATTTTGAGAGTCATTATTTTATGACGGCATTTTGGTAAATTTTCGGAAGTTTTCTGGAACTTTTGGGTATTTATTTGTTATAAGAATTCATAATAAAGTTTTTAGTTATTTATTACTATTTGGACCTATTAGCTGTTTGTTAGCTGTATCGCATCCAAACCTACACGCAACGAAATAAATAGAGCATTATCATTTATTCTTCACCGAATGCATCCTTTACCCATCCATTAGTAGAGATAGCGAAGCCATTCACTCACCAACACCTGCTTTAATCGCACTATTGGAGTTTTCTTTGGAAAGCTGGTAAGTAGAATTTTACGGTTGGTAATATAGCCAATAATTTATCATACGCGAATTACATCTTTGTTTTTGTTCTTATTCTCGATCATCTTTGGATCATGGAGACGCCTTTGTTGGTGTTAGCTCATACCGTAGAGAAAGAAAGGGGGAAGGAACTTTTTAGATTTATCATGTTTGAAGATTAAGATAAGTCTGATAGGTTAGAATTGCTAAATAGGTTAGCTGTAAAGTGAAGAAGTTAAAGGAAGGTGATAAAAAAAAAAGAAGAAAAGAAGAAGTATCAGAATCGGAAGTCAAAGGTTGAAGATGATGAACAGTGCAAAATAGTGAACAGTGCAGAATAGTGAATTGTGAACGATCAAGATCAACGATGGTTTGTAGCGATTATCAGTCCACATATTGAGTTTCAAGTGGGTGATAAGGTGTTTCTGAAAGTGTCACCATGGAAGCATATACTTCGGTTTGGAAAGAAGGGTAAGCTTAGTCCGCGATTCATTGGTCCTTATGAAATTCTGAAGAGGGTTGGACCTGTAGCTTATCCGTTAGCTCTTCCTGGAGAATTGGCCAGATTGCATGATGTGTTCTATGTTTCTATGTTGAGGAGATATCGGTCTGATGTCGCACATAAGATTCCGGTGCAAGAAATTCAGGTGCAACAGGATTTGTCATATGAAGAAGGGCCAATTGCCATATTAGCCAAAGAAGTGAAACAATTGCGGAACAAGTCAATACCGTTAGTAAAAGTCCTCTGGTAACATCATGGACTTGAGGAAGCAACCTGGGAACCAGAAGAAATCATGAAGGCTCAGTATCCGCAATTATTCGGATCAGCTATGAATTTCGAGGACGAAATTTCTTAAGGAGGGAAGAGTTGTAGTGCCCCAAATTAGGGGTTAGAATATTAAAGGAAGTTAGTACGAATTATGTTTGTTATTTGCTTATTAAATATTTGCTTAATTGTGCATAAGTATTATGGCATGCATTCATGGCATTTTTCGGGTATATTGGTTTAATGAAACTTCGGATTGATTTGGACAGTATTATTATAATTTTAGTAATTTTTGTATACTTCAAATATTTTTAGAAATTGATGGAGGATTAGTTTTGAGTTGAAAATTTATTTCGAGAGTCATTATTTTATGACGGCATTTT
Organism: Erythroxylum novogranatense; assembly: GCA_029891385.1. Classification (NCBI taxonomy): domain Eukaryota; kingdom Viridiplantae; phylum Streptophyta; class Magnoliopsida; order Malpighiales; family Erythroxylaceae; genus Erythroxylum; species Erythroxylum novogranatense. The sequence continues at coordinate 14,741,264 of CM057232.1, read as the reverse complement.
GGTAAATTTTCGGAAGTTTTCTGGAACTTTTGGGTATTTATTTGTTATAAGAATTTATAACAATGTTTTTAGTTATTTATTACTATTTGAACCTATTAGCTGTTTGTTAACTGTATCGCATCCAAACCTACACGCAACGAAATAAATAGAGTATTATCGTTTATTCTTCACCGAATGCATCCTTTACCCATCCATTAGTAGAGATAGCGAAGCCATTCACTCACCAACACCTGCTTTAATCGCACTATTGGAGTTTTCTTTGAAAAGCTGGTAAGTAGAATTTTACGGTTGGTAATATAGCCAATAGTTTATCATACGCGAATTACATCTTTGTTTTGTTTCATTCGATCATCTTTGGATTGCGGGAGACGCTATTGGTGTTAGCTCATACCGTAGAGAAAGAAAGGGGGAAGGAACTTTTTAGATTTATCATGTTTGAAGATTAAGATAAGTCTGATAGGTTAGAATTGCTAAATAGGTTAGCTGTAAAGTGAAAAAGTTAAAGGAATGTGATAAAAAAAAGAAAAGAAGAAGTTTCAGAGTCAGAAGTCGAAGGTTGAAGATGATGAACAGTGCAAAATAGTGAACAGTGCAGAATAGTGAATTGTGAACAATACTTAGGGTCAATATGTTTCAGAAAGCGATCGGGTCCACAAAGTTTGTGAACAGTGTCTTGCTACAGTAGCTACACTTCAGTCTCTGTGAACAGTGTTAGTGATACAGTATCCGTACGTATTTGTGACCAGTAGTAATACGTATTTTTGTCACCCAAAAATAATTTATTAAAAGGTATAACGGCTAGGTAATAACGGCTAGTTAACGGTACAAAAATGGCTAGTTTATAAAAATGCTCTATAAATAGATACCACTCCTCCATCATTTATTTCATCCCTTACTTCAAAATTTATTCTTGACGAAAACCAAATTTCAAATGTTGTCTGCTATCTCATTTTTTTGTCTACTTCTTATCATTATGTATCTTTGTTTCATTCTTAGTGTAGAGCTAAATGATTCAGCTCGCACTCTTTTTCTCTTCTTAGCATGTCCTATGATCCCTATGTTGCTTATTGGCATAGCATTTGAGAATTAATGTCATATCTATTCATTCGTTCTCTCTAGTGTATAATGAATATGTACATTTTCAGATTTAATTGGTAACGAATACTATGAGTTTTTGATTAATCCCAGAAATTTGTCATGAGCATGCATCATACTCAGTTATTATACAGTAATTAAGCACAATAATAATTTGTGTCCGTGTTCCCTATTATAGAGGAAAGATCACTGCCAGATATTGCCGGGACAATAAACACTAAGGTCAATTTAGGTAAGTAATACAAGTAACACAGTCAATGTTAAGAAGTAAGAGATCCGGGATGGTCTCACTTTGATTTTTTCTGTTACTGTTCCAGACAATGAATGTCCAAGTGCTCATGTGTGCTGTACTGATTGTGTACTATTCCGGAAAATGAACGTCCGAGGCGATTGTTGCATGATTATTTTATTGGAAGTGCTCATTTTATTGCACATGAAATGTCTGAAATGATTTGTTCTGTCCGAGTTGGGTAAATAGGCATGTCTAGAAGGGTCTGCAGCTGCTCATGGACACATTTGTGTTGAGACTTCGGTCTCTCCTGAGACACTTCGGTGTCGAGACTTCGGTCTCTCCTGAGACACTTCGGTGTCGAGACTTCGGTCTCTCCTGAGACACTTCAATGTCGAGACTTCGGTCTCTCCTGTGACACTTCGATGTCGAGACTTCGGTCTCTCCTGTATAAGTCCCGTTACCCACTTCTATTCATGGACTTCTGATATAAAATCTATTTTGAAGTGCATTTTGCCTGATTATTAATCTCTGAATGCATGCTGCTATTATTATTGTGAAAAGAAATCGGTTAATTTAGATAAATGATTACTCACTAAACTATAAGCTTAGCACGGTGGATTTGTCCTGTGTAGGTTCAGAACGAGGAGATTAAAGACTGGGACGAGTTAACCGCAATGGCCAAAGGAGTCTGTTTTTTATTGTTGACCATGTTTTTAGTTAACACTTTTGGGCCTGTAATAACGTTGAATTTCTGTTTCTGACAGTGTGATGTGATGTATTGTAAGCACTGTTTGAGATGTTGTGTGTGAACTAGTCTGATTTGATTGTATTGTCTTAGGTGGCATCCACATATCTTCCCAGGGGGTATTTGGGTGTTACATCTTTTGGTATCAGAGCTCCTGGTTTAGGCGGTTCTGGTTTAACCAATGCTTGCCTATGGTTTGCTGTTGAGTGTTTACGTTGTGTTATGACCTAATGCGGTATCCCATGTTTTGTCTATATGAAGCACGATGGAAGGATCTCACGAGATTGTTGACGAAGTTGCTGAGAGTAATCAGCCGAAGCAAACACGTTCGGAAACACCAGGACCATCAAGGGTCAATCGAGGAGAAGCTGAGGTTCCACCTCCTCCTCCAACTCAAAGAGAAGCTTTGCTTAAGCTGTCCTAGGATATGATGACTTTGGTGCATCGGATGACAATACCTAAGGCTCCGATTGATCAATTGAGGAAGTATGGAGTTGAGGAATTTACTGGAACATCCCTGGAAAAATCTGAAGGAGCCGAGTTCTGGATTGAGAAGGTGAAGAGGGTACTGGACGAGATTAGTTGTCCAAAGAGAAAGGTGCATTGTCATTGTTTCCCTTCTTCTACAGAGCGACTTATGAATGGTGGAAGTTCAGTTATGAGGAGTCCCACCACCGTCCCACCGACTTGGGATTTCTTTGTCCAAGAATTTAGAGCCAAGTATGTGATCGAGGCATCTGAGAAGGAGAAATGGAAGCAATTTCTGAACCTGAGGCAGAGAAATTTATCAGTTGCTGAGTATGATCGGGAGTTCAACCGACTCAGTAAATATGCCCCTGACTCCGTGCTTACTGAGGAATTTCGTTGTCATCAGTTTGAGGACGAATTGCATGATTCTATTAAGGAGCATCCGGCGCGCGTTTACTTTGCTACAACAAGTGACTTACCACCAGTTAGTCTGGCTGCAATCAAGGTCGAAAGACAAGAGACGATCAGAAAAGAAAGAAGCCAGAGAGGCTTTACTCGAGGAGGCCAGTCTTCGGGAAAACGAAGTCGGGAAGGTAGTTTCTCTACTCCAAGAAGTGCTCAAAGATCTGTGATGCGAGGAAGGCAACAAAACTATCCTACATCGACTGCCTCTAGTGGAGATTCCACCGGGAGTCGAGGTTCTAGTGCTCCAGAGTGCCCACACTGCTCTAATCATCATTGGGGTGTCTGTTGGAGAGTTACAGGTGCATGTTTTGGTTGTGACAGTATAGATTATATGGTTGCAAATTGTCCTCGGAGACAGTCTGGGATAGCACAAGCCAGTAGAGAGGTTTCTCATGCATCAGTTGCAACCAGAGACCGAGGAAGAGGTCGAGGCGGATATCAGCAGAGCAGAGCTAATCTAAGTACCCAATAAAGCGTGACTCGACCAGGTGTACTCTTTGCTTGACTTGGGCTTATGCACCTTTGCTCGTGAGGATCAGGATGCATCAAATGTCATTGCTGGTATGGTTTCTCTCTTTGATTCTATAAAGTATGCATTATTTGATCCTGGATCGTCGCATTCATATATTTGTGCTGAAGAAATGTTTGATAAGGAGATGTGTATAGATCAGTTAGAATATGACATGTATGTAACTAGTCCTCTGGTAGTAGTGTGTTGGTGCATCAGTGGTTAGAAATTATCCGCCATGATCCAAGGAAGGGAGTATGCAGCGGATCTGATTAAGTTGTCGTTTCACGAATTTGATTTGATTCTGGGTATGGATTGGCTGTCGAAACATCAGGAAGTAATCGACTGTAAGGCGAAGACCGCTTTCTTGAAGAGGCCCGACCAGTCTGAGATTGTATTTCGTGGTGGTTGCACACGAGCTCTGACCAATGTAGTATCTGCTATGCAAGCTCAAAAGCTTCTCAAGAAGGGGTGTGAAGCTTATCTAGCTTTAGTACTTGATACCCAGAAGGAAGGTGCTAAGGAGAAACTGCTTGAGATTCCTGTAGTGAATGAGTTTCCAGATGTTTTTCTTGAAGAATTACCTGGAGTCCCTCCAGAGATAGAAGTGGAGTTATCTATCGAAGTGATGCCTGGTACTGCTCCGATATCTAGAGCACCGTATAGAATGGCTCCTACTGAGTTGAAGGAGTTGAAGTTGCGATTACAAGAACTTACGGATAAGGGTTTATTAGACCCGATGTATCACCGGGATGCGCGGTGTTACTCGTAAAGAAGAAGGATGGTACATCGCGCATGTGCATCGATTATCGACAGTTAAATAGGATCACGATGAAGAATAGGTATCCACCGCCAAGGATTGACGATCTATTTGATCGGTTGAGAGATCAGAGAGTGTTTTGAAGATAGATCTGCGATCGGGTATTATCGACTTGAGTAAAGGATGTGGATATCTTGAGATCGCATTTAGACCCGTTATGGACATTACGAATTCCTAGTAATGCCGTTGGGTTAACTAATGCTCCAAAGAAGATTTATGGATCGATGGATAGAGTATTCAGGCTTTATCTGGACCAGTTTGTTGTGGTATTTATTGATGATATTCTGGTCTATTCCAAGAATGAACTTGAGCATATTGAACATCTCCGAATTGTATTACAGACCCTGCGAGAAAAGCAGTTGTATGCTAAGTTGAGTAAATGTGATTTCTGGCTTCAGGAGGTATCATTCTTAGGGCATGTTGTCTCATCTGAAGGAATTAGAGTTGATCCTAGTAAGATAGAGACGGTTGTTAATTGGAAGCCACCAAGGAACGTGACGGAGGTGAGAAGTTTTCTGGATCTGGCTGGTTATTATCGTCGGTTTGTTAAAGGGTTTTCAGTGGTAGCATCCCCTTTAACTAAACTGTTACGGAAAGGAGTGAAGTATGAATGGTCTGATAGATGTCAGAGTAGCTTTGATCGGTTGAAATGTATGCTTCTTCAAGCTCTGTATTAGTTCAACCTACTTACGGTAAGGAGTATGTTACGTATACTGATGCATCTGGGATTGGGTTAGGTTTTGTTTTAATGCAGGAAGGGAAGGTAGTTGCTTATGCTTCTAAGCAACTAAAGACTCATGAATAGAATTACCCTACTCATGATCTCGGAGCTTGCGGCATAGTGTTTGCCTTAAAATTTGGCGACACTATCTCGTATGGTGAAAGATGTAGAATTTTACGGATCATAAGAGTGCAAGTATCCGCTACTCGGAAGGAACTTAATTTGAGACAACGGTGTTAGTTGGAATTATTTAAAGACTATGATTGTATTGTAGACTACCATCCGGGTAAGGCTAATGTTGTAACAGATGCCTTAAGTCGAAAGACTATCTCGACTTTATCACCGAAGCAGATTGGATGGAAGTTGGGATCTGATGGAGCCTTGATGGCTCAATTGATAGCAAGGCCCACGTTGAGACAGGAGATTTGTAATGCTCAAAGAGCTGATGATAAGTTACAACAACTTATCTTGGCTACTCAAGAAGGTAAACAGACTGATTTTTCTGTGCAGGGTGATGGTGAATTGTATTATAAGGACCGGTTGTGTGTGCCAGCTAATGATGAACTGAAGAAGAAGATATTGTTTGAGGCTCATAATACAGTATTTACTATGCATCCGGGTGGAAACAAGATGTATCAGGATTTGAAGCACTGGTGGTCAGGTATGAAACGGGATATTGTGGATTATGTAGCAAAATGTCTTACATGTCAGCAGGTTAAGGCTGAGCACCAGGTTCCATCTGGTTTGTTAAATCATATTCCTATTCCTCAATGGAAATAGGATAACGTTACCATGGACTTTGTCACTGGACTTCCTCTTACACAAAGGAAGCATGATGCGGTATGGGTCATTGTGGATAAGTTCACCAAGTCTGCTCATTTTCTACCTGTTTGTCCTGACTATTCCTTGGATAGGCTTGCAGATTTGTATGTGAATGAGATTGTAAGACTGCATGGGGTACCATTGTCTATTATTTCATATCGTGATCCTCGATTTACTTCGAGATTCTGGAAAAGTTTACAGGAAGCATTGGGTACTCAATGTAAATTCATCTCGCTTTTCATCCTCGCATGATGGACGGTCGAGCGAGTTATCTGATTTTGGAAGATATGTTAAGGGGTTGTGTGTTAGAGTTTCCTGGGAGTTGGGATAATTATCTGACTTTGATGGAGTTTGCTTATAACAATAGTTATCAGACGAACATCGGCATGGCACCTTATGAAGCGTTGTATGGTAGGATATAGCGTCCCTTACCATAGGGTACACACCGGGACGCCCGTGGGTTGTTCCGATGCATATCCCACAGCAAGGAAGTGCTACGATCGCAAACGATCACTATCACTCGCATGACATCAATAAAATAAAACCGCAATATGCAAATCACTAAAATTTAAAACCACAATAATAATCTTTCATTTCATAAAATCAATCCAAAATATAGAAAAGTCTATCAGTCCCCTAAAGTCTAAATACAATGATCCAAAAAGGGAAACTGATACAAACGTCTATACTAAGATCATCCTCAAAAATCGACCCAGCTGACCGACCTGTGATCCATCGCTTCACTTGATCACGTCCTCACACAGCAGGAAAAACTATCACGGGAGCTAGAGTTCTACTGACGCTGTCCTGAAAAATATATTGCAATGTTGGGTGAGTTTGCGAACTCAGTGAGAAACCATCATCGATGGTTCACCCAACTCATGCATATACACATATATATATATTGCATAGTTACACATTAACACAATTGGAACGCTATAAGACAATTTACGCATTTTAGAACACTAAAAACACTTTGCACATTTATACTATGCCATAGCTCCGACATATCACTTCACAATTATCATATATCACACGCATTCTCAATTTCACTACACAGTCAGATGCATAATGTATGCAAATTCTCATTTTATGACATTGTTGTGATGGCGTTAACTAACTTGTCGATCCGGGCACTTTTCACAAGAATCACATTTTGACAAGTAGGAGAGCCCTCGGGGTATGACTCTCGCCCTCACATAAGGGATAGGAGAGCCCTCTGGGTATGCACTATTCCCTTTTTGGCCCTAAGCCCATTCACTGATATCGAGCTTAAAGCTCTGCTCACTAGATGCTTCAGTCACAACTGCTTAGTTACCATTTATAATCATGCCTAGCATGCACTAACACTTGCACAGTCACTAGCACATATGTTTATATATATATATCACTTCACTCGCTTATCACGATCAGAACACTTACTCATAATCCTATACACTGATTCACAATCACAAATATTCACATTTGCAACACATTCTGCATAATCACTCACAATCATAACACTTACTCATAATTGCAGCACATCTATTTCACATTTATATCACTCACATTGGCCATTAATTCACACATTCACAGCACATTTTATCACACAAAGATTGAGGAACCAACTAGGTTACTCACCTGTAACTTCCGAAGCTCTTCGAAGTCCCAAATATATCCGTGGACAGTCGATCCAACGGTGCCTCTATAATAATTCAAATGAATTCTCATCACTAGGTGCTCAATCAGATGAATTCACTAATGCACATGTCTCAAATTCAAAGCTATATGATGCATGTTCATGATTTTCCAGCGCTCTAATCCAAATCTGCTATCTCTCGCTTCACAACCAAAATTTACTATTCACTAGGTCCATAATATCCCTCAATTTCATAATCCTCCAATTTAAACTCAAGTTAGTCAACACATAACCCTTAGGTTACTCTAGAAACTAAATTAGATTCACTTTCGATAATTAAAATCCCGTTGATAAAATTCAAACTCTCAGTCTCTATCACAATTGTAGACCTCTATCCCTAGATCATAACGAATCAAGGATCACCTCAATTGGAGGTCTACACTAAAAGATATACCCTAAAAACTACTTTAATTTTTCTCAAATTTCTGTCCCTCGATACGGCTTACTATCTCTCACCGCGACGCACAAGGGACGCTCACCGCGGCGTGGGAATGTTCGCCGCGGCGAACACTCCTCTCTCACGCCTCACCGCGACATCTACCGACGACTCGTCGCGGCGTGAAATCCATCCACTCGCCGCAACGTCTCCTGCTGCTCGCCGCGGAGAGCACGCTTTTTCTCGCCGCGGTGTGCGCAGTGTGCCCTTTCTCAGACGTCGCGACGTGCGGCCCAACTTCGTCTTCTCCGATCGATTCTCACCATTTTTACTCCATTAAACCTCTATTAACCACATTCAACTACCCTATCTAACTCATTTAATACCATAAATTCCATAAATAACCATAAATACAACATTAAAACACAAAAACTTACCAAATCACAGATTCGATCGAAGCCCTAAAAATCGTAAACGTCCGAGATCCTCCAAGCTCAAACTCCCACTGATTTCACTCTCAACCCAAACGAAAACATCATCAACTCTCAATCACAAACAAGGCTTTCTCAATAAGGAACAAACCACAAAATCTCCAAGGAGGAAAAGTGAGATCGTCGACGGGAGGAAGAAGAAATTGCCTTAGGTTTTTACAAAGTTAAAACAAAGAGGATTTGAACTAAGAACATTAAAAAGGGTTGATTTCAACCGAGACCCAAAATCTACAAGTCCTCAAATTCACTTAATTTCAATCTCTAATTTCAATGGCTCATCACAATAATTCTTAAACTCATAACTCTAAATTTTCAAGTTATTAGCCACTCACTTTCAGAACCGGAACTCTAAAGTCAGTCTCTAGGCCATTTTCCAGGTCCGAACATAAAACTCTAAAAATTCCAGAAAAATTCCTATAAATCCTCAAAAATATAAAACACTCGATTCCAAACTCAATTCTCAATTTCCAACTCCCACAATTCCATTTTCACTCTAACTCAACTATACAATCCAATTATTCTTAAACTCTCAATCAAATCACAATTCAACTAATTCAATCATTCAATTCAAATTATCGCTTAATTCTCAACAACTCATGTCTAACTCAATTATCTCAAATTCACAATTCAACTCAAAAATCACAATTTAGATGCTGGAACAATCATGAATGCATGTCACTATATATGCATGTGCAATTAACTCATTTATCACTGATGCAGAGGCAAAATATATGTGCAATTCAATTATGAATACACTCACCGCTCAATCCATCCAAATTATCGATATGCCCATCACATCGATAACGGGATGTTACATAGGAAGTGTAGAACTCCGGTATGTTGGACGGAGTTAAGTGAAAACAAGATGATCGGACCAGACATTGTGAAAGATACAGAAGAAAAGATTCAGATAATTCAACAGAGATTAAAAGTTGCTAGTGATCGACAGAAATCTTATGTTGATCTAAAAAGGAAGGATATTGAGTTTCAAGTGGGTGATAAGGTGTTTCTGAAAGTGTCACCATGGAAGCATATACTTCGGTTTGGAAAGAAGGGTAAGCTTAGTCCGCGATTCATTTGTCCTTATGAAATTCTGAAGAGGGTTGGACCTGTAGCTTATCAGTTAGCTCTTCCTGGAGAATTGGCCGATTAAGTGTTTTGAGCAAGTGTCTTGCTACAAGAGCTACGCTACGCCTCCGTGAAACGATGTCGATGACAAAGATCCGCAATGCGTATTTGTGACCAGTAGTAATACGTATTTTTGTCACCCAAAAATAATTTATTAAAAGGTATAACAGCTAGGTAATAACGGCTAGTTAACGGTACAAAAACGACTAGTTTACAAAAATGCTCTATAAATAGATACCACTCCTCCATCATTTACTTCATCCCTTACTTCAAAATTTATTCTTGAAGAAAACCAAATTTCAAATGTTGTCTGCTATCTCATTTTTTTGTCTACTTCTTATCATTATGTATCTTTGTTTCATTCTTAGTGTAGAGCTAAATGATTCAGCTCGCACTCTTTTTCTCTTCTTAGCATGTCATATGATCCCTATGTTGCTTATTGGCATAGCATTTAAGAATTAATGTCATATCTATTCATTCATTCTCTCTAGTGTATAATGAATTTGTACATTTTCAGATTTAATTGGTAATGAATACTATAAGTTTTTGATTAATCCTGAAAATTTGTCATGAACATGCATCATACTCAGTTATCATACAGTAATTAAGCACAATAATAATTTATGTCCGTGTTCCCTATTATAGAGGAAAGATCACTGCCAGATATTGCCGGGACAATAAACACTAAGGGCAATTTAGGTAAGTAATACAGGTAACACAGTCAATGTTAAGAAGTAAGAGATCCGGGACGGTCTCACTTTGATTTGTTCTGGACAATGAATGTCCAAGTGCTCATGTGTGCTGTACTGATTGTGTACTGTTCCGGACAATGAACGTCCGAGGTGATTGTTGCATGATTATTTTATTGAAAGTGCTCATTTTATTGCACATGAAATGTCTGAAATGATTTGTTCTGTCCGAGTTGGGTAAATAGGCATGCCTAGAAGGGTCTGCAGCTGCTCATGGACACATTTGTGTCGAGACTTCGGTCTCTCCTGAGACACTTCGGTGTCGAGACTTCGGTCTCTCCTGAGACACTTCAGTGTCGAGACTTCAGTCTCTCCTGAGACACTTCGATGTCGAGACTTCGGTCTCTCCTGTATAAGTCCCGTTACCCACTTCTATTCATGGACTTCTGATATAAAATCTATTTTGAAATGCATTTTGCCTGATTATTAATCTCTGAATGCATGCTGCTATTGTTATTGTGAAAAGAAATCGGTTAATTTAGATAAATGATTACTCACTAAGCTATAAGCTTAGCACGGTGGATTTGCCCCGTGTAGGTTCAGAACGAGGAGATTAAAGATCGGGACGAGTCAACCACAATGGCCAAAGGAGTATGTTTTTGTATTGTTGACCATGTTTTTAGTTAACACTTTTGGGCCTGTAATAACGTTGAATTTCTGTTTCTGACAGTAAGATGTGATGTATTGTAAGCACTGTTTGAGATGTTGTGTGTGAACTAGTCTGATTTGATTGTATTGTCTTGGGTGGCATCCACATATCCTCCCAGGGGGTATTTAGGTGTTACACAGACTCGTGTGAGAGATCCTGTCTATGGCTGGGTAGTTCATATCTTCGCCCTTCAATAACAGGTGCTAAACAAGTCCTAAATAGATCATTGTTACTAATATGTTTGGCTTATAAAGTATGCTACAGAGAAAAGCATCAACATTAAAAAAAAAGTTCTTGAGGTTGGGTCGTTATCTGGTTGAAAATAGATGCAGATGATAATAACCCACTTGGATTTACCAGTTGTTCTATCTTGAACAATCAAAGGTAGATGAGCAAATAAGCACTTTCGTTTTGTCATAGATCAAGTAAGCTTTTGTAGCGCCCCCTTACCGTAGAGTATACACCGGAACGCCCGTAGGTCGTACCGATGCATAACCTACAATGAGGGTGCACTACGATTCGATCATTCTATAAACCTCATGGCATCAATATAATAAAGCAGTAATATCAAATTCACTAAATTTTAAAACCCAACAGTACTTCTCATTTCACTTCTTAAAACCATAAGTTCACAATTCTATCCGATTACAACTGTACAGAACCAAAATAAACAGTGATAACTCCTAACTAGGTCATTCCCAAAATATCCCAAAAGATCCCCAGCTGACCGACCTGTGGGCCATGCTCCTCTCGCCGGCACACACACAGCAGGAAAAGTCTCACTGACTGGAGCTAGGAGTCAAACTATCGTTGTCCTGAAAAATAAATGCAATGTTGGGTGAGTTTGCGAACTCAGTGAGAAACCATCATCGATGGTCCACCCAACTCATGCATATCCAAACAATCACACAATATCGTACATATATCATAAACAGAAATCACATGCATTCGATTTCACATTTATAAGGCGATACGCCTTTCATACAATTCACATTTGAACATTCATATATGCAATGTACATGTGACTCTTTCATTTTCTTTCGTTGTTGTGACCGTGCTTTGAGCTCATATCGTTGAGCCATTGGCTCAAAGCATTGGGCTCGAAGCCTATCGTTAAGCATAAAGCTCGAAAATCGTTGGGCATGAAGCCTCATCGTTGAGCTTAAAGCTCAATCTGATGGTATTTGCCGGTCAACCGCTTTTATCGATCATGCATAATGGCATGAATGCACATATCCCCAATTTTCACTAGTCGTAGCACAACCTAGTATCCCTATCCAATTTGCATTTGAAAACCAATTATGAACAATTTATTCACAATTAACACTTCTATAGCAAAGTCCAAATATTTCGAACAGCTGTGGTCAGAAATCAATCAAAACAAACACATACAATCCATCCTTAACTCCACATGACATCGGTGCATAAAATAAACACAACAAGGTTGAGAAACCAACTAGGTTACTCACCTCAAAACTTCCGAGCTACTGTCGGGAAGTCTCGCCTACATCGGACAATCGGCTATCCACTGGCACCTCTATAATAATCAAAGCATAAATAACATTACTAATTGTATCTATTCCAATGTTCAATGATGCATATGAATCGAATAATGTATGTACTATACATGTTATGACATTCCCAACACTAATCCGAATTTCCCGATCTCAAGTTCTAAATCTCGAATTCATAATCTCCAAATTGAATTTAATCCATAATCAATTGAACCATCAAATTCCTAAATCCCAAAATTCAAAACCTCAAAAATTACATTTTCAGAAATTGGCTCTCCTCGCCGCGGTGTCTGCTCCTTCGCCGCGGCGAGCTCCTTCCTCTACGCCTTCGTCGCGGTGTCCGCATCGCGGCGAACGATTCCTTCTTCGCTGCGGCGTTCGCATTGCGCACGTCGCGACGCGGGCCGCTTTTGCTTGCTTGCCTACCATTGTCATGTCATGACATGCAGCTTGCTTGCTCGTCGCGGCGTGTTCTTCGTGTGTCGCGGCGTGCAATCGCAGAATCGCCCAAAAAACTCAGAAATTCTCAGATTTTTCAGTTCTAATCCATTTCTTTTCATTCTAAACACTCCAAAACAACATTCTACACTTAACACAACTCATTCCTAAGTTTAGATCCATCAAATAATCATTATTCAACAATTACCCAAAATCAAAATCAACATTTTTCCCTAACCCTACATCATCCGAAAATCTATAAATTCTCAAACAATTACTACCTTAATCCAATGCTCAAATCAAACTATTTAAAACATAAACAAGTAGGAACTTACTTGATTAAAGCCTTTAACCTTTGAAAACCACTTCAAATCTCCAACTCCCAACTCAATCACCACCCACGGCAACACCCAAAGCAAAACATCTCTCCATTATCTTCAACCCAAACTAAATGAAATGATTTAAGGGTGGAAGAAGAAGCAACTATCAAGAAGGAACCAAGAAGAAATCAAGGGAAGAAATCACGATGGAGAAAGAAGGAAGAAGATGTTTCTGTCAAAAGCAAGAAGAAGTCCTGGAGCAAGATTTCAAAGGTTAGCCTATATATATATTAAAGGATTAATAAGGATTGTTTGGCAATTAATTGCCACAAGGCCAAAATCCGAACCACCTCGATCCGATTTCAGATTCTAATTTCTCCCGAATTCTAATGGCTAAACCCTAATTCCTCAATCCACATTTCTAATCTGTCCGTGCCATTGGATAATCAATTTCGGAACCGAAAATCCAATTAACCATTCATTGATCAATTTTTCGGTCCGGGCCTATTGCTCCGAAAATTCCAGAAAAATTTCTATAAATTCTCAAAAATAGAAAACTCATAATCGTATACTCCAATTTCATAATTCAATTTTCTAACTTTCATTTCTAACTCAAATTCAATTCTCGCGCCTAATTTAACCTAATTATCACACAATTTTCTCTTTGTATCCCTCTTGTGCTTTTTGGGTTAGTTGAAAGATTTTCATATCTAGGTTTTTTGTTTATAGAGGTTTGTGGAGGTCAAGATTCTTTGGTTATGATGTGTTTATTTATGTTGTTAGTAGTATCCATTGTTTCTACTGATCATAGTAAGTTTCTTTCATTGATCTATTAATTACTGTTGGAAGTTCTGAGTTTGTTTCTATTAGTTTAGCAAAAATATTATGTACAACTAGTCTATTTGGTTTCATGAGAAATGATGGTTTCTGGGAATAAGGTGTAACTGGTTTCCTTTTGTCGGTTTTCCTTAGTTGGAGTGTGAAGCTTTTTCTCTGCATCCATGTTCTTCCATTGGCTTCTGTTTGTGCTTTTCAAATATTTGATATACAAAATGGGGTTAGGAGGATTTGCTTCATCTTTCTTGTATGTATTGCTTTTGTTAAATCAAAGTCCCCCGTTTCTAACATAGTTTCTTCTCTATTTGCAATTTAGATGTATTTGTTAGATGTAAGTTGTTAGTTGCAGTTAGATGGGTAATAACATAAGAATAATAACTTTTGTAGGCTAGACTTGCTTAGTACGTAATGTAAGTTTAGTTTGGAGTTCCTTCTGTAGGAAAACAACAGGTTGTAATTGTAGAGGGAAAGAGAGAGAGGAAGAGAGAGAGAGAGCATGTGTGTTTTGAAAATAATTTTTGTTGTTTTTGGCAATGCATTTATTAACCCTCTGTAGAAAAAGCTTTTCTTACTTTGGAAAATTATTAAATCTAAGATTCCGTTATTTGGTAATATCACCAACACTGTACCGCCCCTCATAGGAAAGTTTTTTTACTTGCATTTTAATACAGGTTGGAGCTCGTTGATATGCTATAATCCTCTCCCATCAATCTTTTCTGCTTCCCGTTACTACCACACCCCTTTTGTCTAACGCGACCTCCTTTGTAAGACAAACTTGTAACTTTTTTACTTGTAACTTTTTTACTTATAACAAGTTTTATACAACATGCACTAGAAATTTTTTCATCTATAGACTCTCTCCTTACTAGGCACAAAGACCTTTTTGCCTGCCACTTTAGAAATCTCTTAGTGAGCTCTTCAACTTTGATGAGAACGGGTGTGTTTCTACAGGTGTTTATATTTGGACCACATATGGTATTATGCAGGTTTTAATAGTTTTTAATGCTTAAATTAGTCATGTCGTTTGTTTTCATACTGGCATTCTTTGTGCATGATTGAGGCTCCCTTCAGTTGGCAAATTAATTATTGATTGTTACTATTTTATTATTTATTGATTGTTTCGTATTATTATTAGTTTTATCATTATTACCACTACTACTACTGCTATTATTATTATTATTATTATTATTATTATTATTATTATTATTATTATTATTATTATTAGTGTTATCAGTTTATTAAAGGACTTTTTAGGATAGTACATACGGGAAGCGTAAAAGACATGAGGTAGGAGGGATGTCTTTAATTCGAGCGGATGGAATTAGTGCAAGCGGTTTAGTGTGTGCAACATGCATGAATAAAAAAGGAGATGACTTTATGAGAATAGGCTCTTGGAACATTGGTACTCTAAGAGGAAAGTCCTTAGAATTAGTATTGATTTTAGACAAGTATAGGATACAAATAGTCTGCATTCAATAGACTAAGTGGTTAGGAGCTAAAGCAAAGAAGATAGGGTTTTAAATTATGGTACTCGGGAAGTACGCGGAAGCAGAATGGGATAGGTATCTTACTAGTCAAGGAACTTATAAATCGAGTGGTGGGGATCACCAAGGTCAATGATAGGATTATGGTGGCAAAATTTATTTTTAGCAATGTGGTTCTCAATGTATTATGTGCTTATGCACCTCAAGTTGGTTCAGTCGTACAATAAAAATGTCTATTCTAGGAGGCAATAGAGGGGGTGTTTCCACAAATCTCTAATACTGAGCAGATCATTCTAGGGGTGATTTTAATGGGCATATAGGGGCTGCTTCAAAAAAATATACAGGGACTCATGGGGGATTTAGATGCGACACTAGAAATGATAATGAGAGTACTTTATTGGACATGGCCATAGCGTATGAGTTAGTTACAACAAATTCCTTATTTAAGAAAAACGAAGCGTACTTAGTGATTTTTCATAGTAGCACGACTAGACATAAATTGATTATCTCCTTGTCAGGAAAAGAGACATATCATGGTGCAAAGATTGCAAAGTGCTTCCGGTCGCATGCATATCGACTCAACATAAAGTGTTAATTTTGGATCTAGGAATTAAGGGATGGAGGTCACAACATTTTACTAAGAAATTTCGTAAAATTAGATGGTGGAGGATAAAAGGGGACATGATGGAACAATTTAGGACTCAAGTTCGGTATAATACAACATGGTTTGTGAGTAGGGATGCTAATTAGATGTGGGAGGGAGTAACCCGTAGTGAGAGAAACAGTCGCAAAAATCTTAGGGGTATCCAAAGGGTAAGGGGCTGGCGGATGGAATATTAGTGGTGGTCGGACGAGGTCTAGGGGACGGTAAAGGCAAAAAAGAGAGCTTTTAAAGATCTTTTAGCAAGTAAAATAGAGATGGAGCAGGAAATTAATAAAGTAAGGTATAGACTGGCAAAACAGAAAGCAAAGAAAACAATTGCAGTGGCTAAAGGAGAAGCATACGAGATTATGTACAAGGATTTGGATACGTTAAAGGGAGCACAAAATATTTTCAAGCTAGCACGAGATAGGGCACGTGGGATGAATGATTTCAATCAAGTCTGTTGTATACGTGATGAAACAGGACAGGTATTAAGTGGTTAGTTCAACTCTTTAATGTGATCCTCAAGTCAGCCAAAATGTCAGATGAATGGTGATTGAGTAGGTTAATCCCCTTATAGAAGGCCAAAAGGGACATCCAACAATGTCACAATTATAAAGACATGCAATTATTTAGTAACACCATAAAGCTGTAAGAGAAGGTAATTGAAAAGAGAATCTGGAGAGCTGCTCTATATCAGCCAACTAATTTGGATTTATGCCTGGTAGGTCTACAACAGGAGCAATACATCTCCTCCGTAAACTAATGGAATGCTACAAGGAACGAAAATGAGATTTGCATATAGTTTTTATTGATTTGGAGAAGGCGTATGATAGGGTTTTTAAAGAACTCTTATGGAGATGTTTGGAGACAAAGGGCACTCCTATGACCTATATTAGTGTAATTAGGAATATGTATGAAGGAACATTGACTAGCATAAGGACGATAGGAGGCGACACAGAAGCATTTTATATTAATGTTGGGCTATACCAAAGCTCTACTTTGAGCCATTTTTTGCTCAAATTAGTGTTAGATGAACTTACTAAATATATTCAAAGAGAGGTATCTTAGTGTATGTTATTTGCTGACGATATTGACTTAGTAGATGAGACCAAGGAGGGGGTCAATTTCAAGTTAGAATATTGGAGAGATATATTAAAATCGAAAGGTTTTAGAATGAGCAGGTCTAAGAAGGAGTATTTAGAATGCAACTTTTCGAGAAGTCAAATGGTACATAAGGCGGCAGTAACAATTGGTACTGATGTTATACCACAGAAGTCGAGTTTTAAATATCTTGGGTCCATTATTCAAAAAGATGGTAATATCGATGCCGATATAGTACATCGTATTAGATATGGATGGGTCAAATGGCGAAGCGTATGGTTTTATGTGATAAAAAGATTCTTTTAAAACTCAAAGGAAATTTTTATAAAATGGTAATTTGACTAACCATGTTATATAGAGTAGAGTGTTAGCCTGTCAAACGTAGACATATAAGACAGTTGTTGGTAGCAGAAATGCGTATGCTTCAGTAAATATGTGACGTTACCAAAAGAGATAGGGTCTGGAATCGTGTGGTGAGAGGTAGACTGCAGGTAGTTAGTATTGCCGACAAGTTAAGAGAGACCAGGATTAGGTGGTTTGGGCATGTGCGCAAGAGGCCTGCTGATGCTCCGGTACAAAGTTGTGAAAAAATAACACTTAGTGAATACAAGAGGAGAAGAGGGAGGCCTTACAAGAACTAGAGGGAAGTCATCAAGAAAAATATGTTAGAATTGGCCCTTATTGAGATAGTGGCTAGAAATAAAATAGTATGGCGTGATCAGATAAAGGTAAAGGATACCTTTTAAAGTTCACCGAAATACTATAGTTAGTTATTAAGAGATGTTTACTTTAATGCTCGTGCTATGCAGCTATCACGTAGGAAGTCCAACCCAACGTTCCTTTTGCCTTTTCTAGGTGTAAGTCTTGGACAAGGCTTACGGACTTATAACTTGGCTTCTCAGGACAGGTGTATGAGAAAAGATCCCGCGAGGCCTTCTAAAACCGTGAGATTGCTATAGCTTCAGGGTCTCTGAGCAAGGACTCCTAGCTTAACTAGAGACAAGAAGAACCGAACTATACAACTTATCAGGTACTAGTAGATTTGGACTCCATCAGGTACATCCTTTTTGTATTTTATTTTTATTTTTATTTTTATTTATTTATATATTTAGTGCAATTTTATTTACATAATAATTTAGCATTTTAGATTTACCTATTTACTCTTTAACATGCATCACTCTTTTATTATCGCATCTGCATGTGGGTCTACCAGAAATAACCTCTCTACTATATAGGAGTAAAGCTACGTACTGGGTGTGATGATGAGATTTTGCCTCTAGCATTTTTTGCATCATAATCCATTCGGCGTTGATGTGGGAGCCTTAATTTTTTAAAGTCCATGACTTGGCTAAAATAACTTCTCAAAATAAGTTTTTAAAAAAATCTAGTTTTACAAAGAAGTCCTCTAATAGCAAATGATTGAGTTACAGAGCCAACGTAGGACAATATGCTCATAAAAGAATTAAATTGAATCTCGATTAAGAATTTCAACTCCTATTGTGTGGTGAGTCTTAAAGATTCTTTGAGTCTTGACAATTCCTCATTATTAATTATTGGTGTAGTGTTAGGGGAATATCATAAAAAGATTTAAGAAACTTTGGTTGAAGACTTCTTTTAAGGAAACTATTATCATCCAGACATCTCCTGCCTGTAATAAATAAAAAAATTATTAAAAGTCGAGCATTTCAGTGTGAAGAATGACTAATTTTTGTTTAATAGCAAAGTAACCTCAGTGATTTTTGGTTTAGGATAATTCTTGATATTTCTAGATTCTAGCTCAAGAGAAAGGGTAAGAGTAGGAAGATCTAATATCATTTCATCTACAAAAGAGCGTTATGTTTGGTTGCAGTCCTCATGGGTAGGGATAGTGGACGGAGACAGAAAATTTCCGTCTCTGAGGTGTTTGGTTTTATGTCTTGACCATTTTGTCCCCATCTCAGGAAAATGGGGATAGTGATTTTGTGTATCTCCACAGACTATGGTACAAATTTAATTGTCCCGGGACGGAAATAGACAATTACGTAGTTACCCCCATTTTATAACGTTGAAACCTATCACCGTCCTCAACAACGTTTCTCCCAAAACGCTTCACCACCGTCTTCTCAACGCCTCCTGACCGATCGTGGTTCGTGGCGTCACCGAGGTTAGTTTCCTCTCTTTTCCTTTGTTCTTCTGTTGTTCTCCCTGCTTTCGTTCTTCTCCCAACGTGTAAGTATAAGTCGACTTATGCCTTGTAAGAGTGTTAGAGTAGTGCCCTAAAGACAATCCCCTTTAACGCGTTTTGTACAAAAATGTTTGTATGAATAAAGAAAAGGCATATTTCATTAATTTGATGTTCATATTTATGAATTGATTTTAACCTTAAATCGAATTAATGAAGTCCATGATATATGACATAGCATGAAGGAAATTATGATGTGATCATACTATTGAGATTCCTATCATGTGCAATTATGTCAGTATCTAAATGATCCCTAGTCATAGGATTAATGAGACTGAACATCGTTAATCCGGATAGACTAACATATGTCAAACTCCTTGATTGGATCAAGCAGTGGATCTTAGAACCTGTAAATATTAAGATATTTAGATTTGACATATGGATGCTTACTAGTAATAGTAAGTACATTGGATGACCTACCATGAGATCATCACATGGATATTATGTCAGTGAGCATCTCATCATAGCAATGGTGCAAGTATCCTTAGACTTGAGGTACTCAAAGATATCTTGATATCGATTCGTGCTTTGACTCCATTCCTTGTTGCCTTACTGAGGTCGCCATAGGGTGGTGATTGGGTGCAGTTTGAGGTATTCAAGGTAATTGAGTCGCCAACAAAGGATTCACCACTTCGTGATATTAGCGTAAGAGATACCCATGGCCTCTTGTGAGGATCATTACTTGCAAGTCTCTGCGGCCGAGCACATATGTCATGAAGACGGTCTTCATGGACATTAAAGTAATGAGTCCTAGGACAAGAACTGATTACACTTGACTAGATTTGATCCGATCGGTCTAGTAAGAGTTGACACTTGCCCATACTCAAACCAAGTGGGGTATAGCATGGTGAAAGGACGAATTGCACGGTAATTGTCTATGGAAAGGTTTGTAATTTGGTTCGTAGTTTATATAACTTCATCAAATCAATTACTTTCCGGTCAATTGAGAGTCATGATGTGTTGCTAGATACCGCTCATGACTTGCTTAGATTAAGTGTTAATCTAAGTGGCCAACATAACCGGGAACCTAATGGGTCACACGACAAGAGTGTTTCGAGAACTCGTAAAATAGTTTTGGATAGTGATCCAATACCGGAGAGCAATCGAATTAAATGGATCCTGATGAGATTGGGATATGTCCCGATGAGATCGCGACATTGACATTGCTGAAAAAGGTTTTCGATGTGTTTTTCATACCGGGACCTGGTAGGCCGGTAGGACCGACCCCAGTTTGACTAGATCACTTCAGTAATTATATATGTTAATTAAATAAATAAATAATTAATTAATATATATATTTATATATGTGTTTTCGGTGGAAGACCAAAAGGAAGAGAGGATTAGCTTTGAAAAAGTCAAAGCTCATCATAACATGTTTATTTAATGAAAATGAACATACACGTGGGTTCCTCTCATCCAAGGCCTTGGTTTATTGTTTTTAATTGTTAAAACATACATATTTAAGGCTTAAGGAAGTGGATGATGGTGTGTGTGTTGTTGGAGAACCGAAACTTCAACAAAAAGTGTAAGAAAATTTGATTTTCTTAATTTCTCTCTTCATCCTACACGATAGCTCTTCTCTTCCAAGGTGCTTCTTCATCGATTCTTCTTGCTCTCCAAGGCTAAGGTAAGAGCTAGCACTCTTTACTCTAGTCTAGCTATTCCCGGGTCCAAAGGGTTGGTCCCGGTTAGGTTTTCCGACCTGTACGTGGATACCGTTAGAGACGGGCTACGTAGGTCGTTATGGTTTGACCTAGTTATATAGACACAACGATCTTAGGTTTCGGGAAGGTCCCGGGACAAAAAAAATTTTTTTCCACAGCGGGTACATGTGATGTACCCACCGGGATTTTCCTACAGTGGTATCAGAGCCACTTGTGTCTTATATAAAGAAGAAACCATGCCTAGGTTGGAGTAGCTTAGTGAATTTGATGATGATGCATGTTATATGTGCCAATTTCGAAATCTGTATAGAGATATGGTTTTCGAAAATTTCTTGCTCAGATGTGTTCATAAGGTGTTATGGCATGTATCTGTAAAAGGAATTAATTTATTAATGTCATTTGATATGGTTTTGCTAATTTATTCCCTAATGTGCTAGTTGCTGTTTTTGTACAAGTTTCTGGAACAGGCATGACTATAAATTCGAGAATAAAATCTAGAAAAATGGTTTTTCGGATTTTCTTTCACCAACATGTCTCTAAGACGTTTGTGAATGTCTATGAGAAAGGAAAAATGTTTTCTAGGTGATTGACTATTTATTTACGAATTTATTGTGTGTTTTTGGGAATCTCTGTGTTGGTGAACACAGATTCAGCATTGGCTAAATTGCTGAGGTTTGTTGAGTTTTTGATGGAAATAAATCCTGAAAAAATTCATGGAGCATGTTCTGAACATGTAATAACCTCTGTAATTTTCTCAGAATTTATTGAAAGTGTTTCAATGGATTTTTCAAGCAACAAACAGAACATGGAAATGTTCAGACAGTTGCTGGAGCTGTTTTTGTTTGAATGGTTTAGTGTGTAATTTTCAATTACAATGCATTGAATGATTTTTAATGTGATTAGAAACATGTTACTTGGATGTTGGCATGATTCCCAAACTGATTTTCTTGAAATAGGATTTCCATGAATTTTCGGATGTCAAATAGGTCACATTAGCGTCTCGTTAGTGTATAGCGTTGTCCTGATTGTTTTGGCCGTCACAAATTTTTGTGACATGTGCCGAAGTGATCTTGATAATATGTAGACTACCTAGAGATACTTAGGATAATAATTTGGTATTCGTAAAATTTTAGGAAGTCAAAATGAATAAGTGTATTCATATATTTCAAGTGTTTCATGCATAGTTTGACTATGTGGTGAGCATGGTCCAATGAATGTGTTCATTGATACATCTAGTAATGTGTATATACTTGATATTGTGAATTGGAATTGCACGAATTGAGAATTTAGCCGATTGGATAGCAAAACCTAGTGTAAGTCGACTTGCACATGCAGCATAAGTCGACTTGTAAGGGTATAAGTCGACTTATACGTGCACGAAGCGAATAAGTAGACTTGCATGAATGTATAAATCGACTTGCAATGTATAAGTCGACTTGTACAGCATGAGATGTATAAGTCGACTAGCAATAGCACAAGTCCACTTGTATGCGTGTCTGATGGCATAAGTCGACTTGCATGGCACAAGGCGACTTATAACATGCTGAAATGGGATAATGGATGATTTTAGGTATAAATTCAATATGATTGATGAAATGCCCTAAATCAGTCCATATAGTTTGACTATGATCCCATAGCCTGGATGAGTTTTGTTTTTAGATGAGACCTGAAATCCCTCAACCTGAATATGAAAACTAACGCCTTCCATTAATATGGTAAGAACCAGAGTTCTTACAGAGTTGGGTTGTTGGGCAAACTCAAGCTCGCTTCTATCTGAATATATTCAACCATGAAAATATGATTTTGGATTAATGGGTCGGTTTTCCGAAGCGTTGATTTGTTGGGCAAACTCAAGGTCAACGTGGACAGAGGCGAAATTGGGTAGTGTGCATCGATGTACACGCATCGTTGTTGATAACCCAATGTGTGTGCATACATCAACAGTTGATAGCACTGGGCGATAGTTGCATTTGTGATGCAATTGGTATGACCGATACCTACCGATTGACCTAAAGTGGCTTGTTGGGCAAACCCAAGGTTATTCTTAGTAATATCGGAAATCAACCTACTAGGACTTTGTGCCATTTTGTTTCTTGGATTCGTAATGAGGGTTATGGATTTGTTAGAATCTAGTGGGAGCCATATGCATATCATTTAAGTCCTTATGATCATGCATTTAAATCTATTCTAACATTCTTTCTCTCTCTATTTTAGGTTGTCTGAAGATGTCTACAAGTGTGAATCTTCGCTCACTAATGGACTCAAATAAATTAACTGGACCAAACTTTCTAGATTGGCTGAGAAATCTGAAAATTGTTCTCAGATCTGAGGAACTGGGATACATCCTGGATACTCCACTTCCTGATCCACCTGCTGTCGATGCTTCTGATGGTGATCAGAAAGCATATCAAAAGCATCTTAAAGACAGTGACATGGCCACATGCATTATGCTTGCATCGATGTCACCGGAGCTGCAGAAGCAACATGAGTCTATGGATGCACACACCATAGTGTTTCATCTCAGGGAGTTGTTTGATGACCAAGCTCGGTCCGAACGGTTCGAGACTTCCAGGTTGCTCTTCACAACTAAGATGACTCCAGGTTCATCGGCAGTGTAATATGCACTGAAGATGAATGGGTATATTGAGAGATTGGTCGTCTTAGGTTTTGTCATGGACTATGAATTAAGTATTGACTTAACTCTTATTGGATTGTCTGATAGTTATTCACAGTTTGTGTTGAACTATCGGATGAACCAATTTTCCTCGACAATCCATGAGTTGATCAATCTGCTCAAGACAGCAGAGCAAGCTATCAAGAAGGATAGCAAGCCAGTGCTCGTGGTGGAATCTACTTCTTCGGGTTCCAGGAAAAAGAAACTGAAGAAGAAGAAGGGTAAGAAACCCAAGGAAAGTCCAAAAGGAAGTATAGCCAAGAAGAAGACCAAAGAGACTGCACCAAAGGGAACTTGCTTCCATTGCGGTAAGACTGGTCACTGGAAGCGCAACTGCAAAATCTATCTGGAAGAACTGAAGCAGAAGAAGGCATCAGATGCCTCGACTTCTTCAAGTATGTTTGTCATTGAAGTTAATACTGTTTCTGATCATAACATATGGGTATTAGATACCGGTTGTGGCTCACACATATGTAATGATATGCAGGGCCTCAAGGACAGTAGGCAGCTTACAAAGGGAGAAGTAGACCTGCGCATTGGAAATGGAGCAAGGGTTGCTACATTAGCCTTAGGGACTTACTTTTTGTCACTCCCAAGTGGGCTTGTACTTAACTTGGATGAATGTTATTTTGTACCTGTTATGACAAAGAACATATTGTTTGTTTCTTGTTTAAATAGAGCTGGTTTCCATTTGACTTTTGGTAACAATGGTTGTTCTATTAGTACGAATGGAATGCTTTATGGTACTGGTACATTATGCAATGGTATTTACATATTAGATATGTCACATCCAATTATGAATGTCAATGACACTAAAAGACATAAAAGAGATAATTTAAAATCGACTTACTTATGGCATTGTCGCCTTGGCCATATAAATGAGAGACGCATAGCTAAGCTCCATAAAAGTGGCAGTTTAGGATCATTCGATTATGAATCTTATGACACATGTGAATCTTGTTTATTAGGCAAGATGACTAAGTTACCTTTTAAGGGAAAGGGTGAACGAGCGACTGGATTATTAGATCTAATACATTCAGATGTATGTGGTCCAATGTCGATCTATGCCAGAAGTGGTTGTCGTTACTTCATTACCTTCATCGATGATTATTCTCGATATGGGTATCCGTATCTGATGAGATACAAATCTGAAGCGTTTGAAAAGTTCAAACAATTCAGAAATGAAGTAGAAAACTAACTTGGAAAAGGTATCAAGACATTGCGATCTGATCGTGGTGGTGAGTACTTAGACCAAGAGTTTTTGGATTATCTCAGAGATAATGAGATTTTATCTCAGTGGACTCCTCCTTACACACCACAGCATAATGGTGTGGCGGAAAGGAGAAATCGAACCTTGTTGGACATGGTACGATCTATGATGGGCTTTGCACAATTACCAAAATTCTTTTGGGGGTATGCACTCGAGACAGCTGTTTACCTGTTAAATAGAGTTCCATCAAAGACAGTTGATGTTACTCCATATGAGATATGGAATAACAAGAAACCTTATCTTTCTCATTTGAAAGTATGGGGATGTCCTGCTTATGTGAAGCGGACACAGTCAGACAAACTGGATGCAAAGTCTGACAAATGTTTGTTCGTAGGATATCCTAAAGAAACAAGAGGATATCAATTCTACCTTGCTGACGAACAAAAAGTGTTTGTTTCGAGGCATGCTGTCTTTTTAGAGAAAGAGTTTCTTCTAAAAGAGCACAGTGGGAGCAAAGTTGAACTTGAGGAAGTTCAAGATGCTCGAACAGACGCAGATCAACTGCCTGAACCTGAAACTGTAACCTATACAGACGAGGTAACAGTTCAACCTTCTACTACACACGAAGTTCGTAGGTCAAGTAGGATACGTTCTATTCCCTAGAGATATGGATTTCTCGTGAGTGAACAGAATGATGTATTGCTCATAGAAGATGATGAGCCTACCACCTATGAAGAGGTTCTGAAGAGTTCAAAATCTGATAAATGGCTTCGTGCCATGAAATCTGAAATGGATTCCATGTATGAAAACCAAGTATGGACTTTGGTTGATGCACCCGAAGGAATCAAACCCATA
This sequence comes from Erythroxylum novogranatense, assembly GCA_029891385.1. Classification (NCBI taxonomy): domain Eukaryota; kingdom Viridiplantae; phylum Streptophyta; class Magnoliopsida; order Malpighiales; family Erythroxylaceae; genus Erythroxylum; species Erythroxylum novogranatense. The sequence continues at coordinate 14,715,353 of CM057232.1, read as the reverse complement.
GGGTGCAAATGGGTTTTCAAGAAGAAAACCGACATGGATGGTAATGTGATTACTTATAAAGCAAGGCTAGTAGCTAAAGGATTTCGTCAAAGACAAGGAGTTGACTACGACGAAACCTTCATCAAAGAAGAATGCTTAAATCCATTAGGATACTCCTAGCCATTGCCGCTCATTATGATTATGAGATATGGCAAATGGATGTGAAGGCAACTTTCCTGAATGAAAATCTGGCTGAGGATGTGTACATGACACAACCTGAGGGCATCATATCCAATGATGGCGAAAAGGTATGCAAGCTTCAGAAATCCATTTATGGATTAAAGCAAGCATCCCGGAGTTGGAATATCCGTTTTGATGAGACAATCAAAGAGTTTAGTTTCTCACAAAATCCAGATGAACATTGTGTGTATAAGAAAGTTAATGGAACAACAATCGTATTCCTTGTATTATATGTAGATGACATATTGTTACTAGGAAACGATGTCTCAATGCTGCAATCTGTAAAGATTTGGTTGTCCAAACAATTTGCTATGAATGACCTTGGTGAAGCAACTTATATCCTTGGGATAAAGATTTATAGAGATAGATCTAAAAGGTTGCTTGGTCTTTCACAGTCAACGTACATAGATAAGATGCTAAAGAGGTTTAGCATGGAGCAATCCAAGAGAGGGTTCCTTCCCATCACTCATGGGATAACACTCTCGAAATCTATGTGTCCTAAGACACAAGATGAGAGGATGCGCATGAATATGATCCCGTATGCATCCGCAGTAGGATCTATCATATATGTTATGCTATGTACGAGACCCGATGTATCGTATGCTCTAAGTATTACGAGCAGATACCAATCAGATCCTGGTGAGGGTCACTGGGTTGCTGTCAAGAATATCCTCAAGTACTTGAGAAGGACTAAGGATGTTTTCTTGATATATGGAGATGGAGATCTTCATGTGAGCGGGCATACAGATGCCAATTTTTAATCTGATAAGGACGATTCAAAGTCTCAATCAGGTTATATTTTCACACTGAATGGCGGAGCAGTCAGTTGGAAGAGTTCCAAACAAGAGACGACTGCTGATTCAACGATCGAAGCAGAGTACATTTCCGCATCAGACGCAGCAAAGGAAGCAGTTTGGATCAAGAAGTTCATCTCTGAACTTGGTGTGGTTCCTAGCAGTGATGGGCCCATACAGTTGTATTGTGACAATAATGGGGCTATTGTGCAGGCAAAGGAACCAAGGTCTCATCAACGATCTAAACACGTACTCCGTCGATATCATTTGATTCGGGAGATCATTGGGCGAGGTGATGTCCTGATAGAGAGGATTCCCACAGAGCATAACATTGCTGATCCGTTGACAAAGCCATTGTCACAGAGGAATTTTGATTCTCATGTACTCGCTTATGGTATTAGATACCAAGGCGATTGACTTTAGGTTAAGTGGGAGATTTGTAAGTATAAGTCGACTTATGCATTGTAAGAGTGTTAGAGTAGTGCCCTAAAGACAATCCCCTTTAGCGCGTTTTGTACAAAGATGTTTGTATGAATACAGAAAAGGCATATTTTATTAATTTGATGTTCATATTTATGAATTGATTTTAACCTTAAATCGAATTAATGAAGTCCATGATATATGACATAGCATGAAGGAAATTATGATGTGATCATACTATCGAGATTCCTATCATGTGCAATTATGTCAAGATCTAAATGATCCCTAGTCATAGGATTAATGAGACCGACATCGTTAATCCGGATAGACTAGATATGTCAAACTCCTTGATTGGATCAAGCAAAGGATCTCGTAACCTCAAATATTAAGATATTTAGATTTGACATATGGATGCTTACTAGTAATAGTAAGTACATTGGATGACCTACCATGAGATCATCACATGGATATTATGTCAGTGAGCATCTCATCATAGCAATGGTGCAAGTATCTTTAGACTTGAGGTACTCAAAGATATCTTAGATACTGATTCTGTGCTTTGACTCCATTCCTTGTTGCCTTGCTGAGGTCGCTCATAAGGTGGTGATTGGGTGCAGCTTTGAGGTATTCAAGGTAATTGAGTCCCCAACAAAGGATTCACCACTTGTGATATTAGCGTAAGAGATACCCACGGCCTCTTGTGAGGATCATTACTTGCAAGTCTCTGGCGCCGAGCACATATGTCATGAAGATGTCTTCATGGACATTAAAGTAATGAGTCTAGGACAAGAACTGATTACACTTGGACTAGATTTGATCTGATCGGTCTAGTAAGAGTTGACACTTACTCAAACCAAGTGGGGTATAGCATGGTGAAAGGACGAATTGCACAGTAATTGTCTATGGAAAGGTTTGTAATTTGGTTCGTAGTTTATATAACCGTCAAACCAATTACTTTCCGTCAATTAAGTCATGATGTGTTGCTAGATACCGCTTATGACTTGCTTAGATTAAGTGTTAATCTAAGTGGCCAACATAACCGGGAACCTAATGGGTCACACGCATAAGAGTGTTTCGGAGAACTCGTAAAATAGTTTTGGATAGCTCATCATAACATGTTTATTTAATGAAAATGAACATACACGTGGGTTCCTCTCATCCAAGGCCTTGGTTTATTGTTTTTAATTGTTAAAACATACATACTTAAGGCTTAAGGAAGTGGATGATGGTGTGTGTGTTGTTGGAGAACCGAAACTTCAACAAAAAGTGTAAGAAAATTTGATTTTCTTAAGTTCTCTCTTCATCCTACACGATAGCTCTTCTCTTCCAAGGTGCTTCTTCATCGATTCTTCTTGCTCTCCAAGGCTAAGGTAAGAGCTAGCATTCTTTACTCTAGTCTAGCTATTCCCGGGTCTAAAGGATTGGTCCCGGTTAGGTTTTCCGACCTCTGCGTGGATACCGTTAGAGACGGGCTACGTAGGTTGTTATGGTTTGACCTAGTTATATAGACACAACGATCCTGGGTTTCGGGAAGGTCCCGGGATAAAAATTTTTGTTTTCCGCAACAGGTACATGTGATGTACCCACCGGGATTTTCCTACACAACGCTCCTCCCTCTCGTCTCTTCTCATTCTGGATTTGTGGGGGTTCGATGGGGACATTCTCATCAGATCTGAAGTGTGCCGTCTTGTTTTTTGTTTTGTCTTTGTTCAGTGGGTCTTCTTTTCGATCTATGACATGGGGAGATTCTCAGATCCGAAGTTCCCTATTTCTTCTGTCTTCTTTTTCCTGAGACGGCTTTGATTGGGAGATTCTCAGATCTGAAATTTCTTTCCTTTCTGTTTGATGTGTCATAGTTCTCGTATTAATCTTTCTTCACTACTGTATTTTACGTGGTTTTGAAGATTACATGAACATGATGCTCTTTCTTAAACTTAATCACTTGTGGGTTTTAATTTCGACAATGCTAGATTTATTTTTGTTTTACATATTTGGATTTTTCTCTTCCCATTATACTATGATAATAATGGTGCTTCTGGAGTGGATTGTATCTGAATTTTCTAACGTCTGTCCTCATCGGTAGGAAATGACTGATGCTTGTTTAATTTCTGTTCAGTTGGATCAAGTGATAACTACAAAAGCATTTGAAAAGGATAACATATCAGGTAAGTCATGCAATGGAATGGTTAGATGATTGCTGCAGTGTTAAAATTTTTTATGTTATTGTTAGTTTGCGCAGAAAATGTGAAGCATGCTGATTGCTGTGAGTTGTTAAACCATATCTTGGAAATAAATGACATTAATAAAGTAGGGTTATGAGCAGAGATTTTAGTTAGCCTTCTTGTTAAGTGTTCTACATAGTAATTGATATTTTGAATTGGTCAATTAACACTCTCTTCATTCCATTTCAAAACTTATCAGTAATTACAAATTGTAAGAGGCAATAAATGGAGGACGTAATGATAAGTTATTAATTTTCTTAACAATTTGACAACAAATTTTAGAATGCTGGACAATAGATAATACGTTTGTCATTTGTTAAAGAGGTCTTTTGTCTGGTATAGTAGATGAATTCAATATTTTCTTCTTTAAGTTTTGGTGAGAAAGCTAAGTTGATAGTGATTTTGATCTTTGTGAAAAAGATTAAGGTTGTACTTTTTTACTAATCAGTAGTTGATAACTTATTCTACAAGCTGTAAGGAAATTAGGATCACAAGCTAGATAAATGTTAAACCGAAAAGTATAGACACTAGCTAGTTTCTGAAACATTTTCACTATCTTAATAGGGGTATGGTTATTGGAACACTGCCAAGTTGCTAGGAAACTGAGCCAACCATTTGGCATTCACCAAAGCTCGATCTAATTTCCTCTGGATACCCCACCTTGTTGATTGTTTGTTGGACCATATAAATTTATGCCTTATGTATTGAAGTCTGTCACTCTCAATTAAAGATCGGAATACTTTAATTCAATAGCCAAACAACTCTTATTCAAATACTATAATAAGTATATCCTTGTAAGTAAATAAACTTTGTTTTAACTCTAGGATGCACTATCCTAATTGCAATGAACCTTTTCCTACCTTTGTGGCTAAACATACCTCTTCTTCTTTATGAAATTAGTAATTTCTAAAAGATAATACCGTAATTTCATTAAGTGATAAAACATTAGGTACCCAAGAATTTACTGCAACTAGTGGTCTTCCTCTTACCACTGTTTATCATTATCATTCACATGTTGGAGGGAAATCGATGTTCTTTAACAGATGGAAACACTTGGTTGTTGGCTCTTTCCTCTGATCATGGATTCTCATCCCCCAATTTCCTTCTCCCTCAAAAGTGCTTAAGATAACAAATAAAAACCTTGACTTACTAATGTGATGTATTAAAACCAAAAACTATGCTAAATAATACTGGACAAGTATATACATTATTTTCTTTATAAGAATTAAGGTTAATAGCTTGTTATAACATATTGTAGGACATCATATGGAAGATGATTTCCTCATATTGAGATTGGTTTTTAAAATTTAAGGTTTCCGAATTTTAATTAACTGACAAGAATTAGGCTTACACGTTCTGAGGCATCTTGTTTTTGTGTTCTCGAAACTTGCTTATGTATGATTTGAAAACCTTCTATGTTTTTTGCCTCTATTTTGTTTCCGGTAATTGTTCATGCAGAAATTTGAATATATAAACATTTATCATTGTATGTTATGCCTTGAAGCAAGTGCCAATGTCACGGAAGCTGTCTCGTCTTCCAGCACTATAGCAGGGACCTGACAAAATAAAGGCAAAAGAAAGATGACGGATATTGAACTTTTCGATGACCTTTCTGCCATTGACGCTAGTCGTGAGAATGCAAAGATAATAGCTGAATTCTGTAATGAATTCTATGAATGTCTAGTTGTTGTGTTAACTTATTATGTATAACAATTTCGAACTTGTCAAACTTTTTAATACCTATTATGTAATTTGTTTCATGAATGGTTACATGTTTTATTAATTTATTATGTTGTACAATTTCTAACTTCTACCAATTTGTAACATCTTATGTAATTAATTCCATGATTGTTTGCATGATATACTTTAGTATTATGTATTAAAATTATACCTTCTACGATTTTTAACTCCTATTATGTAATTAGTTTCATAAACGCTAAACATTTAACTAAATTATTATGTACTAAATTATGATGTCATTAATTAAATGAATGCTTAGATGTTTTATTACATTATTATGTATTTCAATTTCTAAATCATACAAATTTTTGTTAACCTATAAATTAATATTTTAGTTTGTAGGCATTTTATATTAAATAACTCATTTCTATTAATTTTAAAGGTTTAACATTTCGTAATTATTTTGGTTTCTCATTTTATTTCATTGTAATTATAAAATTACAAATTTACTTAAATTAAATATTCATACAATTATATAATAACCATTTACTTACTTATATCTACTCATATTATACTGCAAGGGCAATATTGTCATTCATACTGTTTTTTGGTTCTATCCATCAAAACCAAACACATTTCTGTCCTTGGGACAGGAATAATTTTATCTGTCCCGTCCACCACAACCAAACACCTAACTGTCCCTAATTTACATTCGTTCCTTCTCTTCATTCCGCTTTTTTTCGCCTCTTTACAAGACAAAGAACCAAACACAACGTTATAGTGGACATAAAGCTAAAAGTAGGTTTCATACCATCACTAATGCCCTCGGCACCCTTCTCAGGTATGGAAGAAGTCCCTTATATGGGAAGGATATTTTCAGTTACAGGCTTTGTAGTCTTGATTTTTTCAACTAGTTTGGTAAAAGAATGAGTGGAATTCCTAACATAACTTTTTGGGATCAAATTATTAGTTTTTAATAGCTTGAAGCCACTGGGAACTTCTCTTTGAGCTTTGTTTTAGAAACAGGGTGGTTTGAAGTCACTTCCTTTTAAGAAATTGACTTGCCTTCCTCTTTGCACTTAGTATCTAAAATTTTGAAATCTAAAATGACAAAAGTTAGGAATAAAATTTAACAAGCCAAAAATACTTAAATCAAAGGATATAACTTTAAGAAGAGCATAATCTAAATGGGTTAATAAGCTCCAAATGCTCTTTAACCATCAAGAGTGGTAAGCCTTTGTGTTAACAATACTAGTTGCGAAGATCTTGCACTTTAGTATATGATAATGGTCAAAGATTTCCCTAAGAAACTTCTCATTAATAGTGTTTAACTCAAAAGGGACTCCTAATGGGTAGTCCAAAAAAGAAATAGCAAGAGGAATTCCTAAAGAAAGGCCAAGTAGCTAACTCCAGAGATAAGGAAGGCATATTTCAAACTCAAGACCATAATCAAAGGGCAAGGTTTTAATGCTTTATTACCATCCACGATAAAAACTCTCAGGTTGGTATAGCCGTATAGGCCAGGAAAAGTTTTTTGATAAACAGCTATATAGGAAGATTCAAAAGTTTTGAATTTTTTAGCTAATAAGGCCTTTTAGAAAAGCCTTTAAAGGGATTTAGTTGGTCTATTTACTTAAGACTTCAACAATAGTAAAACATTAAAGACATCTTTAGAAGGCTTACTACATAAACTAGTGGATAAACAAAGATCAAGGAATTATAGAAATTTAGGATCAGCAGAAGGCAAGCCTTTTCTTTCCCTAAGTTCAAGGAAATAAGTGAAAGTTCAAAGTAGGATAAACCATACACATAAGTTAAAATGTTGCAAGTGGAGATTGGAAAAATATCTTCTTAAGTTCCGATAGAGGAATCCCAAGAAAATATAACCAGGAGCGTAGAATTTGTTGGAGGCCACTGCTTTACAAAAGGGAAGGAACTTTGAACTTGATTTTTACTAATAAGGCAAGAAATAAATCAATCTAACATGACCTAAATGAACTTGATATGTTCTTCTTTAGAATAGGGGTTTTTGGAAGAAGCATGGCTATTTATCAACCCAAAATAAGCAAAACATTTAAAAGAAAACACCTTTCAGTGAGATTGAAACATGACTAATCAAATAAAATATTCCCTGCATAAAGAAGTAAAGTGAAGGAAATTAAAGGATTTTTTTAAGAGAGTACAAAAATTAGAAATGTAAATTTGTAGCATTTAGTTTGGCAAAATCAGTAGAAGAAGAGGAAGATGCGTGACGAGTGGAAGTCATAATTTTAGAGTAAGTATGATAGAATTTGCAAGCGGGAGAAAGAGAAAATGGTGGAGTCAGAGGTCGAAGTTTGAGATGGAGAATGAAGTAGCAACAAGAACAACTTATAATGAAAGTGACATGTAGTTAGTTAGAACGTGGGAAGTGGATAATTATAGCAAAAAATTGCTAACACATAAGATAATACACAACCTCCTGACAATCTTTAGAGAGAAACAACTTTAAAAATGCTTTGTTATTATTTTTTCAACTTTCTTTACATTATGTATTGCTTTTTCTTACCTCAAATTCCATTTGTAGTTTGCAATTTTCTATTTGCCTAAATCAAATCATTTCTTTTTTCAACTTATTTTAGCATTTTAATAGCTTAGAATTCCGTTTTCTTAGTTTTTCAAAGCTCATCTATATCATTAACAAGAAGTAATGTACAAATTTTAGGAAAATTCCTCACTGATACACTCGAATTCTAGATTAACACTAACAAATAACAACTTCGCAATATCCCTTATTCAATTTGGTTTTGGTTATCATATAGGGTTGATTTTGTTAATTTTGATATCAAAGACTATTTGCAAAGTCCATTTTATTTGTCATAAATACCAAAAAAATCTAAGTAAAATAACTTAATATATGTATAAATATCAAAATAATATTAAAAATTTGTTAACTAACTAATGTCTCTTTCAATCTTAAGAACTTGTGATGACTTTTTAAAGACTTTATTTTGTTGAAGTTAATGCTTTATTGATTGAAATATCTTTAGAAAATTATTTATGTGATACAAATTAAAATCTTATTATTATTCTTTTTGATCACGTTTTAGTAATAGCATTGTTGTATTCCTATTTTTATTTTAGTATAACTTCTAATAATTAGGATAAATTTATATAGTTTGATATTTTTTTCCTTTGAGTCTTTACTTTTGGATTCCAACAAGCATGCCACATTTGATGTTAGAACCTTGATATTGATCTAGTACTTCTTGGTTATTATTCACTTAAGTTTACTCTTTTCCTTCAATTTTTGAGTTGATTTTATTCAAATACTTGTAAAATAATTAATGTGTAATTTTATAAGAATTATTAGACATCTTTTATTAATTCCATTACAGAACGGACAAATAAAATCTTATACAAATGAAGTCGCAATATAATACTATATTACCTCATTAAAATATAAATTGCATAAATCTAGTAAATTACCGTTTGCAAGTAAATTTAACTTATTATGTCTTTTTCACAACACTTATTTACTACTTCTAAATAATCCACAAAATCAATATTTGTTAGTAATTCATTTATGAAAATAAATAAAGTTTAATATAATATTTAATAATCAAAATTTGAATTACAATATCTAACATTTATCATAATCATAAAATAAAAATGATAAAATTGAAAGTAAATGATAAATAATTTATTTTAAAAATTAAATTAACAAGATACATGTTTTAATTTTAAAAGAAGTCCCATTATATGTAAGAACTTTTAGAATTAAATTAAACTCCCATAATTATCGTTTAATTTTATCTATTTCCAATTATTATTAAAATTTTAATTTATTTTAATTTATTAAATTATGAACATATCCTAATTTATTTAAAATCATTCTCAAGTAACAACAATAACATCCATTATAAATCTTACTGAGGTGTGAAATTTGAAAAGGTATAATATTACACAACCTTACTCTTAACTAGTAAAGAGACCGATTTTAAATTTAAAATCATTCTCAAATTTCAATATTTTCAAATTTAAAATATCTTATTCATAGTATAATTTTTTCTTGTATCTTAACATTCTTATTTTCTTTAATTTTGAAAAAATTTATTTTACAAGTCACACCAAAACATAGATTAATAGCAATTTAAAATTTATACGTGCACTCAAAATAAGATTATAAATATAAATGCTTTTGAAAATCAACTTTAAATTGATTTAGACTAACACTTATATTTTTATCTTAATTTTGAGGAGAGTCCAAACAAACTTCTTTTTGTTATTTAAATATAACTTAAAAAGTTTATATTGATTGTATTAATTTTAACTATAAGTTATGTAACCCCAATAAGATTATTGACTTTCTCATTTTACTATCATTATTCACATTAACTCTATTATTTAAAATAATAAAATTAATTAACTTTAAGTATTATTATATGCTTAAATAAAGAGTAAGGACTATAAGTGGATAATAAGTAATGATTAATGAATCAATGGACTGATATATGGGCATAGATTTAGGTATTTTTAATTGGTCGATCACTCAGACGGGTAAACCCGGTCTAAGTAAAATCGATAAAAAAAAAATGAAAAAAAGAAATAGTGAGCCCTCGTAATCAAGTGATCCAAGTCTCTTCCCTTTTCTTCTTCTATCCATAAAGAGCACCAGACTTTGGGAAACTCATTGGCTTACTCCCAAAATGGCCACAAAAGCGCATTCGGTTACCAGATTGACCTTGCCATTGCCACCTCCATCCTGTTCTTCTTCGTCTAGCTCCAACACTAACACCCTCTGCATGGTGAAGCGGCCGCCCCTCACGACATCGTTTCTTGGCGGCGGAGGTAGTCCTCTGTTGCTTTTGCTTTCATGGTTGCCTATTGGTTCTTAATTTTTTTTTCTCTTTTTTACTTGTGAATTTTCTCCGCAACGATGTTGGAAATTGTTTGGTTTGGAAGTAAGTTCTGGATTTCTTTAGTTTTGTGTTACTAGTGTCAGTGTATAACACATCATATGATAAGAAGATTGTTTCCAAGTATTCGAAATCGATTAATGGTCGTGAAATCATTGCTTATTCCTGATGTCATGTACAAGCATATTGAAGATTTAGCTGTGAGCTAATAATCGTGCATTCTAGTCAATGATTTGTTCTAAAGTTGATTTCTTTGAGTGAAGGAGGCAGAAATGCTGGAATTTTAAACAAACTTAATGTGTAATCGTAAATTTGCGTGGAAAAAGCAGTTGTAGCTAAAACTGGAGGGTGAAAATAGAGGACGCCTTTGGTACATAAACTAATGTTCTTGTCTTGAGTTTAAAATTTTGAAGGTATCTAGTCTACTTGAGCTTCCTTTATAGGACATGTATTCTCAAACTCAACCGTGAGCTTTTTCAGTTCAAATGGATATAAACAAATTAAAAAAATATCTCAGTAATCTTAGTAATTGCTCGATCAGACATCTCTCTTGGTCCCTTGTCTGATGTGCAAGTGTGTGGAATCAATTTCTCCTTAAACTTCTTAACTTGCATTTATCCTTATGCTCATTTTCAATTTTACCTGCAGTTGAAGCTCTAAAAATTGGTAGGTTAAGGTCTGGTTCTTCCCATCGTTCCCACTGTTCTGGACAAGGTGGAGGTGCTCTTGGTACTCGTATGAATATTTTTGACAGGTTTGCTAGAGTTGTCAGAGTAAGATCTTCGCAGTTGCTAATTTGCGGTGTAATTTGCAGTGTTATTTCACATATCTATCTTGACTAATACTTGTGGTTCTCCTAATTACAGTCGTATGCAAATGCAGTCCTAAGTTCCTTTGAAGACCCAGAGAAAATTTTAGAACAGGCAGTACTTGAAATGAACGATGACTTGACAAAGATGCGTCAGGCCACAGCACAAGTAAGCATCAGGCTCTAGCATACTCTTTTCTCAATTTTGGCTTCTTTGTGTCTTTCCTTCTTGCAGTATTAATTTTCCGTACATGATTAACCATGCCGCTGAGTTTTCATTTTGAGTTTCTTCACTTAGATTCTGTCAAGTCACATTTACTTTTTCTTGTCAGAATTTAGTTCCTTGTGATGTTTTACAAAAGTTGGAGACTGTATGGATATCAGAATCAGCGTTGAAGTGATGTTGGATTAAACACTTATCGTGTGAAATTTTTGGATGCTTTCCTCTATTTCTTTTTATCTGGTATTTTATATCGTGTTTTCTGGGTGCTTCCTCTGTTTTATTCAGGTATTAGCATCCCAAAAACGATTGGAAAATAAGTTCAAAGCTGCACAACAAGCTTCTGAAGATTGGTAAATTTTTATTAGTCTTTGTTAATTACAAAGGGCACAGTGATGAGTTATTATTTAATTAGTTAAACGATCATAGCAATGAAATACTGTTTTCTGCTTACCTTTGTGAAGGTACCGAAAGGCTCAACTTGCTCTTCAAAAAGGAGAGGAAGATCTTGCACGTGAAGCTCTTAAAAGACGGAAGTCATATGCTGTAAGTGGACTCCTCAGAAAATGAATTTGTGCTTTTAAAGTTGGATTTTATTATGTTTGGACCAAAAAAACTTAATTTCTCAGTCAAATAGCATTTCTTGTTCTGAATTCTTCTTTGCTCATTATATTATGTTAATGAACAAGAGACTTATGTCCACCCATTTGGTTCAGAGAGCGAAATGATCTGGCTGATGCACTTTATGACTGCATTGGCAACTAAATATTTGCTTCTGATACTATGGTTATCATCTTCAAGCTGCATGTATAAAGCAGTTAGTAAACAATCTTTGTGCTTGCAGAATGAATTATTAATGTCATGTTAACTTGTTGGTTTATAGGCTTGATCTATAATGGGATTGTTGCTGCTCTATGTGTGATCCCCTAAGAATAAACTTTAAAATAGGAAAACTAACAACCTCTTACCTCTTGTCAACTTCTTTATGAAATATTGTGTGACATTTGAATATAGATTTGATAGGTGCAATTGCAAATTTTGGAGTTAGTATTGGGTGACTAATATTTGGCTTTAATACTCGAAGGACAATGCTAGTGCTTTGAAAGCTCAACTTGAACAGCAGAAAGGCGTTGTGGATAATCTAGTCTCCAATACTCGGGTACTTCTACTCTTAAATTTCCTGCATCATGTTACATTTTAAAGTTACAGTGTGTTCTCTTTGTTTGCACTATGTTTTCTTCAAATAGTCTCCTTAAGTCACCAATTTGTTTAAGGTGCTGTGTCATAAACTTGAGGGGTATGTCTTTGTGCAAAACCTGGCAGCTATGGAAGAGGAAGGTGTTAGTTCCTCCTGTTCTAATGCACACCTAACCTTGTCTTGTTGATTCTTGAATGTATTGGGATGGAATCAACTGTTAGCAATAGGAACGAAAAGAACACATCTTAAACGATTGTTGAGAAGTTCTACTGAAAGGATTTTACTTACTGCAGAAAGTAATGAATTCCATAAATATCCTTCTCTTCATAAACTGAAAACTTGGCAGCTTTGTGGCTGAACTTATTTCCTTAACTTTTGGCTTGGATCTACTTCTAACTTGATGCATATAGCTATATATTATTCCTATAGGTGCATTAAGTTTATCCCATTTTTTATAGCTTCTGGAGAGCAAGATACAGGAGGCGAGGTCTAAGAAAGATACTCTAAAAGCACGTGCTCAGTCTGCAAAGTTTGTCTCTGCCACTACTTAGATAGTGAAGTTGCTTTTGCTTTTAGAGTTCATTACATGCCTAATGCTATTGTTTTATTCTGTTAGGACTGCAACCAAAGTGAGTGAGATGTTAGGGAATGTGAATACAAGCAATGCTCTTTCAGCTTTTGAGAAGATGGAAGAGAAAGGTGTGGATTTATAATATATTTACGTTGTTTAGCCTTTGCTCAATCTCTTAGCATTTTTCCAACTCCCCACAGGACTATCACATGCTATTGCTGAAAGTACATGGTCTACTAAACTTTTGTAGTTCGCTTTGTTACAGTATTGCAATGCATGATGAGAGCAACAGAGATGATTGTTTCCTTTCTCATTTGTTTCTTTGAAATATGTATGTCCTTATATTGAAATGGTTTAATCAGTTTCTTTTGGGTGGACCTATACACCATTTTCTAATAAACAATTTGATGTACATCTGTATCAGGCTAATTGTTTCTCATTGTCAATCTAATCAATTCTTCAACTTACCATGTTTTGATCATATTTTGTCTGCACTCGAACTTGTCCTTTGGTACTCTGCAGTTACATGTTTGGTTGAGCACAACCAAGTCAGCTGCATTTTTCTGACCTCTTAAATTCACCTGACCTCTGCATTCCTTATGCTTTTTAGTTCATTTACCAAGCTTCTAGCATTCATAAACGAATATTCATTTAATTTAGCAGTTATTCTTAGTCTTAAAAATGCTGTAATTTATGATGTTCTTCCCTTGTTGCACAATCTACAGACTAGAGGCTTGAGTTGATAATTGTAATGTTTTTTTCCCTTTGTTGCAAGATACTGCTATTATTGCTCATTAAACTTATGTGATAACCTCAATAAAGCATCTTATAATCACTGGGCCTTTTTCATGGCCCAGTGAAGACTACATGTGGAATATAATGGGTCTGAAAAATTTCGTGTCTTTTGGTCTCCTCTTTGCAGTGATGGCAATGGAATCGCAAGCTGAAGCTCTTGGTCAGTTAAGTGCTGATGAGCTGGAGGGGAAGGTAAGAAATTCCCTTTATTCTCTTTTTTTGAGTCATAGGGTGTGTGACCATACTGCCAGTGTATGCTCTTACGTCCTTATATGCAATTGTAATTTGCAACATAGTATTTGCTTGTTCTAAATGCTATTGGGTGACCTCTCATATTGCATAAATGGAGACAAACGCAGGCATATGACCTTAATTGTTAACTCTGTCCACACCCGTTTGTACTGTTATGGGATTGTGCTGTGCCAGCTGCAAGGTGCATGCACTTATACCTGCTCTATGACTAGACAACCTATAATTTGCTTCTAATGTTAAATTTTGATAGCCGATAATTGATAGGTTCGGGCCCTAAACTATGAGGGACAAAATTGAACATTATAATTTCAACTTCAATCTACAACATTAGGAACTTCACAGACATTTTTTCATTTGTTGTTTGTGGCAGTTGTTGGTTCTTAGTGATTCCATTATTGTGTTTACTGTGTTAGTGAGTGGAAAAAATTTAGTTTCGTATTCAGGTTCCCCTGGACTTGTATGTTTGGATGGAAAAATTGAACTTCTCCAACATTAAGATCAACTTTTATGTACATGTATGTTTATGTCGACTAACATTCTAAGGCATCAATGATGTGCCAAATTCTACCAATAAGTTAGTACATCCTGTTGAGGTAACAATATGGTGGCTGCTGCCGACAAGCTTAAAGCTCATCGGCATGCCCCCATCCCATTCTTGTGAAAGAATTCAGATTCAAGTCCCATACTGGAAGAAATTTTTCTTTCATCATCCTTTCGCCTGTCTATTTGTCTCTTTGTGTTAGCTGCATGCCCTTGCAATCATGTTTTCATAGACATTATCTTCTTAGTGCAAATTGATTCACATCAGAAATAACTGAAAAGTAACCAGTTCATGAATGGTGGTGAAGGAACTCCGTATACTGCCAGTTTAAAACACTAGGTATGAAGGCTAATGTCAAGGAATAGTGACTTTTATTGAAGTTCAGGATTAAGTCTATCATTCTTCATCAATGAAGAGGCTTTTTTATCTTAAAAGAATTGTTTGTAGTTGATTTGTTTGTGTTTTCTGGTTCCTATATTTGATACTGTTTTTCCAAGTTGAAAATGGAGTGAAATTACTATGGTTTTACAGTTTATACTATTTTTCATAATAGTAACAGTCATGCTTAGGTATGGCAGTTGGATCTAGGCCTGGCCTGAAGTCAACAGACCATTTCTGTTTTGACCAGGCTTTGGGTCCAGGCTCAAGCCTGAGGGATTGGTCCGAGGCCCGGCCTGAAAGGCCTGATTGGTCTGACCACACACCCAAAACAACATCGATTTGGCTGCTCGGGCCATGCTACACAAGCCCACCTGGGCTTTGGGCCAATGTCAGGCCCGACCAACCCATTGGCGTACCTACTCATGGTACTATAGGAGTTTACTTTTGGTCCATTTACTTATGGTTTCTGATAAATAGTTGCTATTTAGGACCCAGTGGAACTAGGATTTTATCTTTTCAAGGTCTTAGGTCTATCTAAATGGTATGACCTTTAATGTGATAGTGTTTGGTGGCAGTGAGCGGCAATGTTGTTATTGGCTTGGTTCCTCAAGTGTCTTTTAACTCTGAATGTTCTAGGAGCTCTTCTTAGAAGTACCTCTTTTCAATTGATTTCTTCACATGTACAATTTGCAAACTTCACTTCTAATTTAGACGTGATAGTCATAAAAATCATATCTTCGTCAAGCATAAATTGAGCTCCAATTCTCCTGCCAAATTTTCCAATCAAACCAAGTAGCTTTCTAAACTTGAATTTGATGGTTTCCCTGGGAAAATTTTACATCTTCCTGATCCTTACCATTTTTATACTTGTAATATATGGTGCAGTTTGCTTTGCTTGAAAGCTCTTCTGTTGATGACGATCTTGACAATCTGAAGAAGGAATTATCTGGTGGCTCAAAGGTATGATTTAATATTTTAATAACCGAGGAATTGTATCAAATAAATTTTACAACTCATGTATATAGTTCAGTGCTAATTTAATAGATGAGTTTTCATAGGATGTCTATTGCCAGAACTTTTATCTGATAGCCATAAGACTTGCAGCTATCAAGTCCACGCAAGAGTTTTATCAGTGTGATAAGCATCTTTCTGCAATAGTACTGTAGAGATGAATCTAGTGAAGAGGAAAAAGAAGGGTGTAAGCTTACATGTTGGTAGTGTAGGCCAATGACTAAGAATATGTAGTACAAAACTGGTTGCATTCCTTTTCTCAGTGCCAATAAATTTGAGAACCCTGTCATTATAAATTCTAATGTTTCTGTTGTGTCCTTAACAATACTAATTGTGGTCTTATCCTCCCTAACAGAAAGGAGAGCTTCCTCCAGGAAGAACAGCTGTGACTAGTTCTCCGTTCCGAGATCCTGACATTGAGATGGAACTCAATCAATTAAGGCAGAAGAGAAAGGAGTTCTGAAGTACATTTGAAAGCTGTAGCTTGAACTACAGAACTGAAGGGCCTTAATTTTGTAAAAGTCGCAGAGATAACCATTGTATAGATATGCCAAACTCAAGACAAACTAGCAAGTAATTTTTTGAACCGGTATGACGTTACATGTTATTGTCTTGTCGTAATTGTAATGTATATGTGAACCATTGTAGAGTATGTGGACTGTATCCTAAATAATTTGTTTTATTCAAACTGAAGGTCATGACGGGCAATGAATTAGAGTTTTTCAATCTTACGGGAGGACGGCAGTTTCTGTTGGCCGAATCGATGTTATCGTGGTATGTGCCAATGGAGCGATGCATTAACATACCTTAGATAATGTTGAACAGAAGGAAATTGTGTGTATAATCATATAAAGAAGATGTCAAAAGTTAATTCTTTTCCAGTGTTGTTTTATCGTAAAGAAAAGGTTGTTAGAGAAACGAATATCTACGAATGTAACCCAACACTAGCATCCGACAACAGCTAAAATGGGCATGCTTAATCAGATATTCTTGTGATTCTCAAATCTTCCCTCTTTCATTCGAACGCTACCTATTGAATTATAGAAAACAACACAACAATGAAAAAACATTATCGAATCGAAAGATTTCTGTACCTGTATCCATGATTGTTTGTCGTTATTGTAAGATATTGATTTATTTTCTCTCTTCTTCTTTTAGCAAATTCTTCGATGGTTTAGAATCATTTTATTCTATAAGTTGTTTCAACTTATATAGTCTCACTAATGGACACGTCCTTTGGTAAATAGAAGAGAGAGGAAAAGGGTATTTGACCCATTTAAAATCCAGTCTATAATATCCAATAACTATTATCTTGGGTGCTTTTCTTAGACTCAAATCTTTAAGTATTATACGTTGTTGGGCGCAGCGGGTGTATTTTGTGAAAAGGCAAAATAAAATGAGCAAAATGGACACAGGATTTTTAACGTGGTTCACCCTTAACTCTGGGCTACTTCTACGGACAAAACTCAGAATAAATCTTCCACTATTACAAATAGTAGGTATACAGAGATAAATCAAAATAGTAGCTCACAAGGTGTTTTCCAACTTAAAAAATACTAACCTCATTATTTTGTCACTCACCAACCCTTTAGGAAAATATTTCCCAACTTCAGAGCAAGAACAATGCTCTGGTTTTCTCTCTCTGTTTTCTGTGTTTGTTGTATGTATTGTGAAGTGGGGAGTGCCTTATATAGGCACTCCACCGCTTGAAGACAGCTGCCTTGTAGCTGTCTTTTTTTCTTTTCTTCAACAAATGATGCAGGCGGCTTCCATTTATTTCAACTAATGCAGCAACTCTTCTTTTCCATGTTGGTAGGCATCCACTGCGGTAGGCGCCGTTGTCCACCAAATTGGAATGATGGAGTCCCTCCATGTGAGAGGGACCCATCTCTAACAAATCTCCCTCTCCCGATTACATGGAGGGCTCTATCAAGCCTGCTACTGATCGACAATACTCGAACTTGCCTTTTTGTAGAATCTTAGTTAACATGTCTGATCCATTTTCATCAGTATGAATCTTTTCTAACTGTAATTGTTTCGTCTCTATCACATCTCTGATCTAGTGATATCTCACATCAATGTGTTTTGATCGTGAGTGAAACGAGGCATTCTTACCAAGGTGAATAGCGCTCGATCGTCAGAGCATCAATGACATCGTTTCTTGCTTGACACCAAGTTCATTAAATAACTTCTTCATCCATAGCAACTCCTTACAAGCTTCCGTTGCTGCAATAAATTTCGCTTCAGTTGTAGAAAGTGCAACACACTTCTGTAACCTTGACTGTCATGCCACAGCTCCCCCTGCAAAAGTAATCAAATAACCTGATGTGGACTTTCTCGAGTCAAGATTCCACCATATCTCTGCATCTCGTAACTAGCTAACACAGTTCTGCTTCTTCCAAAACATAAGCATATTTTGAATGACCTCGAAGATACTCGAGAATCCACTGATCAGAATTTCAATGTTCCTTTCCAGATTAGAAAGGAAATGACTCACAACTCCAATCGCATGAACAATATCCGCCGTACAAACCATGGCATACATCAAACTTCCAACTGCTAAAGCATATGGAACTCTGGACATTTCTTCCTTCTCTTCATCTGTAGAAGGGCACTCTCTGGAACTCAATTTAAAGTGATTAGCAAGAGGACAACTAACCGCTTTAGCTTTGTCCAGTTTGAATCTCTGAAGTACTTTATCAATGTACTTCTCTTGTGACAACCATAGTTTCTTGGCGCTCTTATCTCTGATAATCTGCATGCCAAGAATCTGCTTTGCTAATCCCAAGTCTTTCATGGCAATATCTAGCTACTTCTTCAGATTGTTGATTCTAGAAACATTTTTACCAACAATCAACATATCATCCACATAGAGCAATAAAATAATGTAATCATCATCAGAGAATTTCTTCACGAATACACAGTGATCTGAAGTAGTCTTCTTGTAGCCTTGCTCCCTATAACAGACTCAAACTTCTTATACCACTGTCTTGGTGCCTGTTTTAGACCATATAGACTCTTCTTCAGTCTACAAATATAGTCTTCTTTCCCCTTTTTCACGAAACCCTCTGGTTGCGCCATATATACTCTTCTTCCAAATCTCCATGTAGGAAGGCAGTTTTGACATCCATTTGTTCAACCTCCAGATTTAAACTTGCTGCTAGCCCTAGCACTGTGCGTATGGATGTCATTTTCACCACCGGTGAAAATATCTCGTCAAAGTCAATACCTTTCTTTTGGTTGAATCCTTTGACAACTAATCTTGCTTTGAATCGAGGATGGTTGTTGTGTTCTTCATGCTTGATCCTGAACACCCATTTATTCTTCAAAGCTCTTTTGCCCTCTGGCAACTTCACCAGCTCGAATGTTTTATTCTCATACAAGGATTTCATCTCGTCTTGCATGGCTTCTTTCCATTTCTTCTTATGTTCATCATTCATGGCTTCATCAAAGCTTTCAGGTTCTCCCCCGTCAGTCAGCATTACATAATGATCAAATGGATATCTAGTAGATGGTTGTCTATTTCTACTAGATCTTCGTATTGGGACTGGAGAATCTTCAGGTGCTGGTGGTTGAATGTGAACACCATCATCATCCTCTGGTTCAACTTCATTGGGGGCATCTGCATTATCAGCTTCTAGTTGATCATTCTGCACTTCATCTCCAACTTGTCTCGGCACCACTGTTGGAGGATTCAATCGGAAGCTTGTTGAGTCATCATCTGAGCTTGGAACTTCCTTCTCCGCCTTGTTGATATCTTCAATAGTTTGATCTTCAATAAACATAGCATCACGACTCCTGATAAGTCTTTTCTGCACCGGATCATAAAACCTATAGCCAAATTGATCTTCACCATAACCTATGAATACACACTGTCGTGTCTTGACATCAAGCTTTTTCCTTTCATCTCTAGGAATATGGACAAAGGCCTTGCAACCAAAGACCCGCAAATGTTCATAGGAAACATCCTTTCCTGACCACACCTTTTCTGGAACTTCATACTGGAGAGGAACACATGATGAACGATTTAATACATAAATAACTGTAAGTAAAACTTCACCCCAAAATACCTTAGGCAACTTTGAATGTGAAAGTAGACATCTAACTCTTTCAATCAAAGTCTTGTTCATCCTCTCATCTACGCTATTCAATTGCTGTTGGAACCCGATCCGAAGACTGGACCCCAACTGCTTATAACTTAACACTCTTACTCTTGCTTGGATATCCCATTTGTTGGACCCGTTTCCAGAGCCCAATTTTCGGAGTCCTAAAGCCTTGTGCTTATTTCCTTGCAGGGTCGTTAGCTGTAACTCAACATTCGCGACGATCGCACACCAATTAATCACTAAAATCATGAGTTGATTTACTCATACCAAATGTAGCCTTAAGTCTCGAGTTCGATTTGAAACAAGAATTACCTCAATTGGAGGTCGGATGAGGGATTTATACCCAAAAGAATAGACTATGTTCACACCTAAAATCAAATTGAACCTCTTTTGGCGCGATTTCCATAACTTTTGATCTAGATGTCAGAATGAGTTTGTTCTTTGATCATTAGAAAGAAGACATCTAGATCTACAACTCTCATGCAGACCACAAAATGAGATTCGGCCTATAACATTGTCCAAAAATACAATCTTTTCCGTAGCTGTCCGTTAAACTGACATCCATGTCCGTTTAACGGACACATTCGGGTGAAAGTGGACCAAATGATTTGAGAATGTCCGTTAAACGGACATGCAAGTCCGTCTAACGGACATGGGCAGGCTAAGGGGTGTTTTTGCACCCAAGGCTGTCCGTTTAACGGACATCCATGTCCGTTTAACGGACATGCCATTTCTCAAAACTCCAATTCCCTTTCCAAACATCTCACCTTCAACCTAACTTCATAACCACTTGTATACTTAACAAATTTAACTTACTCTAAAACATAAATACTTCATAACACTTCAAATTTCAAGTCCACTCACCAACTTCACAATTTCCGGCTTAATTAGTTCATCAAAACCATGAATTTATTCCTTAGTCAATAAGGCCATCATAAGCTCACAAGCAATATGAACATCAAAATGACTTTAACAGTTATCTTCCAATTGTCATAACTTCCTACTACAAAACCTAAAAAGTACATATTATACCTCAATGGAAAGATAACAAGATGACCTACAAGTTTCATTAAGGATGCAAAACTCAAATCCATCATTAAAGGAGGTAAAAACTCACTCAAATGCATTGCTCTTATAATGACCAATGAAACAGTGAAATAGCCACATGAACAGTAACTGGTATAGGTTTAACCCCTATAAATTTTTACTCCTAACTTCAAATAAGGCACATCATATACCATTAGAAAGCTCTAAACGTATGCTACATTCTTCAAGAAGACACCTCAATTCAATTCCAACACTAAGATGGTCTAAAACCCAAGTAAAGTTCTGTTAAATTTTGTAAAAATTTGACAGCATCTACTCTGTATATTTAACTAGCCAAACTTCAATTCAATTACCCTCATCTGCATAAAACTCAATATCCAACCTCATAAAACATAATTCAATTCCAAAGTGTCTCCAGATACAATTCAAGGGCAACAACCACACTCCTAGATATCTATACCATTCCAAATTATAAAACAATACAATCTTAATCCTTCTTCTTTTGCTAATTCAAACCATACAATGATGCATTTGAATAAGACATATGCAAATTACATAGATTACATTCAAACCCAACGTTCTTGCATTTACATGAACAATCTGAGTTATTACAACACTTTAGAGGGCATTTAGCCCGATTACAATCCAAAAGATCAAATGTCAAAAATACAAAGTGAATCAAATCTCCAAATGTCACCTAATGCTTCATTTCAAAAAAATGACTTCTAAAATTTGAAACATTGAAATGGTGCCTCAATCCCAATATTGCAATTCGTGTTCCTGCTCGTAACCTGTGGAGGGGGGAAAGGGTGTGAGCTCGACGGCTCAGTGGGTAACAGCTTAATAATTGAGAAATAAACAAAAACGTTCTTTATTTCTCATTCTCAAAGCAACTTTCAGATTGGTAAAAAT
Source organism: Erythroxylum novogranatense (assembly GCA_029891385.1). Taxonomy (NCBI): domain Eukaryota; kingdom Viridiplantae; phylum Streptophyta; class Magnoliopsida; order Malpighiales; family Erythroxylaceae; genus Erythroxylum; species Erythroxylum novogranatense. The sequence continues at coordinate 14,693,278 of CM057232.1, read as the reverse complement.
CTTTCAAATTTATCAAAGCCAATTTACATTGATCAAAACACTTTCACTTCATCAAAACTTCTTGTTTTCAAAGCCAACCTCAAATTGATGAAAACCTTTACACTTTTATTTTTAAAACTTTTCACAAATTCATCACATCAAAACATTTCACACATCAAGCTATCACATAAGCACAGATAGAGTGGTTCATCGATTTATCAAACAACATAACATATAAAAACAACATAGACAAGCATATCACATATTCACATATAAGATGGTTTAGGTGGATCCAAACAGGACGTACTACACATTTCCGCAGAGCGGTCATGTGTAGCCGTGAACACATGAAGGAGTCCTTGAGGAGCTCCATTGCCACTAGCAAGCAAATGAGAAGGCTATAATTTTGACAGGTGCACCTATCACATATGAGGGACCACCACAAACTCAAACAAACATGTATATCACATAATTCACACAAATCTTGATCATTAGCCTCAAATGGGAAAATCATTTTCACATAATCGTTAAAATAACACATTTAAAATCTCTTTCACTTGATAAAACAAAGTAACAAACATTTCCATAAGGCATTTACATCAAAAACATCATATACATGATTAAACCATCATAAAAAGCAACTCATTTAGAAATGAAAGGTCATAGGCAAAAATAAAAACCTTCAATGACATTTATTTCAAAACAATTAAGTAGCCTATTATCTCAATCATTAAAATATTACCCACATTAATCCTTTAGCCTTGCAATTAGTCAATCGACCTTGCTTCTAGCTCTAATAACCTCTCTTCACCTTCATTAAGCAATAATAACCCAATTAACATGTGATAACCCAAATTAAACATTTCTAGGAGAGGAAAGCATGGAGAAGAGCCTATCTAACTTTACCCAAACCTTACCTAAGCTATTTATACCAAAACTCACTTATAAATCCAAAGAATTTCACATTTTTCTTACCTTATAGAGAGACCCACGAAAATCCACTCTCTTCTTGGCTTTGATTCCCTTCTCAAAGAATTCTCCATCTCTTGTCTAAAATAAGAAATAAAGAAGCCCTAACCTTTTTTTTCCTTCTTCTTCTTCTTCTTCTTCTTCTTCTTCTTCTTCTTCTTCTTTCCCACGATGACTCCCTCTCTCCTTTCTTCCTTCTACAATTTTCGTGACTCCCTTTCATTAGCCTTAACTCTTGTCTTTTATATTAAAAACCTAAGCTAAACTCTCCAAAACTACGTAGTTTTGGCCATCCCTTCATAAAACTTAACAATTTCCTATTGCTTCCTCTTCACCCACGCAACCCATCACTTTCTTCAATTCATTTTCATTTTTAATGACTACTTAAAGACTAAAGAGCCCTTCCTTATTAACCTTTAACCTTAACAACATATGTAAGCTTCCTAAATTGCCCTCAAGCCATCTTATTCCTTTCAATTTCTAACAACTAATTCAACTCTAATTTAAACTTAATCCATCATTTAATTTCCATTTCTTAAGAGCTAAAACCTCAAAATAATTTAGACAATATCTTAAAATAATTTAGACATGCTTAAATAATAATAAAAAATTCAGGGGCCAACAATTGCGGTGTTTTTGGTGGAGTCATTTGATGTCCAATACCATGCTTTTACAGTAAGCATCAAATAATCCGATGTACTCTCCTCCATTGTCTGTCCGAATGCACTTCAGCTTCTTCCCAATTTGTCTCTCTACTAAGGCATGAAATTGTTTGAACACATCTAGCACTTGATCTTTAGTCTTCAGAGTATAAGCCCACGTTTTCCTGGAATGATTATCAATAAAAGTCACAAAATACTGTGCGTTACCGAGTGACTTTGGCAATGGTCTGCACAAATTTGAGTGAATCAGATCTAGAACATTCTTCATTCTGGATGGAGGAGAACTCTGGAAAGAAATCCTGTTTTATTTTCCTGCTAGACAATCTGCACATTTCTTCTGATGTATATGATTTAGACTAGATAGCATGTTCCTTTTTACAAGCTGACTCATCCCTTTCTCACCAATGTGGCCTAGTCTTTTATGCCACAAATCAACTGTAGTATCATTCTCTACTGTATTGACAACATCACAACATCACTAGAGAGTTTTGCCTGCATCATATACAGTCTGAAGTGCTTCTGATCACTGGCCACTACTAACGAGCCCTTAGTAAGCTTCCATTTTTCGTTTCCAAATGTACTTCGGAAATCTTTATCATCTAGCTTGTTTACAAAAATCAAGTTCAAACACATATCAGGAATGTACCTGACATCTTTCAGCAACAGTCTTGAACCATTCGTTGTCACTAAAGAAACATCTCCTTTGCCAACAACATTTGACAGATTTCCATTTGCCATCTTAACAACGCCATAATTCCCAGGTGTGTAAGATGAGAAAAATTGTATGTGAGATGTAACATGAATAGTAGCTCCACTGTCAACTATCCAACTTGTTTCTTGCGACACCAGGCTGACTATTTCTGTATCAATAACAAGGTTAAATACATCAACAATGTTACCTTGTTCATCATTACTGTTTTCTTCTTTCTTCACATCTTTGTTGTAGCGCCCCCTCACCGTAGGGTACACATCGGGACGCCCGAAGGTCGCTCCGACACGTATCCCACGATAAAGGTACACTACCAGAAAATTTCACTAATAATCCACATGGCATCACAATAATTAAAACCATAATATCATAAATCAAAAATCAGTAAATTTTATAATCCAAAAATAAACTTGATACAGTCATCCAAAAATCAGAATAGACAAGTCTATCAGTCCCCTAAACAAAACCAAAAAGGAAACCGATACAAGCATCTATCCTAAGTCATCCGCAAAAGTCCAACCCAGCTGACCGACCTGTGTGCCATCGTTTCTCTTGCCAGCACGCTCGCACGGCAGGAAAAGGCTATCTCCGGAGCTAGGGCCTACTCTAACAGTCTTGAAAAATTAGATGCAATTTTGGGTGAGTTTGCGAACTCAGTGAGAAACCATCATCGATGGTTCACTCAAATCATGCATTACGCAGATTGCGTACAGCACGGCATAGTAAGATACAATTAGTATGTAACAATTTACAGTAGCCTATAACAATTTGCAGTATCATATCACAATTTACAGTATTATGCAACAGTTTACAGTTGCATGTAACAATTTGCAATCTCTCATATCATCACATAATTCAGTAAGTGTCGCAATTCAATCAGTCATGTGTATACAATGCATATGAGACTCTTTTCGCTTATTCAAGTTGTGCCCAAGTGCTCGATAAAGGTTCGATGGGAGACGCGTCAGGGATTTCTCCCCTCGGACTCGAGGCCCGGTCAGTACAATGTTCGAGCTCGAGGCTCTTTTTAGTGATAATAGCAACTTGGGTCACATATCCATTATCTGATCATGCATTTATGCATGTGATGCAGTGTTCAGTAATTCAGTGTATGGCTATAAAAGCTCAGTATTTCAATTCCCAATGTCATGTAGTATTCCAATCTCATACAGTGGAAGCATGCAATTTGATCATATGCATTTCAGTAATCATGTAGTTCACCTTGGCAAGTAATTCACATATAACATTTAGACAATCAGGAATTTGAGAAACCAACTAGGTTACTCACCTGTAACTTCCGAGCTACTGCCTGAAAGTTCCAGCAATGTCCGTGGAATGACGATCCAACGGCGCCTCTATAACATTTAAATACAGTCCCATTACTAAATGCTCAATTAAACAATTCAGTGATGCATATGTCTCAATGGAATTATGTACAATGCATGTTCACGATTTCCGGTGCTAAACTCACTTTTGAACTCTTATGCCCCACTCTAACTCTTCGCTCAATCGATCGACAATAATTGATCCATTCCTATAATTCAGTTCAATTTCCTCAATTCATATACCCGATAGCAATTCCCTATCCATTGGGTCCAAACCTCCATTGAAGATCCCAATTGAAACTCCAATTATCATAATTCAATACTTAGGTCACTATAGGAACCATAATAGACCTTAATCTCGATAAATCAATACCATGTAAATTAAATTCTAACTTCCATAATTATCCTCAATAGTAGACCTCTTTCTCTAGTTCATAACGAATCGAGAATCACCTCAGTCGGAGGTCTATACCATAAATTATGCCCAATAAACTAAAATCAACCCATCAGAAATTTGCTCCTTCGTCGCGACCTACACCCTCGCCTCGGCATATGAAGATCGCCGCCATAACGTGAAGCACGCTTCACCAAGGCGTCGTCCTTCGCGACTTCGCCATGCGTAGGGAAACGTCATTGCAGCCAAAACTCTTGCGCATCATCATAAGGCTCACGCACTCGTCATGGCGAACACTTAATTACTCGCCATGCGAGGCCACGCCAGACGTCGCGACGTGCGGGACGAGCCACCTTCTTCTCCGATCGCTTTCCATCCATTCTCTCTAAAACTCCCATTAAACACTCCAACTACCCGAATCAACCATAATAAATGCCATAAATGCAATAAAAACCATTAATAACAACATTAATACCATTAAAACTTACCAATCGAAGGTCAATCCACAAATTTCTCAAAAATTCACCGTAACCCTAAAACTTTCTTAAATCAACGATTAATCCACTCTCCAAGCTTCTCAACCTTCAACAATCACAATAAACCATTTAGCCTAGCACAATAAGAAGAAACCATAAGGAAGAATCGACCAATCTCACCAATGGGGAAGGAATCGATGAACGCCGTGGGAGGAAAAGAAGAACGATTTTTGCCTTAAGTAAATTTCCCCAATTTCCAAACGTAAGCTATAAATAGACATAGGTCTCCAAATCAGTTCAAATTTCATTCTTAAAATTTCAATGACTCTACATTTTTATTTCCTAATAATATAACTCTAATTTTTCCATTGCCATTGGACAATTCTTTCAGTACTATACAGTCAATCAGTCTGTCACTCCAAAATTTTCGGTCCGGGCATTTTCTCCCGAATTTTTCGAAAATTTCCTATAAGCCACTATCAATTATCAATAACACTTAGACTATTCTAAATCAGTCATTCGGGTCCACTTATTCCTAATTTCTCAATCAATCATAATCTAATCAGTTTTCCAGTCGGTTCATGCTCACAATTAAAATGCCGGAAAATCATGAATGCATGTACCTATGAATAAATGCATATGCAATAAACATGTTCCTTTATGATCAGAGGCCAGTAACATGCTCAATCAGTTAATGCAATGAAACCTATTAGTCTGACCCAATATTACCAAAATACTCTTTCTAACAGTAACAGGATGTTACAATTCACCCCTCCTAATAAAAATTTCGTCCTCGAAATTTAATACCTGTCCGATCGAATAAATGAGGATACTGACTCCTCATATGTTCCTCAGTCTCCCATGTAGCTTCCTCAAAAGAGTAGTTCTTCCAAAGGACTTTCACCAATAGAATCACCCTGTTCCTCAGCTGCTTGACTCGTGATCCTATAATCTGTACCGGCTCCTCGACATAGCTCAAATCATTGGCCACCTCAATCTCCTGAGCTGGAATCACATGAGTCGGGTCTGAACGGTACCGTCGGAGCATACTAACATGAAACACGTCATGCATCTGGGACATCTCACTCGGTAAGGCCAATCTATAAGCCAACGGTCCTATCCTCTCAAGGATCTCATACGGACCGATATACCGAGGGCTCAACTTGCCCTTACGGCCAAACCTCAGTACTCTTTTCCAAGGAGACACTCGGAGAAACACTCGTCACCTACATCGAACTCCATCTCTCGCCGATCTTTGATCCACATAGCTCTTCATGTTCATCTAAGCCGCCTTTAATGCGACTCGGATCAACTGCATCTTATCCATCAGATCCTCAATCAGCCGGACCTCTATCGATCTCATACCCTCTTCATCCTAATACGATGGCGATCGACACGGCGCCCATACAAGGCCTCATACGGTGCCATCTCAATACCGCTCGACATCGATTATTATATGCAAACTCAATCAATGCTAAATATCGATCCCATGCTCCTCTCGAACTCTAATACACACGCTCAAGCATATCCTCAACATTTTAATCGCCCTCTCGCTCGCCCATCTGTTCGAGGATGAAACGCAGATCAAGTTCAACCTCGCACTCCATAGCATCAGAGGCTCTTCCGAACCTCGAGTGAACTCGATCCTCGTCGAGAATATCGACAACGGAACCCCATGCAATCAATAATCTTCGCTACATACTTAGGCCAACCGATCGAGCGATTGCTCTCCTCATCGGCAAGAAGTGAGCCGATTTAGTCAATCGATCCACTATGACCCAGATAGCATCATGCTGCCTCGGTGTCCTAGGCAATCCCATAACAAAATCTATAGTAATTCGCTCCCATTTCCACTCCAGAATGGGCAACGAATGCAACTTCCCCACTGGAGCCTGATGCTCTGCCTTAACCTGCTGACAAATTAGACACCTGGACACATACTCTGCCACTTGCCTCTTCATACCAGGCCACCAGAAATGTTGTCTCAAAGTATTATACATCTTGGTCGTACCAGGATGCATAGCATAGGCAGCTACATGTGCCTCCTCTAGATCTCCTGCTCAAATCATCAACATCCGCACACACGGTCTCTCGTCCCATCCATAAAGTCCCATCTCTCAACTCAAACTCCAATCAAGACAAACTGACTTTCTCAATCAGTCTTACTAACACTGGGTCTTGATCCTGAACTCTCCGGATCCTGTCATGCAACATCGGCCTCAGCCTCAGAGTAGCAATCAGAGCTCCATCCTGACACAAATCCATCTGCACATTAAGAGCTCTCAATCGAATCGCACTGTAACCTCGAAACTCGAACTCGAGTCGCACTACCATGCGATCTCCTACTCAAAGGCATCGCCACCACATTGGCCTTCCCTGGATGATACTCAATCGTGCAGTCATAGTCCTTTAGTAACTCTATCCATCTCCTCTGTCTCAGATTGAGCTCTCTCTGACTCAATAGATACCTCGAACTCTTATGATCAGTGAAGATCTGGAACGTCTCCCCATACAGATAATGTCTCCAGATCTTCAGAGCAAATACAACTGCGGCCAACTCCAAGTCATGCACTGGATAATTTACCTCGTGAGACCTCAACTGTCTCGAGGCATACGCTATAACTCTCCCATGCTGCATCAATACACATCCCAATCTCTGATGCGAGGCATCACTGTAAACCACAAAGCCTCCAGTCCCAGATGGAATGCCTAACACCGGCAATACAACCGATGTTTCAGCTCCTCCAAGCTCTTCTGGCACTCCTCAGACCATCTGAACGGCACATTCTTCCTCAATAGCTTCGTCAAAGGGGCGGAGATCAATGAAAACCCCTCGACGAACTTCCGGTAATATCCGGCCAATCCTAGGAAACTCCGCAACTCTGGCACACTCCTCGGAATCTACCAACTCATAACTGCCTCTATCTTGTGAGGGTCCACCTGAATACCCTCACCGGACACCACGTGCCTCAAAAATACAATCTCATCAAGCCAAAATTTGCACTTAGCGAATTTGGCGAACAGCTGTCTCTCTCTCATGACCTGAAGGACAATCCTTAGATGCTCAGCGTACTCCTGTCTACTCCTCGAATAAACCAGTATATCATCAATAAATACTATCACGAACCGGTCCAGGTAGGGCTGAAAAACTCTATTTATCAAGGCCATGAAGACTGTCGGGGCATTAGTCAACCCAAACGACATCACTAGGAACTCGAAGTGCCCGTACCTGCTCCTGAAAGCACTCTTAGGCACATTGGCCTCTGCAATCCTCAACTGATAGTAACCTGATCGTAGGTCCAACTTAGTGAACACCCGAGCTCCCTGCAACTGATCAAATAAATCGTCAATCCTAGGCAGTGGATACTTGTTCTTTACTGTCACACGATTCAACTGCCTATAATCGATACACAATCTCAGCGTCCCATCCTTCTTCTTCACAAACAGTACTGGAGCTTCCCATGGCGAAACACTCGGTCTAATGAACCCCTTATCTAACAGCTCCTGCAACTGAGCCTTAAGCTCTCTCAGTTCTACCGGTGTCATCCTATACGGAGGGATTGATATAGGAGCGATACCGGGAACGAGATCAATCTCAAACTCTGTCTCCCGCTCTGGCGGCAATCCTGGTAACTCCTCGGGAAACACATCTGGAAATTTCCTGACTACGGGAACATCCTGCAATCTCTGCTCGACTCTAGAATCCACTACGTGAGCCAGATAGGCCTCACAACCTCCCTACATCAATCTCAGGGCACTCAAGAAGGATATCATCCTCGCTGGCACTGCCTGACTAACTCCTCGAAAAACAACCCTGGGCTGACCAGGAGACTCTAACACAACCTCCTTGGTATAACAGTCCATGATAGCCCTATGTGCAGCCAACCAGTCCATCCCTAAAATCACGTCAATCTCCCTCAGAGGCAAAATGATCAGATCAGCACTCAGAACTACTCGGTCGATCTGAACCGAACACCCTATACAGACCTCTCCCAATACAGTCGTACTACCTAGAGGTGTACTCACCTCTAACCCATACTGTAACCTCTGCCTATCCCCATGCAGTCTACATGTTAAATGCGGTGCAATGAAAGAATGAGTGGATCCAGGATTCAACAATGCATATGCTTCAAAATCAGAAATCAGAATCATACCCGCAACGACATCCGGGGAATCCTGGGTCTCCTGTCGAGTCATGGCATAGACCCTAGCCTGTGATTGCTTTCTGCTACTCGGTCCCTCTGACCTCACTGCGGACCCCTCAACTCGGCCTCGGCCTCTCCATCCTGATCCACCTCCACGGCTCTGCTGCACCATGGTATAGCTGCCTGATCTTCCAGTCATAGCAAACTGGGCTCCCAAAGTCTCTGGACAGTTCCTAACCAGGTGGTCCATCGAGCCACACCTCAATGCTTGCAGAAAGGAACAGACTGCCCTGAAACTCTGGCACTGCCGCTGCCACTACCAGTCTGTACAAATCTGCCCCTCTGCCCGTGACTAGTCTGTCTAGCCCCTCCTGCGGACCTGAAGGGCCTACTCTGACGCTTGCTTAATCAAAAACTCAAAAGATGAAGATATGTTCAAAGTGAGCATGAAAGGAAAGAGTTTTGCACTAGATCCTCTATAGGCAAAGCAATCAGTCTACTCAGCAACAACAGTGAATGCAAAAGTGTGGCATAGAAGGCTGGGTCATTTTCATCATAGAGCAGTGGTGAATATGCAAAATAATGAACTTGTTCAAGGTTTGCCTAATATTGAAGTTAAACTGCCAAAATGCAAGGCTTGCCAATATGGAAAGCAATCAAGGCTTCCTTTCAAGAAAGCTACCTGGAGAGCATTAGAAAAGCTTCAGTTGATTCATACTGATGTGGCTGGTCCACATAGAACTCCTTCACTTAATGGGAGTAAGTATTATCTGCTTTTCATTTATGATTATAGCAGAATGTGTTGGATATATTTTCTCAGGTTCAAATCAGAAGTAGCTGGTGTGTTCTGGAAATTCAAGAACTGGATTGAAAGACAAAGTGGTTACAAAATTCAGATGTTGAGGTCTGATAATGGGAAGGAGTACACGTCTGCAACTTTCAGTGAGTTCTGTGAAGAGACTGGAATTGAACATCAACTCATTGTTCCATATACTCCTCAGCAAAATGGAGTCAGTAAACGTAAAAAGCGTACAGTGATGGAGATGGCCAAGTGCTTGCTTCATGAGAAGGAGTTGCCAAAAGAGTACTAGGCAGAGGCTGCTAACACTTATGTATTTCTGCTAAACAGACTTCCTACAAAGGCAGTTGATGGGAAGACACCTTTTGAGGCTTGGCATGGTTACAAACCTTCTTTAAAGAATTTAAAAATGTTTGGCTGCTTGTGTTTCACTTATGTGCCTCAGATTAAAAGAGACAAGCTCGACAGAAAAGCTGAAGCTGGAATCTTTGTGGGATACAGCTTAGTTTCAAAGGCTTATAGAGTTTTTCAACCTGATACAAGAAAAATTCTGATAAGCAGAGATGTGCATTTTATGGAAGATGTTAAATGGAATTGGAGAGGAGATCAGGCTGGTATAATTCCAAGTCAAGATTCAAAGTTACTAGAGTTGTCCGAATCTGATTTGGTTGATGATGAACCTATCAGAGGTACAAGATCACTTTCTGAAATCTATCAGAAGTGCAACATTGCAGTCCTGGAACCAGAAAATTTTCAGGAGGTAGAAAGAGATCCAAAATGGGTAGCTGCAATGAAGGAGGAGTTGAGCATGATTGAGAAAAATAAAATGTGGCAGCTGGTAAAAAGACCTGATGACAGAAAGGTGATTGGAGTGAAGTGGGTATTTAGAACAAAGTTGAATGGAGATGGCTCTATAAACAAGCATAAAGCAAGGCTTGTTGTGAAAGATTATGCTCAAATTCCTGGTGTTGATTTTTCTAACACATTTGCTCCTGTTGCCAGAATTGAAACAATCAGGTTGCTGCTGGCCATTGCTGCTCAAAAGGGTTGGAAAGTGTACCAGTTAGATGTCAAGTCAGCATTTCTAAATGGTCTTCTTGATGAGGAGATCTACGTAGAACAACCTGAGGGGTTTGTTGTGAAAGAGTAAGAAGAAGATGTGTATTTGTTCAAAAAAGCTCTATACGGCCTGAAGCAGGCACCAAGGGCCTGGTATTGCAGAATTGATAAGCATTTGATGCAACTAGGATTCAAAAAAAGTCTCAATGAGGCTACCCTCTACATCAAAGATGATGAGATCAATTTTGTTGTTGTTTCTCTGTATGTGGATGACTTACTTGTTACAGGAAGCAACTTGGAACTTGTGAATAAATTCAAGAAAGATATGCAACAGACCTTTGAGATGACTGACTTGGGGGAAATGGCATATTTTCTTGGAATGGAGGTTCAACAAAAGGAGAAAGAGGTGTTCATTTGCCAAACCAAATATGCTAAAGAAATTCTGAAGAAATTCAAAATGGATGAGTGCAAGATTGCTACAACTCCTATGGGTAAAAATGAAAAGATCAGCAAGGAAGATGTAGCGGAAAAGGTTGATGAAACTCTTTACAGAAGTCTAATGGGTTGTTTGATGTATTTAACAGCCACAAGACCTGACATCTTACATTTTGTGAGTCTGCTATCTAGATTTACGAATTGTGCTACTGAAACTCATTTTTCTACTGCTAAAAGAGTTCTAAGATATGTGAAAGGAACATTGAAGCATGGAATCAAGTTCTGTGCTAGTTAGATTCATGTTCTGCAGGGCTATTCTAATAGTGATCATGGTGGTTCTAATGATATGAAGAGTACTTCAGGTTATTGTTTTAATCTAGGGTCAGGAATGTTCTCTTGGTGTTGTAAAAAACAAGAAGTTGTTGCACAATCAATTGCGGAGGCAGAGTTTATTGCAGCTACAACTGCTGCAAATCAAGCTTTATGGCTTAGAAAGGTGTTATTTGATCTAAACCTGAAGCAAAATGAAGGCACAGATGTGTTTGTGGATAATCAAGCAGCAATAGCTATCTCAAACAATCCCGTTTTTCATGGAAAAATGAAGCACTTTAATATCAAATTGTTTTTTCTTAGAGATGTGTAGAAAGAAGGTTCTGTTGTTCTGAAATATTGCAAAACTGATGACAATGTTGTAGACATCTTCACCAAACCTTTGGTAAGAAACAAATTTGAGTTTTTAAGGGAAAAACTTGGAGTTTGCAGCATCAAAGCCAAGGAGGAGTGTTAAGAAGTTGACTTAGCTACTGCATTCCCTATTTAGTTCATGTAATTTTTCTTTTTCTGTTATGTTTTTTATTTATTGACTTGTTCTACTGTATTTCAGTCATTATTTCCATTTTTCTAGCTAAGTTGTTAAACATGGAGGCATGTTCCATGGTTGAGCTAGAATATAGGAATTTCTGTTTCCTTTTCGAGCTGTATTTAAGCACATTTGTAGTTAATAAAAATAATATTACACTGAAATATTCTTCTCTTTCTCTGTTAATTCTTAGTTTGCTCCAACAACCATGAATGCGCCAGTGCTGTCACTGGGACTCTGGGAGGGTGCGACCTTGTACTGGGAGGCCAATGGTTTGTGGGATTAAACGATCAACTAAACCATTAATAGAGTTACTGAAGAAGGAGAGATTATTCCACTGGGGGTGGAAACAGGAAGAAAAGAGAGCATTCGAAAAGTTGAAAGAAGCAATTACATTCGCACCTGTGTTAGCACTTCCCAATTTTTCGAAATCCTTCGTGGTGGAAGCGGACGTTAGTGGATTAGGCATAAGGGCAGTGTTACAGCAAGACGATCACACCATTGCCTCCTTAGCAAGACAATAGCTCAGAGACATCAAGGGTTATCGACCTATGAAAAACAGTTTTTGGTTAAGATTAAAGCAATAAAACATTGGCACCATTACTTCAGCTTCGTACCCTTTATCGTAAGAATTGATCATCAGAGCCTGAAATACTTGCTGGAGCAACAACTATCTACACATTTCCAGCAATCATGGTGCTGCCAACTTCAAAAGAAAAATCTGTAATTTTGGAGGTGATTGATCGATTCACGAAGTACGAGATATTGCATAATTATTCCAGTCATGTTTTAAAATTGCATGAAATGATGGGAGAAACACTCCTAGATGCAATAGAAGTGGCCCACAAATTATTCGATACAATTATTCGATACAATAATAATATGGTATGCACGACTCTAAATAAAAATTAATTCTCCTTACTTGTTTAAACTTTTAAGAAATAATTAGGCAATAAAATAATCCAATCTAATGCAGCACCCAATAAAATCAACACCGCAATTTACATAAAAAAAACCTCATCGATGTAAGGAATAAAAATAATGGGACTGAAGTCTAAGAAAAATTTCCACTATCAACAAATAATGGGTAGAACAACATGTTCTCTCTAGTATCCCACTAGAGGCATCAACAATAACATCAAGAATACAACAATTCTTAGCAACAACATCAATAATAACAACAAGAGAAATCAACTAGAGAGTTTACGAAATCACTCAAAATCACACTCTCCAAAACAGTCTAAGCAGATAACCCAAAAGATCTCCAAATAGTAAACCCACCGTTGGATATAAAGAGCAATGTGTCATCTACCAGCTGTCAAAGTTTCAGCTCAATTGAACCACGTTTCACTATCCGATCGTGAGCTTGATCAAAACTGCTCAATGCTAGAATTTTAGGATCCCAAAAGACAATCACAAATTTGACCACGAATCGCTAGAAAATCATAACTCTGATCAAGATTCTGATCTATGGATATGAACAACCACCAGTGTAGAGTAAGCCTTCAAAGTTTGAGCTCGATCAGGCCTCAAACGACCATCTAATCTAGGACTTAAACAAACATATTTAAAACTCTCTCTCACTCACTAGTGTCTTCTCTCTTCAACTCTCTCACTCTTGCGTTAGTAAATTACGTGATGCAATCACACATAATCTGCTCACTCCTTCTCTCTCTTTAGACAACAAAGAAAATAAGAAAACAAAAATTAAATTCAAATAATTTGGCAAACTCACCAAACAAATAATCACTCAAAGATCTTGTTTTTTCAAATATGGAGGCCGCATTAAATGTGGAGGGTTGACCAACAAATCTCCCCCTCTCAACACATTTGGCTGGCTAGTTGGAACAAATTGCCATCTTGACAATCAACCTGCATGTCTCAAGCTTTTCTCTTGGCAGCGTCTTTATCAACATATCGAAACCATTATCGTCAGTGTGAATCTTCTCAAATTCAAACTCCTTGGACTGCAATGCATCTCAAATCCAATGATACCTGACATTGATATGTTTTGATCTAAAGTTAAATGTAGAATTTTTACTAAAATGAATTGCACTTTGATTGTCACAATGCAACATGTATTTCTCCTGCTTGAAGCCAAGTTCTTAAACAAACTTCTTCATCCATAATAACTCCTTAGATGCTTTTGTTGCTACAATAAACTCAGCTTCAATGGTAGATAGTGCAATGCACTTTTGTAGCCTCGATTGGAATACCACAGCTCCCCCCACAAAATTAATCAGGTACCTTTAAGTAGATTTATGAAAATCAATGTCTCTTTCCATATATAAATCTGAATAACCAACCAATCTCCATATCTTTCTTGTCATCATTAGTAGACGGACTTTGCTCGGTATTCAACTTGAATTGATTACCAAGTGGAGTAGTTATTGTTTTGGCTTTGTTTATGTTGAATCTTTGAAGCAACTTCTCAACGTACTTCTCCTGGGATAAGTATAACCTTTAGCTAGTCTATCTCGAGAAATCAGCATACCAAGGATTTATTTTGCCGGTTCCAAGTCTTTCATAGCAAAAGACTTACTCAATTGTTTCTTCAACGCATCAATCATAGATGTAGTCTTTCCAACAATCAATATATCATCAACATAGAGCAATAGAATAATAAAGTCATCATCAGAGAATCTATGAACAAACACACAATGATCTGAAGTAGTCTTTTTGTAGCCTTGTTGCTTCATAACAGACTCAAACTTCCTATATCATTGTCTTGGTGCCAATTTCAGACCGTAAAGATTTTTTTCAATCTGCAAACATAGTTTTCTTTACCTTGCACCCTGAAACCCTCTAGCTGCTTCATGTAAATTTCTTCTTCTAGGTTTTTATGAAGAAATGTAGTTTTCACATCCATTTGCTCGACCTTCAAATCAAGATTTGCTGTTAACCCAAGAACAACTATGATGGATGATATTTTCACAATTGGAGAAAAGATTTCATCAAAGTCAATACCTTTTCTCTAATTGAACCCTTTCACAACTAGTCTGGCTTTGTACCGTGGATGTAAAGCATGATCTTCTTGCTTCACCATGAACACTCACTTATTCTTCAAATCTCTCTTTCCCTTAGGTAACTTTACTAGATCATAAGTGTGATTCTGTTGTAAGGAACTCATCTTATCTTGCATAGCCTCAAACCACTCCTTTTTGTGCTCATCTTCTAGAACCTTTTCATAAGTCTCAATTTCTCCCCCATCAGTCAACAACACATACTTATAGACGGGATACCGAGTGGAAGGATGTCTAACTCTAGTCGATCTTCTAAGTCAAACTTCTACTGGAGCTTCTATTCTACTAGTTGAACAGGATCAACACCATCTGCTTCAACCTATACAGGCTCATCTACACCATCTTTATCAAACATATTATGTTGAAGATCAACCTTTGCCTCTTGTGGGACTGCAATCAAAGGAAGTAGATCTAAGTCAACCACACCATCGCTGGACTCTGAAATTGTCTTCTTTGATCTATCAATATCTTCAATGGTTTGATCTTCCATGAATACAACATCACAACCTCTAATAAGTTTCCTCTCAACTAGATCCCAAAACCTATAGCTAAACTCATCCTGACCATAACCAACAAACACACATTGTCATATCTTCGAGTCAAGCTTAGACCTCTCATCCTTAGGAATATGCATAAAATCCTTACAACCAAACACCCTAAGATGATCATAAGAAACACCTTCGCCCAACCAAACCTTGTTTAGTACATCAAACTGCAAAGGAACACTAGGTGTGAGGTTAACAACATGAACAACTATATGTAAAGCCTCACCCTAATATGATTGTGGTAGCTTGGCATGTGATAGTAAACATCTGATTCTCTCTACCAGTTTTCTCTTCATCCTTGCAGCTAAGCCATTCAACTGAGGAGTCTTCGGAGGAGGCTTCTCATGTATAATACCCTGAGATCTGCAGTATTCATCAAATGAGCCAATTTATTCACCGCTATTATCTGTTTGGACATATTTGAACTTCTTTCCTACCTCTCTTTCAACTGAAGCTTGGAACTGCTTGAAAACATCTAGAATTTGATTCTTGGACTTTAAAGCATAAGTCCATATCTTCCTTGAATGATCATTAATGAACATTACAAAGTAACTAGCACCACCAAGTGTCTGCATCTTCATAGGATCACACAGATCAAAATGCACCAACTCTAATACATGTGACTTCCTTGAAGGAGGATGGTTCTTAAAGGCAACTCTAATTTGCTTGCATGCTAAGCAATCACTACACTTCTCAAGCTCTGCCTTTTCCATACCTAATAAGAGATTTTGTTTAACCAACAAAGACATACCTTTCTCACTCATGTGAGCAAGCTTCTTATGCCACAAAGTAACTATCTCCTCGCTTTGAACTGCGTTGACATCGTCATTGAAAACCTTTGCTGATATAAGTTATAATTTTGACTGCTTATGGCCTCTTGCTACAATCAAGTTATCCTTGGTGATTTTCCACTGACCATTCTTAAAGGAACTTCCAAATTCATTTTTTTCAATCACCAACAAAAATAATGTTCAATCATATATCAAGAAAATGTCACACATTTCTAAGAACTAACCTGGACCCATTACTAGTCTGCAAACACACATTACCATTACCAACAACTCTAGTCATACCATCATTACCCATTTTTATAGGACCATAATCACCGGATCCGTAAGAAGATAAAAAATGCTTGTGTGAAGTAGCATGTATAGTAACACCTGTGTCAAATTACCTAATTAGTATCTTGGCTGACAACATTAACCATGTCGACCTCATTATGCAAAGATCCTCAATAGTGGTTGTGACCCGCTGTGTATTATTGTCACCATCATCATCATTCTGTTTCTCTTTGCCCTTGTTCTTTTTGTTCTCCCTTTTTAGTTTACTTCTACTTTTATCTCTGTTCTTCAGAACTCTGCTCTAACCTTTCCCCCTATTTTCTGTAACATGGATTACTAAATGTGAAGAGGAACCTTACACCTTTCCTCTCATCTCTTCATTCAAGACTACACTCTTGACCGAATCCATAGTCAAGGAAGTTTTAGAACTTGTGGTTGAATTTGTAATTGAGCTCCTAAAAGTCTCCTATGAATCTGACAAAGAACCAAGAAACATCAAAGTTTATACCTTTTCCTCAAACTTGATGTCTGTACTTGTCAACTGGTTAATGACCCCTTGATATGTATTCATGTAATAACACGTCGGAGTACCATCATGATATCTCAAATATATCAGTTGCTTTATCAGTTACAATTTATTGTTCCCTGTCTTGCTAGCATATAATTCTTCTAGCTTGATCCACAATGTGTGTGCATGAGTTTCATTAACAGTGAGGTTATAAACATTGTCATCTGCCGATTGTCTAATAATATCATGTATCTGTCGATGGAGCAAATTCCATTCATCATCACTTTTACCTTATAGCTTTTTAGTGGCAAAGACGGATCATGACAACCTTTGAAAAAGAGTAAATCCTCTATTTTACCTCTCCAAACATGATAATTAAAGCCATTCAAACTCATCATCCTGCCTGTATTACTATCCATATTTACCACAAGATAATGAACGCACTCAAAATTGGGAGCTCTGATATCAATCCAATGGGAGAAATACAGATAGATGTAGCGAAAGTAACCCACCAATTAGTCGATACAATAACAATTTGTTATGCATGACCTAGATACAAATTAATTCTCCCTACTTGTATAAACTTTTAGGAAACAATTAGGCAATAAATAATTATCTAATATAATGCAACACCCAATAAAATCAACACCACAATTTACATGAAAAACCTCCTTGATGTGAGGAGTAAAAACTACGAGACCAAAGTCCAGACAAAATCTCCACTATCAACAAATAATGGGTACAACAACAAGTTCTCTCTAATATCCCACTAGAGGCAACAACAATAATACCAAGAATAGAACAATTCTTGGTAACAATATCAATAACAACAAGAGAAATCAATAAGAGAGTTTATGAAATCACCTAGAATCACACTCTCTAAAATAGCTCGTGTACATAACCTAAAAGATCTCCAAATAGTAAATCCATCGTTGGATATCAAGAGCAATGTGTCCTCTACCAGTTGTCTACGATCAAGATTTTGATTGTTGGATATCAATAACCACCAGTGTAGAGTAAGCCTTCAAAGTTTGAACTCGATCAGACCCCAAACGACCATCTGACCCGAGGCTTAAACAAACCTATTTATAACTCTCTCTCACTCACTAATGTTTTCTCTCTTCAACTCTCTCACTCTTGCTTTACCAAATTACACTATGTAGCCCCACACAATCTGCTCACTACTTTTCTCTTTATACAACAAAGGAAAGAAGAAGACAAAAATTAAATTCGAACAATTTGACAAACTCACCAAACAAATAATCACTCAAAGATTTTGTTTTTCAAACATGAAGGCTGCATTAAATGTGGAGGGTTGACTAACATGAAATGCCAGAGTTAATTATCAGTGATAAAGATCCTACATTCCTAAGTAAATTCTAGCAAGAATTATTCCAATTACAAGGAGTTAACTTGAAATATTCTACCACCTACTATTCACAAGCGGACAGTCATACAGAGGTCATCAATAAAATTTTGGAAACCTACCTGAGATGCCTATGTGGAGAGACGCCTTAGAGATGGAGTGAATGAGCACCACTAGCTGAGTGGTGGTATAATACGACATATCATTTAGACATTAATACAATATTGTTTGAAATTTTATATGATTACCCTCCGCCGGTTTACACTCTCTTCAAAAGAGGGGCAACCAAAAACTGTCACCAATATACTATAACCCTTGCAAAATTGTTAAACACGTGGGAGTTATGGCTTAGAAGTTGGAACTATCTTGGAGAACTTCTATTCATCCAGTTTTTCACTTGACTCAATTAAAGAAGACCCATGTTAGACAAGACAAAACGATGAAAACATTACCAAAAAATCTCACGCCTATAGAGAATGTCCCCGTAGCAATGTTAGGAAGGAGGATGGTTAAAAGAAACAATCGTTCAATTACACAGTTGTTAATTTAATGGTCAAATGGTCGGAGTGAGAATGTAACGTGAGAATACCTCTTTGAACTCTGGAAACCCTTCCCACTAGTTAAGTTGGTGGACAAGGATGTGAAGAAGGAGGGAATTGCTACAAAAATTAACGAAGAAGATGATTGAGCCGTGGGAAAAATTCAAAGAATTAAAGAAGTTATTAGAAACGACAATGTTAGTCACTAGGAATGAGATGCGTGGTTTAAATAAAGTCTACGAATGCAACCCAACACTAGCATCCTTTGTAGTTTTTATGTTACGTGTATTTAAACACTACAGGGGTACTTGATTGATGGGTTTGGGAATGAATTAATGGGTAAGGAATGAAAATGAGTGGTTGGTTTTTTTATTATCATTATAGGGGCAATAATTTGATATCCTACTTTTGGAGAATCCTTCATACCCTCCATTTAGTAGAGAAATAAAACTCATTCCTTAGTAGTGGCTTTTTTTTAAAAAATATTTTAATATTAATTAACTAAATACAATTAATTAATTAAAATGTAATTAATTAATTACAATAATATAATTAATTAATTACATTATAATTAATTAAAATATAATTATATTAATTAATTAAAATATAATAATTTTTATTTCTTAATTTTTTTTACAAATCAACCACTATCAATGGTAATGGTAATTATTCATTCCTTTTAACCAACCATCATAATTATAATGATAATATCCATCCTCATTATTTACTATATTAATTCTTATTCTTATTACCATTTCTCCATGCGAATCAACCATCTCCTAAGACAATGACTAGAATGGACGGCACAGATTACCTGTTCTGTTGTTCTGTACCTGCCATATTTTATGAGCGTTCATCAATCCAATAAACGTGATCTACAAAAATTAAATTGATAGATACTCACAAAATAAGTTGGGCACATAATAAAAAAAAATAGATAATCTGAACTCATAGTGGACATACTTAACATAAATTTGTTATTTTTTCTCTTAAGATATTCTTGTAATTCTCAAATCTTCCCTCTCTTATCTCTCTTCATTGTGCTGAAGTGCGGAAAACATCACAACAAGATTATTCAATTCTTTTACTTCTACAGTTCTACTTGATCGATTCAAAACATGTAAAAAAATTAATAGTATTGATATAGTCAATTGAAAATGGGACACTAACGTCACCCTAAATTCTTTTGTATTATAACGTTGAAATCACGAAGTCGCCCTCACCTGCTACCAATTTTGAAAACCAAAAATTGACATTTTCAAACGCGAGAATGGGATGAGCTATTTCCAATGAAAGACAAGGAAAATAGGCCCTGCCTGCGCTGCCTGACTGAGACTGACTGCTTCAACATCACTCCTCCTTGGTCAGTCAACACGGAGGCCAATACTTAAATGCCCTCCAAAACCTCCTAAAGTTCCAGTCCAACTACACTAACTGCAAACCAGCGACAAAGCAACTTCACTGCTCTCCTATATATATCCACTCCCAGTCCCCTGCTTTCGTATCCTCCATATCATCAAAACCACAAACAAAGCACGTCAAAAATCAAATCTTGGACCTTGGTTTTTAACTCAGGCTTGTTCTTTCCAACAATGGTTTCCCAGAAAACAGCAATCCTTTTGATCATCTTTGTTCTCTCTCTCGCCATGCTAAGCCAAGTTAAGGTGGAGGCAGCGAGACTCCTTACAGAGGATTTTGCTAGCTCAAATCATCTGGAGACGTACTCGTCCGTGGTTCTGGAGAACGCAAAGAGAAGGGTATCCATTTGGCTTCAGCTTCTGGCATCAGGACCTAGTCCAAGAGGTTCCGGTCACTAACTTACTCGGCCACTGAAAGCAGATAATGAGAATTCAGAATTGTTCACGGGACTAAAGTTTGTTCCTTCAAGCAGGAAAACAAAACAATATTCTTTCTACTTTTTTTATACTTTATTTTCCGTTTACCTTAGGATCACACATTAATTGTACTTTAGATGTTGTATACCCTTACAACAAAGGAAAGACAACATTCTTCTATTATTGAAGAACGTATAATTGTCGTTAATTACGTGAACATTGTACACAGGCTTATTAGAAATTTGTAATAAAACATTATAAGAATGTGAATGAGAACGTGAAGTAATACTTCACCTTTGGATCACACATTTGCTGCCAGATTTTATAATCGAGTCTCTGATCTTCCTTAAACTTAAACGGCACATGAAACTCCGAGTCGTTACAATTTACAAATTCTTGACAAAGACGAGACCACTTCTCCGTTACGAGTTATAAACTCGTTGATTTTCATATAAGGTTATCATGTTACCTCGTTCTTCTAGGGATTGAGTTGATCTTGAAGTAAGTGTAGTTTAATTGTTTATGTGGAGGACTTGACGATCTGGGTATGCTGATTTTTGGTTAACAGTGCATGATTTGGAGATGGAAAATCCAGGCTACTTGAAGTTGAAGAACATAGAAGATGGCTATCGCTATTCTTCCTTTTTTTCATATTCAATTAGGTACTGTGTTTTTTATTGTCAAATCTGTGTATGGAAGAAGGAAATGGTTGTTTTGAATTTGAAACAGTAAGTTAGGTGTAAATTTCCTGGAGAATTGCCAACCGTGGAGTGAATATTCTAAGCCAAGCCTCGGGTATGCCTTAATGATATCCTGAGGAGCACGCAGACATGTATGTAAGAATCGAAGGTATTGTCAAGACTTTGAAAGAGCTTGAACCTGGGGACCCATGGTTTCAAGGAGATAGGCAAACGCCTCCGTCGTACGTCTAGGTTTCTATTAATTAACATGTTGCTTCCCGGGACTGAAACCAGGAGTCAAATGTCAACTTGTAGACTTCAGTCCACAAATTTGGTAAATGCAAAATGACTCGGACCTTTCCTCCAACATTATTAATACTTGAAATCTACCTTCTTTCTCGCTTTCACATTCCATTTCCTTTCCTTTCTAGATATACATTTTGATAGTCTGAACACTTCTTAGCACCCATTTATTCACAAATCATCGTCAATCCTCCTTTTTTTTTTTGTTCTTTGTTTTACATTTGAGCTTTTGGCAATAGGGCTTCGAATTTTACAAATGGGACTCATATCAAATTGATCTCTTCTTGCTTTAATTATTTGAGGTAGAAGAAGATCTTAATTTTAGTAATTGTTTCGTTCTCTCAAAATACTCTTTTTCTATTTTTGCAACAGCTAATAGGGTTTACACTTTCGATTGTTGTTGCAAAAATATTATGGGCTTGCTTGATCTTAGGCTAATGTGATGTGAATTTTGGGCTAACCATTCGTTGTTAGCATATTGTGATGCTTTGTGACTTCAAACTATTTATCCTACCATTTTACCTTAGATCTTCATATTAGTACTAGAACATTATCACGAGGGTCTTGCTTATATTCACATTTCTGTTTTTATTAACATTAATTTTTACATATTTCACATATAAATAATATCAAAATATTATTTATCATCATACAAATATAAAATTAAAAACAATATAAAGTATTTAAAATATTACAATTTATCATATAATAAATAATAATTACATCAAAATATCAAATAAAAGGATAGTAAATATCTCATACTCTCTATCAATTACAATTTACAACAAGAGTTCGTGGTTTAATAATCAACTAGAAGTGAAAAGTGGAACAAAAATATTTACAATTACATTGCATATATATATTTTAACATATAAATCAAAAATAAGTAAAATTAAATGAAGAGGAGAAACAAAAACTTAGGCTTTATTCAATCAGATATGGGATATCGGTTATAATCGCATTAATCTCAATTCTTATTTGGTACAAAATCTTCATCAATGAGAGGAGATTACCATATTCAAAATCTTTATCAACAAGATTATCTTCCAAGTCACTCTCGTTTATTAAACCTGATAACTCAAAAATTTAATCTGCTAAAAGATCAATATTATCAATATAAATTAACTTTACTGAACTATTTGTTCTATTAAGAATCCTAGTAAACAATAAAATTAAATTATTAAAAAATTTAAAATTTATATCTAACTTAATAATGATAATAACACACCTTTTCTAAGCTTTAAATTATATCGACCAAGTCATTCAATTTTTCGTGCTCCAATCTATTCTTTTTTAATGAATAAATTTAAATGTGCTCCAATTCCTTTCACAGCTTGTTGCACTGACTGATTGACTTAGAATTCGAATTACAAATTTTTGTAATTCTAGAACATCACTTATAAATTGGTCTCACCAAGAAATTATAAGTAGTAAGACAAAAAAAGTAGCGTTATAAACAACATAAAGAGATGATTAATTTTCAACAAATAATAAAAGTGAACAAAATATACATGGATTAATTTTTTCTCTGTAAAAAATAGCAATTGATATCCCAAGATCCTCATAGGCCTCCTTATAAATCATTATTGTGAGTTTAGGAGATCTTGCACCAGCTTACAGGCAACAACTGTTATAATAGTTAATAGCATTCTTCTATTAATTTTAACTTTCTTTGTAAAACATGGCTTGAAATAGGCACTAGGATTAAAAAATACTCCAGTTATAAATAATAGATAGTAAAGATGTCTTTCTCATTTCTCAATGATGATTGCAAAATAAGGTGTGTACAAAGAAGACGTATTTTTCAAATTAGCCTTGATTGTTTCCTTCGTCCTCTTTATGGCATCATAAAAATAACTCATTGTTGCCTTTTTATCATTATCGGTCATAATACCCTTACTAAAGGCTCACAAATTCGGATAACAAATTAACATTGGGACCAAAATTCAACATTTTCAAGTATAGTCCCGGAAACTTCTAATCTAACAATAAACCTAGTATGTTGAGATGTAACTCACTTAACACTTGTAAACATCTTTCTCAACTTTGTTTTCATCATAATAAAACACTGAAGTGATAAAAAATTTATTGCAAATCCTGTAACAGCATAATCATAACAATTCCTACCATTGGTGAAATTATTTCCCATTAAATTCAAGACCAATGTAAGATTGTAGATGAACTTGGTCATCTTTTTGGCTTTTTGCACAGTTTCATCAATAATAGAAAAATACCTAACTTCCCCTATATTTGCCAACATTAAGTCAATACAATGTACAACACAAGCAGTCAAAAAAATATACTTGCTTTGTAATCTTTTTCTAGTCACTTTATAAGTGGAATCATTATCAGCAATGAACTGAACAATATTTACTTTAGTATTTGTCATCTTGAAAATTATAAGTTCTAATAGTTAGATCTATCAGTCATCAAGGTATAATATTTTATATTTACTTTAATATTTACCTTATATTATAACTAATATTGGTCATCCTTGCCACCCATTAAGATATAGTATTCAATATTTGTTTTAATTTTCTTTAATTTGCTTTATCATTACATCATTATAGTATTACTTTATTATTGCATTATCTTCCTTTTATTATTTTTAATGCTTTCTTCATGTCATTACACTATTTGAATTTAATATGTTATATTTAAGAATTTAAAATAAAAATATTATAGAAAAAGAACTAATTACTTTAAAACAATAACATAACCAAATAATATAATCATTATTGCAAATTCAAATTGAAATAGTAGTTTTACATGTATTAGATAGGGTTGGTTTAATTGAATAAATATTAAAACTCAAATGCCAACTAAAGTTTTATAACATAACATTAAAAATATTAAGTACGTCCTAAAGATCTATTTATAAGTTAATAATTAAATTAAAGTTTTCCTAAATTATTAAAAATAATTCAAAATTTTATGTTCTATTGCTGTGTCTATAAATGCTTCCGCTCACTGGTATTATATTATTTTTAATATCTAAATTTACAAAAATAATAATTTCTGTTTAATTATTTTAATAAATATAATTATATATTTATTGTGAAATATGACAATTTAAATATGATTTTAATAATAAATTCTGTTAAAATAATTGATACAAATTTAATAAAGTGATTTTTAATATAAAAGTTTTTTAATAATTAAAATAATTTTAAATGAGTAAACATAGTAAAGATTTATATAATACTAAAATCCTTGTTTTAGTTTTATTACAAATGCAAATCTGAGATCTAAAAATAAAACAAAAGGAAGAATATTACTGGGCGAGAGGAGAGCCGAAGAAGTGACCAAAGTTTGAAACTTTAAAATGAAGGAAGGATTGCCAAAGCGCTAGTTTTAGCTCTATCCGCTTCCAAAACTTGCAACTCTTCTGCTTCTCTCTGCATCCATTTTGTTGTTCGTGCGTGTATCCTAAATATTCAAATTCAGGGTTCCTTCTTCTTTTCTTTGAGTTTGCAAAATGGAGGCGGCGGTGATAGACGCGGGATCCAAGCTCCTCAAAGCGGGCACGGCCGTCCCCGATCAGTCTCCTCCCATTGTAATCAGTCTTTGCTTCGAGTTTGAGTCTTTACCCTTTTTTTAGTTTTTTTGTGCGGGTATGATTGGGATTTAATTATCGCCTTTACGTTTCTTCGAATTTCCCTTCCCTTATTTTGTTGTTGTAGCTTCTCGTTCTAGCTAGAGTTCTCTTCTTTTTTGTTTTTTGAAAAGTATTTTTGGTTGGGATTATTGTTTATTGTCGGCCTTTTTTTTGAAAGGAAAAAATGGGAGAAGAATGTTGCAAACTTTGATAAACGATGGTAAAAGAAAAAAGAATGTATCTTTCTTGAGAAAAGTTTCTAATGGCTCTTGTGATTGTGCTCAATTTGATGTGGCGTTGTGAATTAATTTCTTCCCTAGTGTGTTCTTCTTGTTGATCGCAATTTGAACCTTTGGGACAGATTATACCTACTCAAATGCAACGCACACTTGAAGATGGGTCTTCAGCTGATAATTCATTGTTGGAGGATGTATGTGTTGATCCTGTTGTTCGAGGTTTTATACGAGATTGGGATGCTATGGAAGATTTGCTGCATTATGTTCTATACACTGGTCTTGAATGGGAAGAGGGTAATGAAGGACAAATCTTGTTTACTGATCCACTCTGTACCCCCAAGGTTAGCCGACTTTGTTGATTCGTTTTTTCTTTCCCTATGTGTACGTGTGTGAAAATTTATGCCAATTCCAACTTTGTAACTCGATGCTTGGATGTTGAAATCACTTGTGATCTTTGATTTTCATTCAAGTTCATTCGGTGATATGTATTGATAAGCATTTTCTTCAAAGTTTCTAATTTAGATAAGAAATATTGTGTCATATTAGACAGACAAGTTTTTCATAATATAATTTAGTGCAGGGACTGTGTGGAGTGCAAATTTGTCAACCATTTTATTGAACCTGATATTAACTCAATGTTATGCTTAATTTTTATTTATTTATTTCTTGCAAATTAGAGTGAGTTATTCATCTACCAAGATGATTGTGGAATTAAATAGCTTGTCTAGAGCTTCCAAAATTAATAAGAATTTGTTATACAGGCTGTCAGGGAACAATTGGTGCAGTTGATGTTTGAAACATTTAATGTCTCTGGATTTTATGCTTCAGAGCAAGCAATACTATCACTTTATGCAGTTGGGCGTATTTCAGGGTGCACAGTTGATATTGGTCATGGGAAAATTGGTAGTCTATCTCTTTTAATCTCATGAGCGTTCTTGTGTCCAGCTACTTTTACCTTGCTTTATCTAATAATTGTGCATGCATGATTCACGAAAATATTTTATGGCCTACCATCCACTTGTCTTTAGGGTGACCATTTCACTAATATCCTTCCTGGAGGAAGTTAGTTTAGATTCTTTGTTCACATATAAGAGATGCTTGTGGATGCATCAAAATACACTCATGTAAGCTAAGGGATGAACTGGTATGAACTAAAAAGGGAAAGTATCATCACTTGACCCAAGTCCTGAAGTGACTTGGACTGATTTAGGCTTGGACGAAAATGATGAAGTGTGATGTTCTGCAATCTTCAGTAAAGCAGAATAGTTATGAAGTCCTTCATAATTTACTGTAAATTTTCTGTTAACAGTTAAATGAAGTATTTTAATAGCTTTTAAACAAAGCAAATGTGTGAGTTTTTTGTGCTGTGCCCTTAATGGATGACATGGTAGCTTAATGTTGACAAGGTTCCATCCTGTTACCAAATTTGATCCCCTACATTTCCAGATATTGCTCTGGTAATTGAAGGTGCAGTTCAGCACATCGCCTCAAGGAGGTTTGAGATTGGAGGAACTGATTTGACAAAGTTGCTTGCCCAGGAGCTCAGTAAATCTATTCCTCATGTGAATCTTAGAGTCTCAGACATTGAGTTAATGAAAGAAAAGTACTCATGCTGTGCTGAGGATGATCTTGCTTATGCAAAAGCCCAGCAATCAAGTGATACAGAGCAACACGTTCTTCCTGATGGACAGGTTTTGTGCTTTTGCAATGTTCTCAAAATAGAGTTGATTTGAAATGTTTCTCGCTCAGGCTTACATCACGTTATTTTGTGGAATGATCTAATAATTTAATGCGATAAATTTATTTGTTCTTAGCCATAAAATTAGTGGGCCTTGATGAGGTATGGTGATTTTGTTTCTTGATTGGATTCGTGGATTCCTCGTATAAATGGCTAGTTCTGCCAAGTAGTTTTTCAATGTCTACATTATGCATTATGCTCATTTTTATAACAGTGAGAAAACACAATATACTGCATGAACTTTCTGGTTTACAATTCTAGTTACACTCAATAGCCTAACAAATGTGGTCAAATGCTTTGTGTTGAAGTAAATTTGGCATGAGCTAACTTCCTAATGTAGTACTGCATTTTCATGTAAATTCAAGAACTTCAATATCCCTTTGGATGGGTCATTAGGTGATAACTATTGGGAAAGAAAGGTACACTGTTGGTGAGGCTTTATTCCATCCTTCTATATTGGGATTAGAGGCTCATGGTATTGTTGAGCAGCTTGTACGGACTATTTCAACAGTTTCTTCTGAGAACCATAGGCAGCTTTTGGAGAATACAGTACTTTGTGGTGGCATAACATCTATGCCTGGTGAGTTTTTATTTCCTTTGCTGATATCAGAATTTATGTGCTACCTATCGGTGACATGGTGTAACTTCTATGAATGATGAGTTAGTTTTAGAAGTTGATGGATATTATTTTTCATGTCCGCAACAGGATTTGAAGATAGGTTCCAGAAGGAGTCTAGCCTGTGCTCATCAGCCATTCGCCCTTCGCTTGTAAAGGTGACAACTTTTTCCCATTTAGATGAACTTAAGCTTCCAACATCAATTTTAACCTTCCTATTAGATAAAGACCTTAGAGTCAGTTTCTTCGTACTATGATCACAAGTCTTTATTTTGATGTTGATTTTTGCATTTCACATGCATTAAGTGCACGATTGGTTTAACCTTTGATGGATGGATGCTTTAGCTTGGTAGTGCCCTGTTAACAATAGTTGATGTTTACGGCTAGACCACTACAGTAAAATAGGAAAGCTGTAAGCATTAAATCCTTATTGATTCTGTAGTAGTGATGATGTTGATTGAAGGAATCCATTTCCTTCATTTTAACAGTCTTTGGTGGTTCATGTTTCATTAACCTTGACGCTGCACTAAAGGATCTGTAATTGCAATGGATATGAATTGATCTTCTTAAGCTCGATTAAATTGTTTTCTCTGGTCTATTGCAGCCTCCAGAATACATGCCAGAGCAGTTGACACAGTATTCAGCTTGGGTAGGAGGGGCCATACTCGCTAAAGTTGTGTTCCCTCAAAACCAACACATTACTAAGGGAGATTACGATGAAACTGGACCATCCATAGTTCACCGCAAGTGCTTCTGACACTTCCTCTAGCTCTAGTTGTCTGTATTTTTTGCTTATTCCTTGATGTATATTAGTGCTAACTTAATTCAAATACACAACAAGATGTCCCCTCAAGACCTTTGATATTGCATGTGACTTCTTTCTATTTCATTCCTTTTACTTCAACATTTCTCCTAATGTTTGAAACATCTTAATGAATTAGTTGTGTTGGAGAATTAAAAGAAAAAAATGATCTTATTTTTTCAATGATGCAAATAATAAAATAGATTTAATATAAGCACAACTTTTTTTAGTGCATAAGGCTCTCCTCTTTTCAAGGAGCGGGTATCTTCTATTTGCATTTTTCACAAAAAGGCTATTTTCGTGACTCAAACATGTAACCTAATTATAAAGGTTTATAAATAATAAAATACATTAAAGGACTAAAATACAATTTAACAATAAAAATAAAAAAAAGTAAACCTAGAACACAAGCACGTAGGATATAATCCAACTAACTATAATCGAAAAAAATTGGAAGAACACTACTAATTAGTGAAAAAAATAATTACCACAATCAAATCATAAAGATAAAAAAGGAAAAGCCTTAAAAAGAAAGTCCACAGCATTTGACATCATCAGACCTTCTCCACATTTCCTTCTGCTCTCACTCATTTTTTCACTCCTTGACGTTGAAAAATATATACAAATCGACCCTTCAATGGGGGTGTCCGTCTCCCCAAGCATGAATGTATGTTTGTTTGTTTGATCAACTTTGAACACTCAGACCACCCCTTTTCATCATTTGCTTGAACTCCCTAAAGTTAACCATTCCATCTCCATCCACGTCCACCCTCATTATCATGGTCTTGCAGTCCTCCAAGTCCAACGCCCTCCCTTGCTTGAGCCCGAGGGTGGCCAAAACAGTTCTGAGCTCATCAACCGTGATGTAACCGTCTCCATTTTGGTCGAACACGTTGAACGCCTCCATCATGTCGTCGTCCGCATCCTGCACGTCCATGAGTTGCTGATACAGCTCTCTGAACTCATCGACGTCGACGCAGCCGTCGCCATTGACGTCGATCTTCTCGATCATCTGAGTTAGCTCCATGTCTGGAATAAAGATGCCAAGGTTCCCTAGTGAATGATTCAGCTCCTCCTTGGTGATGCGCCCGTCCCCGTTCCGATCAAACGCTTGGAAAAGTCGCTTCAATTCTACAGGATCCATTCTCTTGGTGGATTTAAAAGATGAATCTGAAGAAGAAACAGTTGATGGTGGTGGTGATGGTGATGGTGACGGTGATGTCTCCTTATGAACAAGGGTGCTCTTGGTCTTGGGTTGGTGATGGAGGGCAAAGAAGTTGAAGAAACCCAATCTGAGGGTTTCGGGGAACAAGTAGGCAATGATAGAATTAACAAGATTGTAAAGAAGGAAAATCAAGAGCAAAATAGTTGGCATTGAGTGGAATTGAATAAATGAGCATGTTGTTGCTACTACTTTATATAAACTTCGAAATTGAATGCAAGCCAAGTGGACTCTGTCCTTAAATAATAAATTCTAATATATATATATATATATATATATATATATATATATATATATATAAATAATAAAAATAAAAATAGGTCACGTCACATATCCGTCTAATTAACTCCGGTCTAAAAGTCTGGCTAAGTATGACCGTTGTTAACGGATATTCCAAGGGACGTTGCCGTTGGGCATTGAACAACGGCTATCTTGGAGTGAATGGTGGGGTACCACGTGGGGCTTGGTCCTGCCGTCTTGGAATTGATTCACCAACCTGGACTTCTTCAAATGTTGGACTGTGTTATTACACGTTTAGCTTCTAATGTTTTTTTTTTAATTATTATTATTGGAAGGTCTCTTTATGTTTTATGTCAAGTGGAAACGGCCCGCGGAATGTTTAAAACTTTAGGACTAATTATGTGACCTAGTCAGATGAAATATATTGTTTGGACTTGACTAGGAACCCAAGAACGTAAAATACATGGTGTTTATTAAAATCAAATTATATTTAATAATCAACAATATTTTAATCACTTCGTATAAGACATATAGTTTCCTGCTAATTAAAGGTAAGATTACGATTACTAAATCTCTTCAGACTTTGCATGTTAACTGGATTTCTATTTGATGCTATTGTTATTATTTGAATCAATAATATTTAATTAAACTAAATAATTTTACAAGAAATATACTCTATTTAATTGAAGATCACCTTTTCGTATGTTATCTAATTCTTTTAAGGAAATTCGTAGTCCTTTAACCATTAAAAGTATAATATTTTATATATCAAAAGTATTCTATTTACAAAATATTTTGCACTTCGTCGTCTTGTTTAATAACATAATTTCAGGCGAGGAGTATGAAAAGGAAAAAGGAAAGATAAAAGATTTGGGAGGATATTGAAGAAGTAAGAAAATAAAAATGAGGAGATAAGTTTAGCCAATAAAATTTTCTAATGGACATGTGATTAAGCACTTTATAACCGTCTAGAATATATAATGTTGGCACAAGATCGAAGACCTTAACAAAAATCATAATATTTTGATATCTTATCACCATAAGAAAAATATGTTTTAGCTACGGAAATTATTGATAGAAAATAAAGATTTTCGTTAGAAAACAAATTTGGTGATAGAAATTATCAACGGAAAGAATCTTCGAAAAAACGGCTGTAGATAAATTTTGGCGATGAAATATTGTATAGTCGTTGGTACATTTCGCGATGAATTTTGTATTTCAATTGATTCGGTGCATTTCACCTTGGAGTTTTGTATTTCCATTAGTAAATTTACCAATGATAGTACAATATTCTGTTGCTAAATTTACGACAAATTCATAATATTTTGTCGACAAAATTAGTGACGATAAATTGTAAATCCGTTGCTAAATATACTGACAGAGTTACAATATTCTGTCGTTATAAATTCACATACGGATATACAATATCCGTTGCAAAATTTTACCTATGGACAATATCATCCGTTACTAAATTTTTTCCGATGAAATACATTATTCCATCAGTAATTTACTTACAAAATTATAATATTCCATTGCTAATTTACCTACGGTGCACTTTAATTCCATTGAAAATTTTAACTATAATAAATCTTAACCACTATTTCTCACTTCCTACTTAAGTTTTCATTAATAATATTTTGATTTTTGTACATTTAATTTTTGTAAATAATATAACATTAATTGATAATATAATGTTAAAGTTATCCCGATTGGTAATGTAATAAAAACTATAAAGTACACCAATAAGTATTTTGAAAAAAGACTGTAAATTAAGAATTCATACAAAAACTTAAGAGTGACAAAACATCAAATACATTCACTTATTCATCTAATCCATGCAATTGGTGAAGGTGGATGCTTTAACTGCTGTGATGAGGTTATTGTAACACCCAAATACCCCCTGGGATGATACATGGATGCCACCCAAGACAGAACAAACAAAATCAAACATTACACATATGCAGTGTTTTAAAATCTAAGTTTAACACACATATAATACATCTCAGACTTTCCAGAAACAAATCCAAAGAATATGTACAGGCCTAAATAAACCAAACAAAATACATATTCGAGTGACACAAAAACTCTGACTCCTTTGGCCACTGCGGTTGACTTGTCCCAGTCCTTAATCTCTTTGCTCTGTACCTACACGGGGCAAATCCACCGTACTAAGCTTATAGCTTAGTGAGTAATCATTTATCTAATTTAACCAATTTCTTTTCATAATAACGATATAAGCATGCATTCGAGATTAATACTCGTGCAAAATGCACTTCATAATGATGTTATCATTAATGACAAAACAAATCAAAAGTCCATAAAATAGAAGTGGGTAACGGGACTTATCAGAAGACCGAAGTATCGACACCGAAGTGTCCATATCAGAAGTCACCGAAGTGTCACAGAAGACCGAAGTCTCGACACCAAAGTGTCCATATCAGAAGACACCGAAGTGTCACAGAAGACCGAAGTCTCGACACCGAAGTGTCATGTAAGCCTTCTGAGACCCTTCTAGGCATGCCTATTTACCCACAACTCGGACTAACAGTTTTAAACCAGAACAAAGTCATTCCTGATAATTCATGTGCAAAGCAAGTAATACTTCTAATGATATAAACATGCGGCAAACGCCTCAGACAATCATTGTCCGAAATTCAGAACACAACACTTCAATATCACAATCATCAATCAATACCTCGAACCTTCATGTCCGGAACCAATTAGCAATTCAGTACACATCACAATCAAGTTACTTGATAAACAAATCAAAGTGAGACCATCCTGTGTCTATTACAAATTCTTGTCTAAATTACTTACCGATATTCTTGACACATGCACTTTATTTACCGGGACTATGTTACTACTAACAAACTTTCTTGTCGAATTACTTACCTCAATCACCCTTACTGTTTATTGCCTTGACGTGCCGGCAATGTCTGGAATCAATCGATCTGTGCGGTCCTCTATCACAAAAATTACTATTGTACATAAGTACAAATGTACTAAAGTCTCTTGCATATTTATCATGCATGTTCATGACAAATTTCCGGGATTAATCAAGAACGTACGCTATCGATCCGGATGTAGTCAAATTCACTAATTCCTTTTTAATTTATTAAATCGGAAAATGTCCAAATTCATATACAAATCAAATACTTTAATATATAGGATAACGGCTAGTAAATAACGGTCATAAAAATTGTTCTATAAATAGAGACCACTCCTCCATAATTTCCTTCATCCCTCCACATTCTTTCTTTCTTACCTCACAATTTCTTCTAGACGAAAATCACATCTCAAAATGTTGTCCGCTATCGCATGTTTTTGTATACTTCTTATCTTTCTGTATCTTTGTTTGATTCTTAGTGTTAGTGTAGAGCCAATAGAAGCTCGCCCTTTTTTTCTCTTCTTAGTAGTTCCTATGATCCTTATGCTGCTTATTGGCATAGCATTAGAGAATTAATGGTATATCTATGGGAATAAAGGAATTGATATTTCTCTATTGTCTTATTCATAAATACGTATCATTTGTTCACAAATACGGATACTGTTCACGGAGACATACTGTAGTAATATACTGTTCACTAGTCACTATTCACTACTATTCACTGTTTACTATTCACTATTCACTATTACTATTTACTATTTACTATTTACTATTCACCGACACTGTTCACTGACACTGTTCATCATCTCCTACCTTATGAAAATCACTGTTCATTTCATTTTTTTTCTTTCTTTTCTTTTTCCTCTCAATTTCTTTAGCAATTCACTTAAAACCTTATCTATACAGGATTTCTAACCTATCGGAATCGTCAGAAACAACTTAAACTCCAAAGATCGCAAAACTAATGATCAGGAACAAAAACAAAAACATGAACACCATAAAACTGAAAACTCAAAACCAGTAAACCAAAACAAAAACAAGGATGTAATTCGTATGAAAACAGAGGGTGAGTACTTACTAATTTCAGAAAACTTCGACAGTGCGAGTGAGTTGAAATATTGTCGGTGAAGAACAAATGTCCGAAGTCTTATTATTGGGTTTCTTCTTGTTTGCAGATTAAACACATTTATAATCTGTGTCAAATGATTAACAGTTGTCTCTTATCTAAACCGTCCATTTATTATTATTTTATTAATATAATAGTACTGTTAAAACCAATTACACACTTATGATTTCGGAATCACCTAATACCCAGAAGTTCCAGACAACTTCCAAAATTCACCAAAAATTTCGTCATAAAATAAAACTTCAAAATACCTGTTCAAAAAATACTAAATCCGTTACCAACACTTTCTAAAAAATCATTGACGTATCCAAAAAATACTATAACTATAAAAAAATATCTTAATATTGTCCGAATCACTCCGAAGTTTCATGAAACCAATGTACCCGGAAAATGCCATGAATGCATGCCAAAATACTGAAGCACAATTGAGTACATATTCCAAGAATAAGCATAGTACTTATGCACAATTTAATACATATTCCAATAGTAAGCATATTTCGTACTAAATGTCGTTAATATTCTAACCCCTACTTTGGGGCGTTACAGTTATGTCCCTCCCTTTCAACTCATCCATCTCATTACAAAGCTAAGTTATGCACTCCTATTAACCTCTCTACTATGTTCTCAAGTTGAACGATTCTCGCATTTAATGAGGACCGCTTACTAGAACCAGTTGTAGTGAATATAGATGATTGCGAATAACATGTGTTTACAAGTGAACCTAAGCTGAAAATCCTTCCATAACTGTCCCTACCATCCACTGCATCAAGATATGTTTGACTCTTATCAAGAGTTTCAGAGTTCTGAGACTGTCTTTCAATGCTTTCTTATATTTGGTCTTGTTATTATAATTGTGTATGTTAGTAAGTGATAATTTTTAAGAATTAATAGTAAAGTATAGATTTTACATACATGAAGTTGTCTACATCGAGTGTTGACGAAGGTCACATAATCATGTTTCTTAGTTTGGGTGTGCAAAAAGAGTTGGCATAGTGTAGGCTTTCTACCCATAGACTTTTCTTGCATCATAATAAATTGTTATAATTGAACTACAATTTACAAAAAATTTCGACGGAATTTTTTTTCTTTCTATTTTATGATATTTACCCCTTGTTGACTTAAATGATCAGATTTTGGTTAGTTTCAAACTCGTTTGAAGTTTAAACTTGCCTAAATACCACCGACCCAATTAAAAAGTTTGACACTCAACTTCACAGATCAATCTATACGTCCTAATGCTCTATATCTGTGTCTTCATTCTGTTTCCCATATATAAGAACTTTTCAGTTTCGTTTATGGTCTGGATTGAAAGGAATCCCTGGTTAACATGTGACAAGTGAGTAGTTGCACCAAAATCTATCCACCAGGTATTTTAATGCACTTTAATAAGATTTGATTCAAAACATACTGAAACATAGTATGTACCTTTCTTTTTGAACAAAGCCTTTCGTTTAGGGCAATCTTTCTTGAAGTGTCTAGGCTTCTTGCAGAAGTGACACCTCTTATCCTTATGGATTCGACCCTTATTAACTTTGCTGAGAGCTTTGTCCTTATCTCTGCCTTTCTTTCTTGGTTTGTTCTTGCTGCTAGTAGATCCTTAATGAAACTTTAGATGAATAGAGCGTTCCTTTATTTTCTTCAATCTCCCTTCCTCCTGAACCAACATGACCTTTATTTCCTGAAGGTTCCATTTTTCCTTAATGGTGTTATAATTCACCTGAAACTGGCCAAACTCTAGAGGAAGGGAGTTGATAATGAACTGTACCAAAAATGACTCACTCACATCAATACCCATGGATTTCAGCTTTGCAGCTAGGTTTGACGTATGAGTTACATGATCATGAATAGGCTGTAACCAATTAAACTTTTTGATCATTAGCTCACTCATTAAAGTCCTTACTATGGACTTGTCAGCTATATCAGATTGGGAGTATTCTTTAAGCTTCAACATGAACTCCTTTGCATTGTTTGTTTTAGGCATTGACAACTTTACATTTTCTGCGATCGTCATTCGCATCAAATTCAAGCTTAGCCTGTTAGACTGTTCTCAAGCCTCATAATAAGACTTGTCAGCTTTAGAACTAGTCTCAATTATAGTTGCAGGCCTTACATTTGAAACTATAGCCAAGTTCAAATCCATTACACCCAGTTGGAACTGGATTGTTCGGATCAATTAGTATAGTTCAGACCATTGAACTTGATAAGCCCATTTCCTAAAGTAAACTAATTAGTTAATGTTGCAAACATAACATATATCTCATGCAATAATGCTTTAAGTAAACCTAAATGGATTCAAACTAACTAATATAGTTTGATTATGCATTTAATTTCACCTTTTGGTGAAATTTAAATACGTAGTAGTAACCTATTCTAATGTATATATAATTTACTGTAATGAACAATCAATCATATTCTAATCAACATGTATGTTATCTTTGGATATACAATCATATTAACCAAATATGTTGATAAAGTCCCTTTAGTGTCATTAATTATAAGCAATAGTCTACCTTTAGGTGACCTCCTAGCGTTATAATTAATAATCTCAATTGTTCAGTTCAACCTTTATGTCATTTTAGCATCATATCATATTGAACAATTGAACAAATCACAATTAAATGCTTAATATTTTTAAGCTAGGTCACTTTGGTGAATAACAAGCTTTCCATGCAATAAACATTTAATTGGATAATTATCATACATGACAAAATTTAATTTGATTAGTTTGGTCACTTTGATGACTAACAAACTATTCTAAATTTTCATAATGTCATGTATTACATTCAACATATAATAGGAAATTTAATTCCAAACATTGCATAATATAAATAGTTAAAATACCAATTAAAACATAATATGATACCAAATGTATATTCTTCATAGAAAATAAATCAATTATAAATTATAAAAATTTATTATGTTCCACCAAAAAATTATTTTTTGCTTAGGGTTAAAGTCTATAATTATTTACTAACCCAATATTATCCTTTAATGGCCCAAAGGCCCAAAAATCAGTCCATAATTTGATTTTTAGGCTTGGAAGCCTGTTTGGTGCGTTAGGGAGGCAGCATCTGCACGCGCCAGCTTCTGCATTTGAATAAAGCAACGTCTGGCGTTTGCATTGCACGCGCCAGTTTTCTGCCTAATGATGTAGCGTCTAGCGCGTGCAGTTCCATCGTCTTCCTTCGACGCTGGTTTCTTTTTTTAATTCTATTCTAACGTTTCTTTCTTGCATGGATTCTTCTCCTCTCTTGGCTTGAGTCAAACAATAATGTCATCCACCATTATCTTCTTCGGTGGTCAATCAATGACACAACCTCATGTTGTTTTCTCACTCTAACCCATAACAGTGGAGTTTCATTTCGCTTCTTTATATCGTTGCTCTTTATACCATAAAACATTCCACCGTACCCAGAGCATCTCTGGTCAATATGATAATCACAGAGGATACGAAAACCATTTGAAGCATTATCAAGAACATATCTTGTTTTCAATTTCTCTTTGTACCGAAAACTTTATGGTATTTTCATTATCTCTACTGTATATTACCCTTAATCTAAACCATCCAATCATAACTATTTCCATACATACCAACACTGAAGATTTGTTTCATTATTTATGTTATGTCAACACCGAAGGTTCATATTCGTTTCTGGCACTTTTAAACCATTCATCCATATTGTGTTTATTTTGATGATAAAGCATTACGAATGAAAAAAAAAAGATCATGCAACACTCCATTCATATAACATAAACAGAAACACAATCATACCGTTACACGGTAGAAAACAAATCATGCAATATCAGGCTCTGATATCAATTGAAAGACATTTATGGATCGATGTTTGTAGACATACTTGTATCAATTATGTTTTGTAAGGTGTTGATGTTCTTGATGCAAGTTTATTTCCTCTCTTCTTCGTAAACTTTTAGCAGTTTCTCCAATGGTTCAAAATACCAATTCATAAGTTTTTTAAAACTTATATACCCTTTCACCAACCATCATATTGGTTCACCAACCATAATGTTGGTTCATTGTTGGAAGAGAGAGGAAAAGAGTCTTTGACCCATTTAAGATCTATTCTATAATACTCAATAACTATTATCTTAGGTGCTTTTTATGGGACTCAAATCTATAAATCACATGAGACATTAAATTGTCTAACAAGAATAAATAGGTAACGTAAGTAACCAAACATTTTAAGAAGTGTATACTCAGGAGACCAATCATAGAGGCACTCATTAGGTGATTTATAGGAAAGGATTGGTCATTGGAGTAAGTGTACAATTGATAAGATGCAATGTGGTGGAGAATACATCTTCCTAATACTCAAGAGGAAGAGAGGCATGAGATAGAAGTGCTAGCCCTTTGGCTATAATGTCCTCCTTGTGTTTGTACTCAGCGGCTCCATTTTGCTATTGAGTTTTTAGACAAGATAATCGATGATGGACACCAAAATTATAGAGAAAATTGTTGATGGGTATATACTCTCCCCCTCTCCCCAATCATTTTGCAACGATTTTATTTTGTGCTCAAACTGAGTTTGCACAGTGGCGTCGAAATGTATGAAGATATTATACACTTCATCATTGGTAAGCATAAGAAAAATCCAAATATATTTGGTGCAATTACCAACAAAATGAACAAATTACCAAAATCCATCAATAGAAGTGACAGAAGAAGGACCTTATATATCATTATAAACAAGTTCAAAAGGAATAGAAGAAGGTTGGTGTGAAGAGGACAAATATAGCCTATGATTTTTTTCCTAATTGACATAAACCACCCACAAAGACATTTTGATTGTAAATATCAGGAAAACTAGATTTAGACATTATCTTTTTAACAATCTTGTCATTGGGATGACCCAATCTATTTTGTCAGCTATACAGGGTTGTTTGTTCACCAACAAAAGCAAAAGAAATGACACTGTAAGAAAATGATTTTGGAAAGGTAGCAGCAGCATTTGAGAGTCTAAAAGCTGCTAAAAGTTTATATAATCCTCGATCAAGCTTCCCCTATAAGACGAACTTTCCCTGCATATCCTTAACAACACAAACATTAGGGTAACATTACATTGAAACTTCACTGTGATGAGTGAATTATGAGATACTCAATAAAATTTTGGTTATGGAGGGAACGTGAAGAATATTATGTAAAACAAAATTTCAATATTGTGGAGTAAATAGGGTATCGGCCGGTGCCAATATTATAAATCGCAAGAAGTTTGCCATTTCCTTATTTTTAAGGGAAGCTTCTCCGTTGTAAGTGGAGATTCTGTAGAAGTGTTTCAAAGCCTTATGTTTTAACTCATGACTTAAAATCAAGTTTGACAATTCCACGGTTTGGTTTTTACCTAACATCACTGGATACTATTAAGCTTAATTTTAAAGTTTCATGTGGGACAGTTTGAGATGCTATTTGGGAGTTCCACTCTAAATTTAAAAAACCGACAATGGATTAAAAGATAGAAGTAGAAGTAAAATGGCAGAAGAATCAAATCCTGTCTCATTTATTCAGGATATACTCTGTTCCACTCATACAGAGTCATAGATTTTGCTGGTGAGCGGAAGAGAGTAGCTCCTAAATAAATGGGATAGAGGATTTGGAGCCGATGGCAGGGTGATGTGCGAGTTTTTTTTTTTTGATTCGAAAAAACTCTATAGACGGACCAAGCAGGCATACCTCTCTGAGAGTTCAACTGACGCACCACCCTACAGGAGGGCCAAGCGGGCGCACCTCATTATTGAGGGCCCAACTAGTTCTCCATCTATAGGTAAAACTCCGACTGCCCCAGACTCTTACAAGAGGGACTAGCATGGAATCGAACCTGGGACCTAACTAAAGTCAAACCACGCTCTCAATCATCGAGTCACGAGTTGCTTATATATTGCACAGAAGTGTTGATCAAATATCCCTTGGCTACCATACCCCTTTTTCTTGTGCAGAGTGCGAAAATTTTCAAGGGTGATTATATGAAAATTGACCAGAAGGTTATAATATAAATTAACAAGAAAATGTCTCTTTGACGTTATGTGCATGCTAACCTTTGGTTTTCTTTCTAAGCATAGGATTGGTACAAATATTACTTGCCTCCTTGTCATCATAAATGTGAAAAGTTGTTTCATGTGCTCTGAGATTGTTCTATGTACTAAGAGATCTTTAACAAACCCTTTGTAAAGTCTCATTCTTCTAGATGGATTTTTCATTACTTGAACTCACAAATTGTCCTTTGGAAGAGCTTATGTCACTAGAATGGATTCTTCTTCAAATACGTCGGGTACTAGCAAGTCATTTTGACCCATTTGAAGAATTTAGTTTAAAACTTAACAGTTTGACCCAAATTAGTCCATTCAATACACTATTATTAATATGCAACTTGTTTTGAGCTCAGCTCAGACCTAGTATGATAAGACATAAGAGAGAGAACCGTGTAAAAGACTTGCATTTTCAAAATATTATTAATTAATTTGAACCAGCTTTGACCTTAACACTGAAACTTCGGCGTTAATATCTTTTCGCCTCAGATTGCGTTTTCAAAAAGCAAGATTAGAGCGACCAACCAACTTTTAGTGCAAGAAGAATGGTCGATGTGTTTTGTCTTATGCATCTAAACAAAAAATCAGCCATTCGACCGACTTGAACTTTTGTTTCGACGCAGAATCTACAAAAATAATAAAGAAAACTGTTTTTAAATAACTAAAATAAATAAAAATTCACATAATTCATAATCTCAAGTCCAATATTATCTTGTCTTATTTTGTCTCATGAAATCTCAGTCATTTATTTTGCAGGACTCACGCAAAACCTATACGAAATTCACGTAAATAAATGAATAAGATTTATTAGACACAATAAGACACCACAATATTAAACAAGAGATCTGGACTTCCAATCACTATCCTCCCATTTATTTCTTACTGTGCTCTCACGCATAGATAAGCACAGAGAAGAGAAACATATTCACGACAATGCCACTTTGTTTCTTTATGGTATAATATAAATAAGATAATTATCTGTTTAGTAAAAAATTATTTTAAGACAAAGAAAAAGAAAGGAAAAAAAGAAGAAAACATCAGATTTGAAGCTCCGTTCCCTCCGATTCTTGAGTGTCACTTTCTAGGCAACTTCGCCGGAAAGTTCCCGATCAGGTCGGTACAAAGCTTCCTTGTCTAATCCATTCATAAGCTTTTACAATAAAGAAATAGAAAATATTTAAAATTTAAAATAAGCTCTCACTCTTTGGTTCATACTGACATGAAAGCAAGTTCCTTTCTTTCTCGCTTATTTTAATTTCAAATATATGGTTTTTCGTTTTTTAAGCAGACAAACAAGGCTTCCCTTCTCTGTCTCGTTTAAATCTCTGTATTCTTGTCGTTTGTCCTCCGTCTTCTGCTTAACCAAAACTTTCCTTCTGCATACTTGCTTAGACGAGACTTTTTGTTTTTCAAGTCGAATAAGACTTTGGTTCCAAAATGGTATTTGAACGAATTGTTTTTTGTTTCATGGCTTTTTAGGAAGAGGGTTTTTGAATGAGTCATTTATTTATGTTGTTATAGCTATAGAGGAGCTAGCCTTAACTATGGAGGGGCACTTTGTTTGTAGATGTCAAGTAAGGAGGTGGAAGAGTTTTATCGAAATCTTTCGAGGAAAGAGCTTCAAAGTCTGTGCAAGAGATGTGGTTTGCCAGCTAACAGGTCACATTCGGAGATGGTTGAATCATTGCTGTCTTATGTTCGGGTAACGTATTTTACTTCTCCATATTTATGTGGTCGAGCAATGATTATAGACCCTACCCTGCTTTTGAAAAATTATGTTGCTTAGTATGCCAGATTTTTCTTGGGGTTTTGCTGTTTTATGCTGGACTTCGAAGAATTCTTATTGGAATTGCTGATTGGCGCTTGAACTCTTCTAGCTTAAATGTTATTGGCCATAGTTTCCCTAGTAGAAAGAAAACTAGGACAGTAAAAAGATAGCTTCATGTCTTTATATGCTAATACTTTTAGGTTAAATTATAGTAAATGGATGACAATTGAGACAAGGGATTGCATTACAACAATGTGATTACAATTTAAATCGTCTGTATTGAACACTTTCCTGAGGACATAAATGTTCAAGGTAGTTTGCACTTTTTGGATAGATTTTTCCTAAAGTACTAAATCTTTTCCATCTATTGGTTTTCTTTTCTTCTGTGATATAATTAGTGCAAATTCATTGTCACAAGAAGGAATTTCTGTGTAAATATAGGGAAGTTTTGGTGTCTCATTTTGTAAGTCTGAGGATACTTCCGGTTCACGCTTCATTTCTCGACAAGGTGGGAGTGGCACGAGGCATAAGAAACCCACAATTGCCTTGGACAATAAGAAAGAAAACTTGTGCAAATTTGCCTGTAGAACCATTACCGTACCTTCCTCTTCTAAAGAGAACTCCTCCTATATGACAAAGATTCCTGCTTTTCAGTTCTTTGTCAGTTCAGAAGAGGGAATCAATCTTTGTGTTGATTTAGATGCAAACCCAGCAGAGTGGATTAACAAATATAAGAATCAGGTATATACATGTGACAACATGATCAATCCCAAGTCTAGAAGTCTCCCTGAAGAGCTTGGGTGCATTGGAGAGAGTAATAATCCGACAAAAGCCTCATTTTCTTGGAGCATGGATCCAGAAAAATCAAAAAATGTCCAAGTGGAAGCTGAACGTCCTGGTTTGGTTGTGGAAGGGAATAGTCCTGTCAGGACTGGTCAGACAAATGGAAATACTAAAGTATCAATGCCTACGCCAATACTGTCATGCAGGGTTGCAGTAGGTGTGTCAGAGTGCTTAGACAAAGAGCAAGGAATTATCTCATTGAAACCCAGTCCTAATCTGCCTAGCCCAGCATTTTCTAATACTTATTCTGTATCCTGTAAAAAAGATGGCTGTGATGCTGCCCCCGACTCTGACCTTATCAATGCCCCAGTTGAGAAGATAGCCTGTGATTTTGCAAACTCTGTCACTGCTGATTCAATTCATCTCCTAGCATTTGGGCATCGGCCGTCAAAGCCTGAAGGTGAAGTTTATGAAAGGTCAATCCTGCAAAATGGTTATGATTTTGAGGTCCCTAGTTTGGCATTTCCTGGATGTTTGGGAAATCTTTCAATTGAGAAGAAATTATCTGAAACTGGAAACTATCACAAAGACGCATCGTATTCACTGGATAAGAGTTGCAAAATATTGAATCTGGTTGATGCAAAGGACAATGCATGTATTGAGCCAGAAGCATTTACCAACATAAGTAGGAATGATGCTTCAAGGAATCATCTGCCTACATTTTTGGAGGAGCAGGTAGTTTCTCTTTTTCCCTCTTGTTTTAAAAATGTTTCCAGGTGTTAAGAAAAGTAAACATATTGGTTAATTTGGGTAGATGAGTTCCCAATTTTTCACTAAGACTGCATGACATGGCTGGAACTTTTCTTCCGTAAATTATGATCAGAAACTTCTGTTTCATAGTATCAATGTACTATTTATGTGGCCTTTTGTGCCCTGTAGTCAAAGACAGACAATAACTTGGTACAATTTACCTGCTTAAGAAATTAATAAGATGGACTTGTCTTTTCCTCCTTTGCATCTAAACCAAGTGTAGGACATCTCTTATTCATCCCAAAAACAAAGTTCTTAGGCAAGATTTGGTTATTTTGAAGAGGATGGCCATCAGATGGGTGTTATATTACTGCTCATGTTTATAATAGCAATGTGAGGACCCTAGGTGACCTCATAAACATCTTTTTTTTCCCCCTCTACTTAAACTCCTAGAATCTGATTGTAATTCTACTGAAGTAAAACTTTATTCTAAGACAACTATTGACTGATAACTCTGAGTTTTGTTCATGCTGAGTCTTATGCAGGAATGGAGCAATCTCGTTAGCGGAAGGGAGAGTTCAGTGTAATTTCTCTTCCTAACAATAAAGGGGTTAAAAATTCGTATGCACCCTCTTTGGTTAAAATCTATTTAAAAATCATATTATAAAATTTTAATGTGCTACTAGGCTCTCTCTTGTAGTCTCCAAACTCTGAATAATAAAGCACTGGTGGTAGATTTATATTTTTCTTTTGGTCTCATTGTTTCTGTTCTCAAGAAAAGAATTGTAATGTGGAATATCTCTCTTCAAAATTAATTTTTCGGAACCAGAAAAGAAAATTCTTTTGTGGGGGAAGAATTGGGAAAACTGTATTTATATCCCAAACAATGTCATTCTGGAGTTTTTGTTATCAATGTTAACAAACAATATGTGAAAGAGAGGCAACCTGGCTTCAACACCACTATAGCCATGTTAAAATCGTTTGGGATGTTGGTAAAGTAGTGCTTAATCTCCAGAGATATCTTTACCTACTTAATTCTTTATTTGCTGGTTTGTACTTGATGCTGCTTTGAATTATGTTGAATATACCATTTCAGATGCTCAGAAGTAGACTACTCAGGTGGGAAGACTTCTTTACTGTTTGACTCCTTGGAATCAAATGTCG
The DNA here is from genome assembly GCA_029891385.1 of Erythroxylum novogranatense. Taxonomy (NCBI): domain Eukaryota; kingdom Viridiplantae; phylum Streptophyta; class Magnoliopsida; order Malpighiales; family Erythroxylaceae; genus Erythroxylum; species Erythroxylum novogranatense. Next base: position 14,648,638 of record CM057232.1, on the reverse strand, counting down.
AATTTCATAAAAAGAGACTCCATGTGGACATTGAGGGTGAAAATGGCTCTAGTGAATGTGATGCAAAAATTTCAAGACGCATGGAGCAATCAGCTGGAGTTCTTCCAAGAAGATCTATGAGGCTAGTCTCTAAGGTTCTCCTTTTATGTTCTTGCATTATTAATCAATCATTGGCAGTAATCTTTCACAAGATACGAATTATACGTATTTTATATGACATCTCTAACCCGTTTTTGGTATAACTTGGAATTAGGAAATGTATTTAAAGAGATAAAGAAGTACCAACCCTGCCCGTGTTAATGTATATTCCACTTCCTTTTCTGCCTGCCAGTGATACATGAAGAATTTGCTGGTTGCACCCGAATTTTTCGTTTGGATGAATTTGTTTCCATCATTTCCAGATTCAGGGTACTTTTTCTAGTAAGCGTCTTTTTCACTGTCTGCTCTTGCAAAATCATTGGCTCTGAATAAATTAATTCTTGTTCTTTAATGCGACATTTACGTGTTTATAGCCCTCTGGGTTGTTAAGAGAGACCATATTCTGTTAGAAAGTGGGAATTCCAGTTGTCAATTCCACCAATTAAGAGAGTTGGTGGAATGAGAAGTTCACGTATTGATTTATGGACAAATAAGACTCTTTAGTATTTGACTTGCATGTTAAATGTACACAAAATTGCCGATTGACTATTTATGGAAAGATATAACATTGCATTTTTCAGAAGAGTCCAATGCCACTTCTTTCAAGGGAATTGTCTTACGATATTGTCTTCACTGTATCTTTGATAGAAGAGGCACAAAAAAGTTCTGACTCCTTTATATAGCAAAAAGTTGAACTATTTATTCAAGTTGAATTCTTTCCTCTTTGCAGGTTCAACAAGCAACAGTTACATACTCGCACAATAAGAGTTTGAAAGTTTCTTTCAAGGCATTCAATCAGTGTCATTGTTCATCTTGTTGAACAGCAGTCTGAAATTCGACCAAAATGTGGATTATACTGTAAATAAAAAGAGGTAATTTGTAGATGTTGTCAACTATTTGTTTCGAATAGTTTGAAACAAACCGGATTTTTGTAATCTTGCTATTCATTGGATATTGTAACTTCCAATTCTTTTATGAATCTTTAAACGCAGAGCTTTCTTTATCTGACTTCACCTCAAATATCATTTACCTATCTGAACCTACTATAGTAGGACCAGTGGTCTTGTTGAGATTCCAAATGTGAAACTCATGGTGAAATGCTCTGTTTTAAGATTAAGCTCAAGTTATTCTGCTTAGCTAAACTTCTTGATCGAGGTTAACATTTGCTTGGTCCCCAGCTCTGCTGAGAACTTGACTAGAATCATTCCTTTCTTCTTGATTCATTTCCAATCCTTGGCAACTTTTGCAATCTCCCAAGGTAGTTTGTGTGGTGTGCTTCTACTTGTCTCAACACTCCCATATTCCACTCCCGTTTGGTTGTGTCACTTGTGTATCTATGAACTGGAAACTCATTCAGTTGACTGCTACATCTGCCAACGAATTGGACCTGGCCAATCATTCAACGAGGTTGATTATGCTGATTCTTGGTAAGGCCGTAGAGGGAGAGTGGTTCACTTTTCAGAATCATGTTAAAGAGGTGCTGATTCTTGGTAAGGTATTACAGGGAGGGTGGTTCATTCTTCAGAAGTTCTTGTTAAAAGGTGTTAAGTTCACTTAGTGTTAGAAGCTTATTACCAAGTAACTACTATGGTAATTAGAATTTAATTTGATCGTCGCCACTAGGCTTTTTACATTAATGGTCAATATATTATCAACCATGAAAAACCTAGTCTTGCGGTGTCGTTCACTGGCAGTTTCTGCAACAAGATGGTGACGCCACGCCATGTCCCTGTACATCCTTGTCTTGATATAAGCACACAACCTAATATAGTCGGCATTAATGAGGTGTTAACGCGTCTCAATTAAGCATGGTTTGTACAACTATGTGTATGGACCCTAGAAGTTAAGACAGCGCAGCCTGCCTTAACTTTCTCTTGAAGAGATAGTAATTAGTAGAGAGATGATACTTGGCAGAAAGGCAAACCCTGTTCTCCTCTAACTCACCACCTGTTTGATGAAAGCATATTTGCTCAAAGCTTCATAATTTTGGGGAAAAACAATTTCAGAGGACAACATTTTATCATCAGATGATTTTGTGAAATAGAGCAAACATGTTTATCAAATAAAAGGAAAAGCAAAGGGGTTGGTTGAGACAAGGTCCCCCATTTTCTTGCCTTCGTGCTCTGTGATTCTGTGATCCTACACGTTTTCATGGAAGATTTTCAGGCTTGTGTTCCATATTATTTCTTACCAAACTAATCACTCCAAAACTTTTCCTCCTTGGCGGCATCTACTAATTCAGAACTGAATCTGAAAGTCATATTTCGACCCAGATGTTTTCGAAATGCGCCTATTACATTCACATATATATTTGACCAAAGACACATTGAAAGTAAATGAATATGACAATTTATATAAACCTTGATTAATCTACGTTTTTTGAAGTGAGGTAATGCAGTTAGGCTCAACGTACTGTATTTGTTTAAGTACTGATTAATTAGCCATTAAACATACAAAACGTTCAATTAAATGAATGGATTGGTGGCATTTGTTTTAGTGTGCCAAAGCCTAAGCACTTACAATCTCCGGAACTTAAGGCCGGTTTTGGAATCCTAACGATGTATGGTTCACATCTTGGACCGTCATTTTCGATTATTGAATAGGTTTGATGGGCTCAAGGATCGGTTTAGCTAATTATTTATTCTAATTTTACGGTCCCCGTCACGATGAATCACATTCAATATAATATTAAGGATTTCGGCATATTTTTTTTTCAAAAGGCAAATAAAACTGAAAGGCAAGACAAGCTGACTATCACAGGATCTGCAGTACAAAGCTTTTTGTTTATTTTGATACAGGAGCTCCGTTTTTTTTAATTGCTCACGAGGTGTTTTAGGAAGGTTCTAATTATAGAAAGACATCTTTAAGTAATCTATACTCAGACTAATTTCCATTCAAGCCGGGTAGATCCTTTGCGAAAAGTAAAGTTCTAGTTTCAAGTTTTAAACGCCTGCATACATGAGGACAGTTCAAACCCGTGACTTCACTTAAATCAAGAGAATCCCTTACCAACTCACCTACGCCCTAAACTTTTTGTTGAAGATGCACATTCCACTCTTGTTGGGATTTCATCATAATTTACTTTTGACAAAACAAATTTTATACTGTGTCTTCTCTCCTAATCATATTCATACCACCAGACGATATGATTTATTAAATTGCATTTTCCTACCTGGCATTGGATTTAATGTGACATATACAGACGGGCAGACTAGCCTGGATAGGTCCGCTGTGTGCTGGTCCAAGAAAATATAAATATTAAAAGAAATGTAATACACTCTTCCGACCTTAGCATTGCGTACGTTTAGTGAAGGAGACAATGTTTTTAAACAGGAGAAGAAGCTCAAAGGCATACAACAATTAATAAAAGAATCATGTAAGTAGACAAAATTCAAAGGTTGTCTGCATGTGCATTCTCTTCCTTCTCAGTTCTCACATAGCTTCTTTTTATATCGTAAATAGTAAATGCATGCTCAAGATCTATGCAGCTTTGAAATTTGACCACTTATCTACTTTACATACGATACAAGCAACCAAACAAAAGCATAACTATGGAAGGAAGAGTGCATGTCCATAACTAAGCACAGAACAAAATTGAATCTCATAAGATATGATAGTATGACCAAAAAGACTCTAATGATCCCAGCCACTCCATCTTCCCAAAAGAATATATGTATATTTGTATATCCTAAGTAAGTTACAAATTTGAAATGGACAAAGAAAAGGAAAAATAAGAAAATGGTAGAGGTGCATTATTCCAGGCAGAAAAAGATCAAATGGCATTTACTACACATTAAATGTCTTCACCTACATTTGCCCATATTCAGAAGCTGCACTTTTATGGACATTTATTTCTCTTTTTCTCTCCATTCTTGCCTGAAACAACAACACTCCTTGCCGGCAACTACCTTCTTCAACAAATCCCATCACTTACTTCACTTGAGTTTCTTATCTAAACCCTCCAACCCTATCCTCCCCAACATACATTCTGTAATACATAGCCTTGATCCAACTTTTTCCACAAATGTTTGTTGTTTACATGAACTATACCAAGAAAAGCGGGCCCGCGATTTTATCCTTGTAGTTATGATCTAGTTGTAGTTTCTCTGATCTAGAGTTATCCAAGTATCCCTTCTTGTTCATGGTAGGCATTGTTTGGAGCCGAAAGGTAGAGGAACTCAACTTTAGTCTGATATGCTTTGTAATATGTAAACAGCATTCTTCAGACTGTACACCATCCTTTCCAAGGTTTGATCCGAGTTTTGATGAGTTTGGTTGAGCAGAAGTAGGGCTATATATCCTTTTTTTGGTTCATTTTTTCATTCTCCCATTATATCGTATTCGTGGAAGCTTTCTTCATCTTCTTCATTAATCTTTGCCTCCAGAGAGACAGTAGGATTACAGCAACTGGGAAACGTTGCTCTAACTCATTAGTCTCCCTCTGGTTTGTGCAACTGGACAACTATAGATATCGAAAGTTTTCATCTTGGTTTCAGACATTAACATGCAAATCGTAATCAATGAAGTCCTGGCATGTCCACAGCTTTTTTGTGTGGTTATGGAAACGTAAAGTTGGTGTCTTTCTGCTATTATCTTGGCATACTACTGCATTGGGCTTGTCCAATGGGAACTTTCATACACCTATTTATAGATTTACTCATACTGTTGTCGAAGAGTAGTTCGTGGAATGCTGGACTTACTGTTCAGTTTGCGATTTTAGCAAGTTGTTGGTGGTCAGCTTCAGGTTTAGGCTCCATGTCTTCCATTGCTATATCCTATGGTGAGAACGGTCCAGTTTTTTGCGGTCTAACATCAGATGGTTCTCATCTTGTGGCTTGTTATGGTTCAAACTCTGCTATAATCTACGGCACTCCAGCTCATTTTCCTTTCATTGGTCTCACTGCTGGCAATGGCTTTGTTTGTGGGCTTCTAATGGAATCTAACCAACCTTATTGTTGGGGAAGTACAGGCTACATTGAAATGGGTGTACCCCAGCCTATAGTCAATGAGGCTGAGTATGTAGAAATCAGTGCTGGAGATTACCATTTATGTGGTTTGAGAAAGCCTTTGACGGGCAGGCGGAGAAACTACTCTCTGGTTGATTGTTGGGGTTATAACATGACAAAAAATTATGTGTTTGATGGGCAGATTCAGTCAATTTCTGCTGGTTCCGAGTTTAATTGTGGATTGTTTTATCAGAATAGGACTGTGTTTTGCTGGGGTGATGAGACTAGTAGCCGTGTAATTAGCTTAACTCCTAATGAAACAAGGTTTCAAAAGATTGCAGCTGGTGGGTATCATGTTTGCGGGATTTTAGAGGGGTCGAATGCTAGACCATTTTGCTGGGGAAGAAGTTTGGATCTTGAAGAAGAGATTTCTGTGAAGTTCTCAGGGCAGGGAAATGTTGACCTGCCTCCAAGTTATCCAATGCTTTCGGTTGTGGGAGGAAAGTTCCATGCTTGTGGAATCAAAAGCTATGACCGAGGAGTGGTTTGTTGGGGTTTCATTGTAAAGCAGAGTACTCCAGTTCCTATTGGCATTCAGGTCTTCGAGATATCTGCTGGAGATTACTTCACCTGTGGAGTTCTGGCTGACAAATCATTGCTCCCTGTTTGTTGGGGTCTTGGGTTCCCCAGCTCTCTTCCTGTTGCAGTCTCACCAGGACTTTGTAAAACTACTCCCTGTGCCCCTGGTTCCTACGAAATGAACAATTACACTACACCTTGCAAATCACCCGAGTCTCATCTTTGCTTGCCCTGCAGTAATGGTTGCCCTGCTGAAATGTACCAGAGAACTGAATGCTCTACAAAATCAGATCGCCAATGCGATTACAATTGTTCCAGCTGTCATTCAACAGAATGCTTCTCAAATTGCTCTTCTTTATATTCGGATGCTGCTAGAGAAAAGAAGCATGATAGGTTTTGGTCATTTCAGTTTCCAATCATTGTAGCTGAGATTGCCTTTGCTGCATTGTTAGCAATTGTTGTACCTACCACCGCTATTTTGTACATCCGGTACAGGTTGAGGAATTGTCATTGCTCAGGAAAAGAACTGAAATCCAAGAGAAACGGTTCTTCTTTTCCCAAAGAAATTGGAAAGATCCGGCCTGACATGGAAGACCTGAAGATAAGGAGAGCACAGATGTTCTCTTATGAGGAGCTTGAGAAGGCTACGAATGGATTCAAAGAAGAATCCATTGTGGGAAAAGGAAGTTTCTCGTGTGTTTACAAAGGGGTGCTGAAGGACCAGACAGTAGTTGCAGTTAAAAAGGCTATAGTTTCTTCTGATAAACAGAAGAACTCAAAAGAATTCCGCACTGAGCTTGATCTACTATCAAGACTAAACCACGCTCATTTGCTCAACCTGCTTGGCTATTGTGAAGAAGGAGGAGAGAGACTTCTCGTCTATGAGTTTATGGCTCATGGATCCTTACACCAGCACCTCCATGGGAAGAACAAGGTCTTGAAAGAGCAATTGGATTGGGTTCGACGAGTTACCATTGTGGTCCAAGCTGCTCGTGGAATTGAGTATTTGCACGGTTATGCTTGCCCACCCGTCATTCATCGAGATATCAAATCCTCAAACATTCTCATTGACGAAGAACACAATGCCCGAGTGGCTGATTTTGGTCTCTCATTGCTTGGACCAGCTGATAGCGGATCACCATTGGCTGAACTACCTGCAGGGACACTCGGCTATCTCGATCCTGAGTACTACAGGCTTCATTACCTTACAACAAAATCTGATGTTTATAGCTTTGGTGTGCTACTTTTGGAGATCCTTAGTGGCCGGAAGGCAATAGATATGCAATACGAAGAAGGAAATATAGTTGAATGGGCAGTTCCTCTAATCAAAGCAGGAGAGATATCGGCTATATTAGACCCGGTCCTGAAGCCACCATCAGACCTTGAAGCCTTGAAAAGAATAGCAAATGTGGCCTGCAAGTGTGTGAGAATGAGGGGGAAGGAGAGACCATCAATGGACAAAGTTACAACAGTCTTGGAGAGAGCCCTTGCACAACTCATGGGCAGTCCATGCAATGAGCAACCAATATTACCAACAGAGGTGGTTCTGGGAAGCAGCAGGATGCACAAGAAATCCTCACAAAGATCCTCCAACAGATCAGCATCAGAGACGGATGTGATGGAAGCAGAAGATCAGAGGTTCGAGTTCCGTGCTCCGTCATGGATAACATTCCCAAGTGTTACCTCCTCCCAGAGGAGGAAGTCCTCAGCATCGGAAGCAGACATCGATGGGAAAGCGTCAGAAGCAAGGAACTTGGGAAATATTGGTGATGGACTGAGGAGTTTGGTGGAAGAGATAGGGCCTGCATCCCCACGAGAAAACTTGTTCTTGCAGCACAATTTCTGAAAATGGTATATTTATAATTCTTGATTGTAGCTGTTGGGTTTCAAGAATTACCTGCAAGAAACTAAAAGGAAGGAAGAGTGTATGTGAAGTTGTAATTATCAACCACCGTTTGATGTTTTGTAACAACCATTTTAGATGACAATTTTATGTATTCAATTCTAACAACCGGACCGGATGGTGTTTATTTAATTAAACATCTTCTTGGCAAAACGTTGCTTCGTATGCTATTGCTGAATGCTCAACAATTTCCTTAGCTGGGTTATGATTTTCACCAAAAAATGAAAAATAGTTGCAAATTAAACCAACTAGAAACAAAATGCCCCCACGCAGGATCGAACTACGGACCTTCAGTTTACAAGACTGACGCTCTACCACTGAGCTATAGAGGCAGCATCTTTGCTGTCGATTTCCCTCTTTTAATCTTGACTAATTTTTCACTCCATCTCTCTCACTCCACTCAACAATTTTATACAGTAGAAATGTTTATTTGATTCTTATACGGCACCGTACTGGTGGTACCGATTAATATGCAGTATCAGTATGTTATAGTAATTTTTAAAATTATAAAATAGTTTGTAATTTTTTAAAAAAATCGGAAATAGTTTCTCAATATCTTGTACTATATAATTTATAATTTCAAATCAATCATGTCTCCAAAATTATAACAACAGAAATTTAAAGTAATAAAATATATTTATGTCTATTAATATTACTTTTCACATATTTCACATACAAAAATAACCATAATTAATATAAACAAAATCATTTAATCTTAGTACAAATATAAAGTTAAGGATAATATAAAGTAATTAAAATATTACAATTTTATCATATAATAAATAATAATTACATTAAAATCAAATAAAAGAGAATAATAAACTTTCATGACTCTTTAACTATTACAACAAGAGTTCATGATGAGGAAACAACCAATTAAAAGTGAAAACAAAATTAAAAATATTTATATTTATGTTTATATTTATATTATATTGCATATATAAAATTTAACGTATGCATCAAATACAAGTAAAATTAAAATAAAAGAAGAAATGAAAACTTAAACTTTTTAAATTGAATATTTGCTTAAATTAAATTGACCTCAATTTTTATTTGGCACAAAATCTTTATCATTGAGAAGAGTCTCATCATTAACATTATGTAAATTCATTGCATCAATTAACATATTAATACGTTTTCATCCAATATTATCTTTCAAGTCACTCTTATCTATCAAACTCAATTTCTCATAAACCTAATTGTCAAAAGATTAATATAATCAAGGCAAAATGAATTTACATAATTACTTCATCATCATCAATACCCAGTTGAAACCTCTCATCAACGTGGGGTTTAAGGAGATTTGATAGTATGCTATTTTCCGATAAACCTACATGCAAATGAGACATAAAGATAAGATTTAAAAAAATTTTAGTACATAGAGAGATCCAGTAATACATATCTTTACCCTTAACTAGTAGAAAGACTGTGACTAAATGACCCATGAATAGAGAAAAAAATTGAAATAAAGAAATAAATAAAAATAAACAAATAATAATATTAATATTAAACTAAATAAATGCATAATACTAAAATAATAATTTTGCCAAAACACATTCGATAAGTGGCAACTAGTAAATAAGAAACTATCAAATCTACACTCATAAATGGTGACGAAGGCAAGGAGCTCCTCAAGTGCAAAAAATTGTTCGTATAAACTTAAACTAAAAAGTGAAGTCGTAAGATATAATGACTTGCCCACAGCTAACAACTAAATAAGTAGGGATTGAAAAATTAAACTTCCTGAGAGGTAAATACGACACAAGAGATTCAAGGTAATCAAATTCATAGAACCTATAGGACTGCATATGCTCTTTTAAGAGATATTCTTTACTTGTATCCTAATGCGCAAGAGTTTCTTATTATGGACCAAGTCCTCGATAAGATCCAATCCTACCATATCGTTCCTGATCACTTCCCCCAATTCTTTTCAAGCCTTATTTTTTCCCTCTTGCAATCTCTAAGAATTATTTTCTCGTATCACCTAACTAGAGCATTAGAGTGTCTCCTTCTCACATGTTTGAATCACCTAAGGCTTGTCTCTCACAATTTATCATTAATGCCAACCACTTGTAATTTATCTCTCACCATGCGATTCTGAACCTTATCTTTTTTGGTAATGTCATACATCTATCGGAGCATTCTTATCTTTGTCACCAAAAGCTTATTGATATGTATACGTTTGGTGAGTCAACACTCCATCCCATATAATATGGTTGGTCGAATCACCATTCAATATAATTTACCTTTAAATAAATAAAGGTAAACTCATCAACATAATTACTTATTCTATTAAAATCTTAGTAAACAAATAAAATTAAATTATTAAGAAATTACAAGAAATTATATTCAACTTAATAATAAGAATAACATACCTTTCTTGAAGCTTTAAATTGCATCAAACAAAGGCCAAATCATTCAATCTTTTTTGTTCCAATCTATTCCTTTTTTTAGAATAAATGAATTTAAATGTGCTCCAAGTCATTTACACTCTGTTGCACTCACATTTAGATTCAAAATTTGAATTACAAACCTTTTGCAATTCTGAAGCACTAGTTTTGAATTAGTCCACCAAGCAACTATAAGATAATTAAAGTAATATTATAAACAAAATAAAGTGATGATTATTTTTTAACATATAACAAAATTTAAAAAATATATACCTAGATTAAGCTTGTCTCTTTGACGAATAGCAATGGGCATCCTAATTTCATTAAAAGCACCTCATAAACCTCCATTTATGAGCTTGGGAGATCTTAGATCATCTTATGGGCAATAATTATTGTAATAGTTAATAACATTCTCCTATTAACTTTAGCTTTTTTTGTGTAAAACTTGGTATGAAATAGACATGAGAATTCAAAAATACCCCAGTTGTAAATAACATAGATTAAAGTTGCTTTTCTCATCTCTCATTGATGACTACACGATGAGGTATGTACAAAAAAAAACTTTTTTTAGATTCATCGTGTTTACTTCCTTTGTCCTTTCCATGGAATCATAAAATTACTCATTATTATCTCCTCATCACTATTAGCTAGGTAAATTACTCTCACCAAATGCTCACAAACTCATATTACAAACTGATATTAGGACCAAAATTCATAATATTTAAGTATAATTCTAAAAATCTCCACTCTAGCATTAGACTTGGCATACTAAGATATGAACCATTTACTTATAAACATTTGTCTTAACTCTTTTTTCATCAGAACAAAACAATGAAGTGATAAGACATTAGTTGCAAATGTTGTAATAGCATAATGATACAAATTCCTACCATTGATGAAATCTTTCTCATCAAATTCAAGACTTATGCACGATTATAGATGAACTTGCTCACTTTTTTTGTTTATGCGCAATTTCATCAATTATAGGAAATTATCTACCATTTTTTATATTTTCCAACATTAGGTCAATGCAATATGCAATACAAGGAGTCTTATAAAAGAAATTATACTTCCATTGTAATCTTTTCCCAGCTACTTTGTAAGAATAATCATTATCAACAATGAATTAAATAATATTTTCTAGCCTAAATTTATCTACAACTTCATACAATATCTTAAACAAAGTGTCAACATTTATAACAAGGTCAAATACATCACTACGCTTCAAAAACATTATCTCCTTTTAAGAATAAACTAAACAATTGATAGTAGGCTCATATCTCTTTTTTGTCAAATGATCGCACATGAATGAACACCCATAAGTTGCCTAGATTATTTTTCTTTCATCCAAATAACTGTTTAGAATTTTACCTCTATAGTCATCGATTAAGGTGTTTTATCTTATACCGTGAGGGGTAATAACATCCACCATATGCTAGTAATAATAAAACTGATAACATTGGACGATACAGCTGAATCATACCACTATCTAACCATTTCCATGTCCACATTATGAGATGCTTTTTTAGATTGTACGATGCTACAAATTAAAAGCTAAGCTTTAGGAGTTATTCGTGATATAAAAAATTTATACACTTGTCTTCTTTTTTTTCTCACATTAGGTGCAACATTTCCTTTTCGTTGGGTAGGAATATCACTACCTTCGACATCCATACTATCATTTGACTACCTAAAAAAGAACTTTTACTACCAATTTTATAGTTTAGTCTATGTTTTCTATCTTTCTCATACTGATACTCTTCAAACAATGTTTTCATTTGTCATTTCACGTTATGATTGACTTTTTTATAAGGTTATACTTAACCTTTGATCCCAACTAAATGCTTTTTTAATCTAATAATTTTCCCACCTTTCAAATGATTGTTATAATATAAACAAATTGTATAGTGCTCTACTCAAGGAACCAATATAGCATAAGCCTAAACTAGATCAATGAATCTTCTTGAAACAACTAAATTATCAAAGGTATCGGAACTTTTCTCCATTTATTTGTAAAAATAAATAAAGACAAATATAAAAGAAATTAATAACTTCATGTCAAAATAAAAGTGTTATTTTAATTTAATTTCATTATTAACTCTTGTTACAAAATGTTTATTGGCCATCTTAAAATAAATATAGAAATACATTTGAACTATAATATATAAATACATCTTATGTGTAAAATAATAAGAAGAAATAAAGGAATAACAACTTCTCAATAATCATATGATATAAACATGGAAGTGAACTTCATGAACTTATAAAATGATTTCTTAAGAAAATTTGAGGCTTAATCACAATCTATTCAAGAAATTAAGAGTTTGTTAAGATAACTACCATATACATCATATATGTGCTTCTTAAAAATAAAACTCATAAAACTAATTTATTTGAAATGTTATTATCATATTCATAACATGTTATGAATTATGACTTTAACATATCCAAATAAATTCTTATTAATGTAAAAGAAACACTTTAGATGTGAACATAGTAAAATCAAATGAATATTTGTAAAAGAAACATGTAAAATTATCTATAGGAACATTAATAACATACATCAATTTCTTGTATCTTACATTTTTCTTAGCGATTGCATTTGCACATTACAAAATAACTTTATTGTAAAAATTAAACAAATCATTGCACTCTCAAAATTATAATCTATGTGACAGCAAATCATGTATTATAAGTTATTTCATAATGATCTAAAATAATTAAATCTGAACCAATTATAAATTCTAAAATCATAAAATTACTCAAATCTCAAATTTCAACTAACAATTTATTCCATAAATCATTCCAAATTCTAAAACCTATTTTTATTGCTCATAATCATAAAATTCATTCTAAATCTAAAATTCAATCTATAATAATGTAACTTAAATCCTATTTAAATATATACTAATGAATTTAAGATATGTTTAAATTGGGTGTTAAGCGACCTTTTTATATTTAATGGTAAATTGTTAGCTTATTTTCTAATGAATTTCCTACACAAAAATGTATACAACCTATAAATTATTTTTCTTTTGTGTAGGAAAAGTATAAAAGAACAAGTTCGAAAGTTAAGACTTACATTAATATAAAAGTAACATTTTTACATAGCAAATTTTAACCATCAATCAAAATCTAAAATTTTCAAACTCGTATCTCTTCTTATACTATGTTTAACTGAAAGTTTTTGAACTTCTTCTTGAGTTTCTTCTCTAACCTTTACATGGGCTTGTTTTTCACGAATCTTTAATTGCTTCTTTATAAGATTTGTAAATATTTCCAACTACAAAACACTCATATTATTAATAAAATTATAAACGATTTTGAAATTTTTTATATTGTTCTTGCAAAACACATGCCTAAAAAAATGAATAACTATGGAATAAAGAATGTATTGAATCAAGAATACTTTATTACCTTAACACCTTTCCCAATCCTCCATTCATCAATGTCTTTCTATTTGTAATGATCCAATAACCAACAAAATTTTCTCCATCTTCAAACCATAAAACTTCTTTAGATACAAAATATTATAGTGGATTCATGAATATCTTAAAGGAGATAGAGCTAAGTCATCTAAATAGGTTGGTGATTACACCTTTTGTATATTTTTAAAAGTTTTCTTATTATTATTCATGAACACATGGTAGTAATTTTATCATCATGTTGGATGCATATTATTTATTTATTTTAAATAAATTGTTTAGACATTCCACATTCAATGTGTTTATACTTCTTGATTATTCTACATATGCTTTTGGTAAGTATGGAAATATATTTTAAAAGTAATGATGGATCATGTTGTAGTACTCTTTTCTTTTTCTTTTATTATGTCTTAGAATGAATTGATTAAAACTTTTATTTATTAGTAACTTAGTTAAATTGACAATCAAGGCTTGAATGATATATATAAATATACATATTTATGGCCAATAATTCAAAGTGAGATATCAACATTTGGACACTTCAATTATAACATTAGAGTTTGAGTTGCTAAATTCAACTATAGCAATAGAGTTTAAGTTGGTAAATTAAAGAACTCGAATTAATCAAGTAGTTTAGTTATTTCGTCTATTATATTTACTCTAGTCTCATTTCCTTTTTATAGTATTATTCTATTTTTTAATCATACTTTAAGAGTTAGATGTGTTTATATATATAGATAAACCTAAGTGAAAAATGCCTAAATTGAAGAAAAAGAATGAAGTTTGATGATCTTACAAGGATGTAAAGGACATAACCAAAAGACAATGCTTGTACAAACATTATGAACAAAGAAGAGCAAAGTTATGAAAACTAATTCTTCAAAAAACTAGTAACTTATAAAAATAGTATAAGTAAGAAAATGGTAAATGATGGTGTAAAGATTAATCTAACATGATTTTTTAAATTAATGATAATAGTTGCACTAATTAGAGTACAAACAAGAAAAATAGTAAGTAACGGTAAAAAGTCTTAGAATTTGAATAGGAACTGTATTTTTTACACATATACAATGTTTACGGTAGGTATAGCTTATACATAAAACTATAGTACCTATAAATGGAAATTAATGGTTCTAATACAAAAATATAATCTCATTATTTATGAGATACTCTCTAATTCCATGATTTATGGAATCTTGTAAACTTAATCAAATATAATTAACCAATTAATATACGTGATTTTGCCACACTTCCCGTCAAGTTGATGAATAGTTATTCCCTATTCCTAGCTTAGGTATAATAGTATAAAAAATTAAACTGCTCAAGCCTTTAGTGAAAATGTCAGTCAATTAACAATAAGTTGACACATAAGGTGTATAAATTAATCTATTCTCTAATTTTTCCTTGATAAAGTGCCAATTGATGTCAATTTGTTTCATTCAATTATGTTGAATTGGGTTGTGAGCTTAGTTGATTGCAGATTCGTTGGCATAGTATTGTCTCATATGCCATCTCACTTAATCTTCAAATCTTCAAGAATAATCTTCAACCATAGTACTTCACATATACCTTGAGCCATTCCTGAAACTCAACCTCTGCACTTGACCGAGCCACTAACCTTGTTTTTTGCTTCTTTAGGTCACAAAGTCCCAACCAAGAAAAGTGCAAGATCCTAAAGTTGATATTTTATCAACAATAGATCCAGTATAATCAGCATTAGTGTCTATCTCAAGATCAAAACCTCCATTTTTTAAAAATAAGATACCCTTCCCTGGGGATCCTTTAAGATGTTAAATTACTCTTTGAGCTACTTGCAAATGAATTTCCTTTATACTATGCATAAACTACTAATTACAATTACTATATATCTTATATCCATTCATATGTGAGCAGATAAATTAGTCTTCCTACTAGGCATTGATACATCTCTCTATCTACTACAACATCCTCCTATGCTTTTCTAAGCTTAAGATTTGGACAAATAGTAGTGCTAGCAAGTTTGCATGGTGTCTTGCTTGTTACCTTGAGATTTGTAACATATATTTGTTGTAAGATAAAAATTCCTTGTTTAGAATATGCAACTTTAATTCTAAAGAAGTACTTCAACCTTCCCAACACCTTAATCTCAAATTCTTTAGCTAATCATTGACTCAAGAACCATTTCTCTTTATCATCATCCCTTGTCATTAGTTGCTAATGACAATAATACTATTAATCGTATTCATCTTTGCAATTGGAATAAAAGTCTCTAAATAATCAATTTCATAAGTTTGAGTATCGCCTTTTGCTACTAGTCGTGCCTTATATCTCTTAATTAATCCATCTATCCCATATATACCCACTTATAACTCATTGGTTTCTTTCCTATAGGTAACTTCACTAATTCACAGGTGTTATTTTTATCCAATGCCTCCATCTCTATATTCATAGTTTGTTTCCATTTTTAAAGCCTTATATACGATGGTAGGGATGGTAATGGAATTTAAGCTCACAAGAAAGGCTTTGTGAGAGTGAAAAATATTTAAATGATAAGAAATGTGCAAGAGGGTGTAACAATTGTTTTGTACACACTCTAGTTCCTTTTTATAACGGAAATAGGAAGGTCTTGCTGATCATTATCCTTATAAACTTCAGTTTCATTTTGTAATGTAGGATTAGAACTAGTTATCTCATGTGAAGAATACGAGTTAAGCTCTTGGTCCTGTGTAGGTCTAAGAACAACCATCTTCTTTCTTATGAACACCTTGCCTTTACCAAATCTCGCATCTCTAAGGGAATAATTAGGTCTTTCTCGTTGTTCACTTAGTTCTTTAGGAATGGATGGGATGTTCAGGAATATGGTTAGATGGTTGTTCAGGCTATGGTTTAGATATGATGAATAAGAAGGTGTGATTGGTGTTGTAGAATTGGACAAAAGAATCAAATCAAGA
Source organism: Erythroxylum novogranatense (assembly GCA_029891385.1). Lineage (NCBI taxonomy): Eukaryota > Viridiplantae > Streptophyta > Magnoliopsida > Malpighiales > Erythroxylaceae > Erythroxylum > Erythroxylum novogranatense. The sequence goes on along the minus strand of CM057232.1, from coordinate 14,632,327 downwards.
ATAGAACCTTCCTTATCTTCCCTAATTGAATTCTCCTCTTAAAGATAAGGATTGTTGAAATATGAATCTTTTTCATTAAATGTGACATTCATTATGACATAAAGATGCTTTGACAGAGGGTGGTAACACTTATGTCCTTTTTGAGTTAAAGAATAACCCAAAAACATATATTTAGAGCCTTATGATCTAATTTTTCCCTATTATGAGCATGAGCAAATGATACGCATCTAAAAGTTCTAGGAACAAGATTGTTGGTAGTGTTTAGGTTAAGGTATAATGTTAAAAGGATGTCCATAGAACTTTTGCGACTCAAGACTCTAGAAGGCAATATGTCTATGAGATGAGTGGCTATAAGAATTGCTTTCCCCTAAAACACTGTAGACATATTCTTTTGAAATAATAAGGCTCTTATTTTTTCAACGAGATAATCATTTTTCCTTTATGCTACCCTGTTTTATTGTGGATTTTACACATAAGATTATTCATTAACTATTCCTTCCTTCTGAAAGTATGTGGTAAAAACTTGATTAAAATAATGACTTCCATTATATGTACTAAACCTTTTGATATTAGTCCAAAATTAATTTTTTAACATGAAATAAAAATTTAGGAGTAAGTTACGAACATCAAATTTATGTTTGAATAGAAAAATTTAGGCAATACGAGTTCAATCATCAATGAAAAAGATTAACCATCGTACCCCAGAAATACTAGAAATAGTATATAGATCCCAAATATCACTATAAATAAGATAGAATCGAATAGAGCTCCTTCAATTATTAATTAGAACATTTTTTTCTTTATCAGAAGCAACAAAATTTGATATGAAAGAATGAAATACTCTACCTTTGGTTTTGTTCAACTGACTTGGTACTTCAAGATAGTAGAGGTCATCCAGTTCTATAATAAGTCCAATCATCCTCTCTGAATCTTCCTCTTGACATAAACAATAACTACAGAACAAAATCAAGTTAAAGCATACATTTTGGGTGAGTTTTTGTATAGAAATAAGGTTGGTTAATAGTTTAGGAACATGAAGAACATTTGTTAAAGATATTGATGGGTTTATTTTGACATCCTCTCTACACTCACTATAGTTGTTCAAAATCCATCTGAATGTGACTATTTTTCTACTACTTTGACATAAAGTGTAGGTTGGCAAACATTTATTAAATGGGACATATAGTTTATAATTTCTGAGTCTATAACCTAAGAGTTAGTAAAGCTTATATATGAGACATTTAATCCAAAGGAAAATGGAAACTTACCTAAATACATGAAAGAACAACTACTCAAAGGCTTTTTATAGCTATTTATGAGAGATATCTCTTTCTCTAATATGAATAATTTTGCTCGGAGATTGATTAAGGCACTAGTTGTGGATTTTCTTCATAAGGAAACAAATTTAGCAGAGTTAGAGAGAGATTCAACAGAGGAAGATAATATTTTGCGTGTCCTTTATTCAATTCCAAGATACATATTTATAGTAACTTACAATGAAAGATAATGATCAAATCCTATCAACTGTGACCCACTTAGCCACAAAAACAGGAGAATAAGATAACAAGCATAGAAGCAGCAACAAAATTCTAGTTACCCAACAGTTCTTATTGACCTAGTCCTACCGAAATTCAACCAACACATCCAAAGTCTACTTCTCACGTTCTGGAAATCTCGTTAAATTCATATCAATTCCTCCCCTTTTAATTCCCTTGTCCTCAAGAGAAAAAGAAGGATAATTCCGAGCAATTTGTCGTGCATCTTCCCACGTAGTGTCTTCTACTTGGGCACCTTGCCATTTGATCAAAACTTGTTGCTTAAGCTGTTATCGTCCCTATTGAATTGTCCATTCTTGTAACACGCATTCAAATTATGGCAACATGGTATAGTTCTTTGAAATAGATGGTAAGACAGTCGATATTATGGACATAGTACCCAAACTTTTCTTTTATTGATTCACATGAAAAACATCGTGTATGCGAGAACCCAATAGCAACTCCAAACGATAATCCACCTTCCCTATTTTCTCAATGACGTTATATGGGCCATAGAACCTTGGGGACAATTTGAAAAGGACTGAAAAGCAACAGAAGTTTGTCTATAAGGCTGCAATCGGAGATAAATCAAATCCCCTATCTCAAATTCCAGATCACGCCTATGTTGGTCAGCCATGGTTTTCATATGATTTTGGGCTTGTTAGAGGGCATTCTTGAGGTCTTTAAGAATAGTGTTCCTATCCCGCAAGTAGCTATCCACCGCAGCCACTCTAGAGGTTCCAAGAATATACCTCAATAAATTAGGAGGTGGTATACCATAAACAACTTCAAATGGAGTGACTCGGGTTGCAGAATGATAAGAGGTATTGCAACTGTACTCTGCCCAAGAAAGTTGTTCACGCCACTTCTTTGGTTGGTTCAAGGTGAATGCGCCAACGAAATGAAATGTGCATACTTGGATAATCAGTCTACGAAAACCATAATAACCTGACTAGCCACAGAATTAGGTAAGCCCTTTATAAAATCCATGGAGATATTACTCCATATATTATCCAGAATGGGAAGTGGCTGTAGTAGTCCAGCGAGAGCCATGTGATCTGTTTTGCAATGTTGACAAACATCGCATCACTTGATGTAGTCCTGAACACTACGACTCATTCCGACCAAGAAAAATCTGCCTACACCTTAGATAGAGTTTTTGCAAATCCAAAATGGCCGCTTGTGGGAGTTTTATGAAACTCGGCCAATATGAGAGGAATAATGGGAGAAGAGGGATTAAGAATTACCTTCTCATTCAAGAACCATACCCCATCCTTTTGTAGAGCCTACAGGTTAGTTCACAGAGTAGTGTAGAATGTGTCTTGTTCACACTGCCGTTGTAGTTGTCGCTACCAATAGGCCTGTAGACTTGAGACCGCAATGAACATGACCTCCACCTTTCGGGATAATGAGTTCTCGGCCTGATTCTCGGTCTCCTTTCTGTACTCAATCTTGTAATCATACCCCATCAACTTAGGAAGCCAACGAGCCTGCGATGGGGTAGTAACTCGTTGTTGCAGATGATATTTGAGACTCTGCTGATCCATCCTGACGATAAAAGAACTCCCCAATAAATATGGCCGCCATTTCGAACTGATTTGATTATGGTCAACATCTCCTTCTCTTTGGTAGATAATTTCAGTACCGCTCTTTTCAAAGCCTCACTAAAGTAAGCAATTGGATGTCGGCTCTGCATTAAAACCACACTAATTTTGGCTCCATTAGCGTCCCTCTCAATCTCGAATGGTCGAGAGAAATTAGGAAGCTGAAATACTGTAGCATTTGTTAAAGCCTCTTTAAGTCGATGGAAGGATTTAGCAGCTTTTGGTGTCCACAAATAATCGTCCTTCCCCAATAATTTATTTAGAGGGGTGGCCAAGATCCCGAAATTTTATACAAATTTACGGTAGTATCTAGCGAATCCTAGGAATCTCTATATTTGTCGTGTGGTGGTAGGAGTGGGCCAATCCTGGACAGCTCGAATCTTCTCTAGATCAGGTCCCATCCCATTGGCCAAAACTACATGATCCAAATACTCAATCTGTTGTACATCGAAAATACACTTTTCCCATCTTGCAAATAGTCGATATTGATCTAATACCACTAGCACAATTTAAACATGTTGCAGGTGATCCTCTCAAGATTTGGAAAAAATTAGAATGTTGTCAAAGAAGACTAAGACGAACTTTCACAAATATGGCCAAAAAATCTCGCTCATGAGACTTTGGAAGGTGGACGGTGCGTTCGTAGTGCAAAGGGCATGAAGACAAACTCATAATGTCCTTCGTGAGTACAACAAGCAATCTTCGGAATGTCATCTTTGTACACTCATATTTGGTGACACCCATGTCGCAGATCCATTTGAGAAATAACGAGCTTCAAACAACTCATTCATTAGTTCGTCGATCACCAGAATTGAAAATTTGTCTTTGATGGTCAAGGCGTTAAGGGCGCGATAATCTATACAAAACCTCCACTTCTCGTTAGCTTTCTTGACTAATAGGATCAGAAACGAAAAAGGACTGGTACTAGGACAGATTAAGCCAGATGCTAGGAGTTCTCGTACTTGCCTTTCAATTTCATTTTTTTGGTAATGAGGGTACCTATATAGGTGCACACTGGCTGGTTGAACATTTGGGAGGAGGGAGATTTTATAATCGTGCTCTCGGCTTGGGGGTAATGTCAATGGAGCCTTGAAAACATGTTGGAACTCGTTTAAGATCCTATGGTGGCCGACTTGATCTGTTGAGGGATTTGTGCAATTGATTTCAGCAGAAATTAGTTGGATAAAATATGCAGAGCCCACAGGAGCATTTGCTAGGTGGTGGGATTCCTTTTTAGTTAAAGCCTTCAGATAATTCTTCTGAAATCTATTCAAAGTATAAGGTGTCCCATTTAAATTAAAGGACATGGTAAGCTCTTTATAATTAGTGGTTATTGGGCCCAAAGTTGACAACCACTGGACTCCCAAACCAATGGATACACAGCATTAGGGAAAACAAAGTAATCAGCTTCAATTAAACAACCATGTATATTTAATTTAGTACCTCGACACACTCTCATACATTCCATCGTTTATTGGTCGGCTATGGTGACTCTAAACCGCTGGTTCATCTCTACGATCAATCCGAACTTATTGGCTATTCTTTGCTTGATGAAATTGTGAGAGCTACCTCCATCAACCAAGACAAGTATTTCCTTGTTTTTCATCTTTCCCAGAAGCCGCAGAGTTTGATGGTGTTCTATACCCATTATGACATGTAATGAGATTTTCGGTATGTCGTGCTCCACTTTGAAGTCTTTCATACTCTCCTGTTTAGCTTCCTTTACCGCTTCATCGATGTCACTTACGTCTTCAATCATGAATAATTGTGGATTTACACAACGATGTCCTAGAGAGAACTTGCCATCACAATAATAACATAATCCCTTCTCTCGCCTTTCTTTTGTTTCCAAGGGGGAATTTTCTAAAAATTGGGAACCTGGGCTTTGTTGTTGGGTGCGGAGCCGAGTAGGCTAGCTTCTGTTGGTGATGGTGGTGGCTTAATGTTGGGCAGTCCTCGGGGCGCAATGTACATTCTTTGATGTAGTGCGTTCCTTTCTTTCACAAGGTGAGCTGAACTGATAGCATCGGTAAGCGTGGTTGGTTTCAGAAGCTTGACATCTAGGCGCACTTCATCCTTAAGACTAGCTATGAAACAGCCCAGCAAATATGAATCGGACAACCCTTCCACTTGATGAGAAACTCGTTCAAACTGTTCCTGATAAGCACCTACGTTTGTGCTTTGTTTCAAATGTGTGAGAGCTTCGGATGGATTCTCGTATTCGGTAGGCCCGAACCGTTTCAAAGTGCACGAGTGAACTCAGCCCAAGTCATAGGACCTCTCAATGATGTATACCTTCTATGTCATTGGAGAGCTATTCCTTCTAGGTGGAAGGAAGCAAGTTGAACTTGTTGATCCTTTGGAGCCTTCTGGTATTCAAAGTATTGCTCTGCCTTATATATCTAACCTTGTGGATCTTGTCCTTCAAATTTGGGAAATGAGAGTTTCAGAGTGGGTTTATGAAAACTAACCTCCATGTTGGCAGATGAACTGTAAGCAGAAGATCCCTCCTCGGTAGGTGGTCGAGGTGTTGATACTGCAACTTTAATGGACTGGACCTCGGTCATGAGTGTTCGCATCATAGCAGTCATCTGGTTAATGCTTTCATCATGGCGGGCTATAGTATCTAACATCTCGGTTTGGAATTCAGCATTCGTTTTACTTCTTGTTTCCATTTGGAGACCTGCTTAGATACTAACTGATGTGAATAATTTTGCTCAGAGATTGATTAAGGCACTAGTGGTGGATTTTCTTCGTAAGGAAAGAAGTATAGCAAAGTTAGAGATTCAACAGAGGAAGATAATATTTTGCGTGTCCTTAGTTCAATTCCAAGATAAATATTTATATTAACTTACAATGAAAGATAATGACCAAATCCTATCTACTATGACCCACAACGGGAGAATCAGATAACAAACATAAAATCAGAAACAAAATTCTAGTTACCTAACAACTCTTATTGACTTAGTCCTACAAAAATTCAACCAACACATCCAAAGCCTGCTTCTCAAGTTCTAGAAATCTCGTTAAATTTGTATCACTCTCAATCTCTTTTTGGTTAATATTACTTCGCTCTTGTGATGTTGATTCCCGTTGCTATGCTGTGACTACATGAACTTGTCTATTACCATATGACTGATCTCCTTTCTAGCCTCATTCATGACCGGAAGACTTCTCATCAAGCTTCTAACATTTTCACGAGTGTGGTAAGGTTTATTGCAAAGTTGGGACCATTTGAGATAGTTCTTTCCAACCAATCTATATGTTGCCTGGAAATTTTGTTATTCCCTTAACTCTTGGAATCGAGTGGTCTCTTTTGACTGTGCAATAATGATATTGCTTGTTTCTTCAACTTTTGGCATTTTCTTCGCTTTACAAGGAAACTAATCGTTAGACAATTCTAAAAATAAAAGGTGGAAGAAATAGTTTATTTTGGAACACAATTTTAAACAATGAAAGTTAAGATGAAAGAGATAACATAGAGGAGACAGCAATGAAAGCTGAAATGGAAGAAAGGAAATAGGTGTAGTAATGAAAGCTAAACCAAAAGAGAAAAAACAGAGGTATGTTTGCAACAATGAAGATTGAAATCAACTTGATCTAAGTAGCCTCACTTGGCTCTGATACAAACTCATAATTTGAATATAAATTGCACTTTTTGCCATATCAATTGTCTACAGCAAGTATAATTTATATACAAAATTTGAGTACCTATAAATAGAAACTAATGATATTCTAATACAAAATCTAATCCCGTAATTAATAGGATACTCTCTAATCTCATTATTAATAGAATATTCGAATATAATAAGAAACTTAATTAATTACAATTAGTAAATCAATATACATAATTTTGTCACATCAAGCTGACTCTAACATAGTCTCTTAATATTATCACCTTTCTTTGTCTTTACTATTCTCATTTAGATCCCATCAGATAATTAATAGAATAACCGAAGGACCATTAAAAGAATTTTTGTTGACTTATAGAAAGATTCAGTGGTTCACTTCTCTGGAATTGTCCCAATTGTTTTACTAGCTGAATGATGCCATTGTTAAGCTCAGAATCTTCGTTTGTAGAACAAACATATCAAGGTCTTTAAAATGCCTATTACAATTTTTTAACTATATCCAATCAACAAGTTGTCTGCACCCAAAAACAGTACATTTCCAAAGGGATCTATTACCTTTGAGCGAAGGATGTAATGAATTCCATTTAGTTTTGGGCAGCTTCTATCTTTTTGCTTTTTTTAAAATTCCATTTTCTTTTGTCTCTTCTTTTTAAGGATCAGTACAAAAAAGTCGTAAAAACAGAAAAACCTGATTGGTATTGACTACAAAATGTGTCAATTGTTCACAAATTGAAAATAACAAGAGAGACTGAAGAAATTAAAAACTAGCAGCTTTATTTTGTAAGCAACCAGTAATAACATGTGGTGGGTCTACATCTGTGATCAAGCTTCAAAGTAACCATTACAAAGCATCCTGTAGTATGTACAACGCAGAAATCAAGATTTTCTAAGCAAAACCTATAATGGTGATTTACTAGCAATGGGTAAGGTCCACAACATGATGTAGTCGATAAAAGAAGAGTGAATTCCTACTAATAGGGCTAATTAGGAGGAGAGAACTTTCTTTCATGAACGTAACCAACTATGCTCTATAATTAGGGCAAGATCTTCTGTCCAATTTTATGGTGTCTTATTGCGTCCAGTGAATCTTAGACATTTATTTACACGGAACTCACGCGAGACCCATATAAATGAATGACTGAAATTTACTGGACATAATAAGACACCATAAAATTGAGCAGAGAATCTGAACTCTTGTAATTACATCTGCATTCTCGGAAATTGTGCATCTCCATTATTGCAACGTAAAGCCTTGCAATTTCCTCCTTCTTCCTTGGGATTGATTGTACCTCCAACCCATTGGAGGATTTATTATGACCATAATTTTCTATATCCAAAATTTATTTTAAAGGAAATATTTTATGGTAAAAGCTAGTTTAGTTCATAAAAAACTCTTATAGATAGGGAGACGAGCAGAGTTGGAAGTTGGGACAAGATAAGAAATTTGATATTTACGTCTACTAAAAGGTTAATTAAAAGTTATCGTATCCTACTCAAATTACGTCTATGAATATCTACGTCCTATAATAACACAAGAATCATTATTATATCATTTACGTTTGCAAGAAGAAAACCCTAAGTACAATGGGGAACATATTCCTTAAACCCCAAACCTCAAGACGGCAACAAGAAAAAGTATCGAACTTCAGCTGTGAAATATGCTATGAAAGTGTGCCCTCAAACAAGAAGTTCAAGAATGGTGGCCGTTGTATGCATTCTTTTTGTATTGACTGCATAGGTATACTCATTAAAGTAAACATCGAAGGATCTCCAGGCAGTGAATTTACTGTCACCATTCGCTGCCCTGGACTCAACTGCAAGCATCTATTAGACCCTCTGTCATGCAGGCCTATAATCTCAACATCCTTGTTCAATTCATGGTGTGATCGTCTATTACATTCTTGGGTTTTAGACCAAAAAAGTTGCTATTGCCCACATTCAGATTGCTCGGCTTTGGTGTTGAACGAGTGTAAGAAGAAGGTGAAGAAAGTTAGGTGTCCCAGTTGCAAGCGAGAGTTTTGTTTTGAATGCAAGTGTATTTGGCATGATGGCTTTGGATGCGACGAGAGTATGGTGTTTAGAAGTAGGGATATAATTGATACTAGGGTTCTGCAACTCGTAGAACAGAATAAGTGGACGAGATGTCCTAGATGTGGTCACTGTATTGAGCGTCTCGAAGGTTGCAAAGCGGTGAAATGCGCGTATGTATCTTTGCTTCTCAATATGTGTTGCATGAATCGATGTGAGAGTGATCTGCTGTGGGAATTAACACACAAGGCTCTAATTGTGTCACGAGTGCATATATATTAGACTGTGCAATAGCTGATATAGTAAAAGTTAAAATTTATGTTAACTATTTAGAGCAGTGGTAACCTTACGATTTACTCAAATTGCAATGTGATGCATCTATCATAGTACGTTTGCCATTTATAACCTTTCTTGATATACTGCATCTGTCATTCTCTTATTAATTGTTGGCCGAGATGATTGATTAATAGGAGATTTGGATCTCTGATCTCATTCATATTTGTTACTGTTACTGATGGTGCAGATGTGGATTCCTGTTATGCCACGAATGTGGACGAAGGTTGCATTGGGGTTCATGCAATAAGAGGTCCAACGCCTGCTTGAATATGCTGTTTGCTTGACGGAGTGTAATAAACAGCCAGCTCAGAGGTTCGAATCTCACATATCTCCCTCAAGGCCTAATATATTGCCCACTTTATTCTCTTGATTTTATTGTATTCCTACATATCTAGCAGTGTATAATTGCTAACACCACGCAGTCCCTGGCGCTTCTTCATTTGCAAATATAAATTCCTTGCAGAATTCATGGATGGTGAGTACTGATAAATTTGTGAGTAATATCCTAATAAGAAGGGATGCGATCTTCTGTATGTATCTGTTATTCTGGTCCTACTCTGTTCTACTCCATCTCACCGACACATTTATGCAAGACTCACGTAAATATATAGGTGAGATGAAATGGAACAGAATAAGATCAAAATAACTGATACAGGTGATTTTGTGCCTAATAAGAATGGTAAGTGATATGTTAATTCGTGGGTATCATAGGTACAATCAAATTACCTCTTTCCAGGTTACTAGGCTAGTGCCCCCTGAATGGTATTAGTAGATCATTTCAGGCTTAAGCATGCAATAACGATTACAAGTTTAGTTAGTTTTGGTAGATTCTTTTAGTTAAATCATGTATTGGATAGGAATGAGTTTTTCCATCAGAAATTGAATATTGTCAAATTTGATAGTCTTTCATAAAGATCATCATTCTTTTATTATCATGGTGACACATCAGTACAAAGGACGATGAAAATTGGATGACAATCGTAGTCGTTCTAACTCTACATAATAATTATTTTGTTGAATAGCAGCATGAAGGCCAAAAAGTTAATCCTCACAAATTTGGTCAAAGTTCTGAATCATGTTTATGGTTAGCTGTGGTGACTAGTGGAGTGGAGGTGTTAGTAGGCTAACCTTTAGTATCATTGATATATAGTTGAACATGCTGTTGCCTGGAATACCAAGGATGGACTTTTAGATTGTCCAATGGCGGTGCAGCTTTTGTAGAGAATGTGATGGAGTGAATCTCCACATTTTCAACACTAAACTTGAATTGGATACCCAATAGTTCATCACGTGCCTGTACCCTACTGAGTGTTTGATGCTCTGTACTCGATTAGTTTCCAAACATTTCTTGTGCCTTTCTCCTGCCAAGCTCTCTGATACACTAAGTTATATACAATCAGTCCATTTTATGCCAATCAAGCTTTGAGCACAATTAAGATATTCCACTCTCTTTAGACTTGGAAGTAGACTACCAATAGGAACCTAACAACCAAACCAGATGGTTCATTGCACTTACTTCACGACCTGACGCCTGAGCTCAATTTTTCTTGGACCACACGCTTTGTGGGAGCCGCATAGTACTATTTGAGGGGTTTTCTACTTCCTGATGCCAAAGGACTACTCAAGCCGGCCGACGGCCGACGGCCGACGGTGCTTCGTGATGTCCAAGACTGCGTCTTATATTAATATTCTAAAAATAGGTTTGAAAATTATAAAAATTTTAAATATAATTGGAAGAGATTTTTTTGTTTGCGAAAGAATTTAAAATTTAGTTAAACAAATTTATTAAATAAAATTTAATTGATTTATTTTAATTTATAAAATTTTATTAATTTATAAAATTGACAAATTAATTAATAAATTAATCAATTTTATTAATAATAAATTAAACTAGAAAGTTAAAAATTGAACAAAAAAGTTAAAAGTTCAAATTTTGTATGATTAAGCTTATTGGATTTTGTCTTATGTTATTGATAAGGCTTTAAATTGTAAATTGTGAGATATGATGCATAAATTACAGATAATTTGTATTTGATTATAATAAGTTATAAAATAATGGACCTTAATTATTACAACATTAATCATTGTAATTATTATACAATTAAAAATTATCATATTTTAAAGGATAAAATACAAATATTTTCCATGTAATTTAATATCTTTAAAATTCTTAAGAAAATTTTTAATTTCTTAATTTTCATTAAAACTCTTCTCTTAACTTCTATATTCTAACCAGATTAATTAAATTAAATTAATAATAATTTATTATAATTATCTTAAATTATTAGTTTGAATATAATTTAATTGATTTAGATTGAGTTTAAGAAATGAATTAGGTTACTATATTTGTGATATTTGATTGGTTAACTTAAGTCTAAAAATATTTAAAAATAATAATTTTAAAAATTCATATAATTTTAAAAAATTTCTTAAAATACAGAGTAGAATATTTAACTCTTTTAAAATTGTTTTGAGAAAAGTTTATATCTCATTAAGGAAGGTAGTTAAACTGAGACATGTGTGACATTAGCTTAGACCATAACTGTTGAGTCACGTTTATGGAAGAGAAATTTCATCAACATTCTTTGGTGATCAACACAAAGTATCAGAAGGTGGCAAGTTATCCATCAGAAAAGGTGATGTATTACAACAAGTTCAGTACACAAAAGCATTTGCTTAAGTAATGTTCATTTCTGATTCTAACAAGCCACTCATGTGCAGAGATATAGTTTAATTTGTCTTCTATGTAGTTGCACCTAATGAGCTTAAAAAATTGGGATGCACTCAAAGACTCAAAATGGCATTCTTCACATCAAACTAAACTTTAACTTTGAAAAAAATTCTTGATATTTTGATTTTAACATTACTAGTCAATTATATTTGTAATCATACTTGCTTCATCTTAAGTCTTTTGATTTAAACTCGGTTTTTGGTGATGCCTATTATAAACCGAGGGAATGAAAGGATGGAATCAAATAATGAAATACACTCAGCTAAAAGGAGGAAACGATAGAAAAGGGTATATTTGTTTGTTTGGGAATGTGGAAAACGGTAGGTGTAAACTTCATATCCTGTTGAAGCTAATTAACAAACGAAAGACACCATTAACTCCCAGAAATGAGTTATAGCTCTAAAGAAATATTGGGTAAGGTAACTTGTGGCCCCAGTAACCCTTTTGTTGTCATTAGGTGATAAGGAGGATCCAACGGAATTTGATGATAATATGGTCTATACGGAAAATAACACCAACATCTTAGGTAATGAGATTGCTGACCTGATGCTTAAGGTAGGTGAATTAGGCTTTCCACCAATCATATGTTCGTGATAACATTCTGCGGTCCCAGAACCCAACAAGTCAGTCAATCTACTTAGAACCGTCAACCTTAACAAGAATATACCATAACAGGAATACTATTTGAACAAAATAGAAGTGAACAAAAGGCAGTAAGTGTTGTCACGGAGCTTGAGTTTTGGTGACCAACTCGCAGCAGGAAGAAAAGTTAGTTTCCCCTTGGGATAAGATACAGTTTAATCAAGTAATACCTTTTACTCGTTTTTCATACATAGCTTTAACGTGAGGTTGAATTTTAAAAGGATATATACCAATATTGAAATTCCTTATCTCCAACGTGATTATGATGCCAAAAGAGTACAACTGGTGTCTATATATATGTATCCTTCACATTAGTGCAAGAAATATATATGCATGCAACAATTTCTCTCTAATTTTAAGCTATTCAATATGTTTGCACATCAAACAGAGTCTCCAAATCATAACCTCAGAAAACACTCTTAACGTACCAAAAACAGGAGTACCATGGTCCACATTTGATGCATGTAATAACTTTGAGTCCTCAAATTCTTTGCTTGCGAGGCGAGCAATCACAATCAGTGACTTTCTTCATGTAGAAAGTTTAGGGTTGTCATTTCTCATCAAACAACTATATATATATAGGTCATATGTGTTGGAAGAGGCAGGGATTTTATATATAGTTTCACGGTCAATCTGGTTAGTTGATAATAACGTGGAAGCCAAAACAATTGGAAACTTTTAGTTCAATATAAGAGGGAGAAGAAGACAGAAACAAACAAAAATGAAATACCAAGTTTTCTCATTCTAGAAGCAAAACTAACTCTTGGAAATTAGCAAGAGCTTTTGATGGGTAGGTAAAACAGGTTAACGGTCTAAATACACTTGTATTTATATGTGTGCGTCTTCGTGGCAGCTTAATTTGGATCGTCAACGTTCGTCATCCTCAATTACATTACATAATCACGATGGCGTGGATGTTTAAAATTTGAAGATACACGCCATCATCTCGAAAAGTCACCAAAAGAGGGAAGGACAAACAAAGTGATTATGCGCAAATTAAACAAGCAGACGACAAAATAGAATGTCAAGCAGTGCTCGGGCGCGGATAGCTCAGTTGGTTATTAGTAAGATAAATTAGTCTAAGGTTCTAAGTTCGAATTCCAACAACAAGTGTCAGGATCGCCTTGTTGAAAAATTGGTTGAGATCATATCGTGATTTATCCCCTCATTACTTTGTTAAGAAAGAATGTGAGGATATTTGGAGTGAGTGGTTCCACTTTTTTGGTCCAATAATGTCAAACAGATTACAGCCATAGGAAGAATAGACAAAAAGCCTTACACTACCTACCTCTCTCTCTCTCCCAAAGAAACATTTAATCCATCTCTCAGACCTTAACTTAGATATAATCTTTAATATTATTCTCCATTCGAAGAAAAGTTGAATATCTATATTAAGTTTTAAGCATGTTAAACAACGGAATTCTTAATGATCTATCTATTTCTATTATTGATAATGGTGAGTCCTTTTAGTACTTTAGCTAGCAATAATCAAATTTATATATTGTATTAACTATAATTATAACTTCCTGGTTAAGTACCCTCGATAATGCCAACAAGCTAGCCTCGTGGCTCGTGATATTTCCCTACTCCTTTTGTTTGTAAGACTTGGTAACAAGTTCCCAAATACCCCAAAATGACAGATTATTCTCAGTAGGAATTGTACAGTAAGAAGATATAAAATAAGGCAGATTTATTTTTCTATTGTAGGTTTTATTTTTATTTTAAAACAAAAATAAAATTTTGTTGGATATTATTGTTAATGTAACTGTACTTTTATTAATGATAATAATTAAATATTAGAAATAATTTATTTTATAAAATAATTAATTAAATATTTTATTTTATCTCTTATTCAATATATGTTTATATCATATTAATAGAAGTTTCACTACACTTTATTAATAATAAATACATATTTTAATTGTTAAAATCAATTTCAATTGAGATTTATGTATTTTAATATATTTTAAATTTAAATATATTTATTAAATAATCTTCTACTTTGAAAATATTTTAATTTTTAATACACAATTTAAAAGAACTATACAAGTGAAAATTAATTACAAAATGAAATTGTAACAATAATAATTAATTAATGTTAAATAATATATATTGAGTTGATGGCAAGTCAGAAAAATAGAAAATAAAATTATTTGTTATAATTCTTTCTAAATTATAAAATTAGAAGAACCAAAATTAGAAATTTAAATAAATATATGTTTATTAAATTTAAAAATAAAACAAGAAATCAAAAACTTCAACGCCGTAAAATTTTTCTAAACTATAGTAAAACCTTGCTCATTGACGTAATCCCTCAGTAAAATTAAGTATTACAAAGGTTGATGACTAGAATGTTAGTGCATATATTATATATTATATTGTAAATGAAAATGTACTTGAAGAAAACACTTGGCAGTTAGCAGTTAGCAGTGACAATTACAAATCCTTTGAGCGGTAGTTTTCCTTGAGGGACGTATGGTAGGGAAGGTGGGAGATGGATGATGGATGATGGCAGTGCCTCACTTCAATACAAAGTAATTTCTCCTGCTGAAAACATCTTAAGCCACATGTCAAATAAGACTCGTTTAAAGTTTAGTATATGTGTGAATATACATATATAATTTATAAGATAATGTTTGTTGAATCTTCTTTCGTTAAATTTTAATATTTTTATAAAATTAATTAAATGTCTTAATAAACATAAGAGATTTACAAAAAAAAATTAAGTTTTTCTATTAGTCTAAAATCAAATAAATAACCAATATTGAAGTGTTAATAAAAATTGCTATTAATAATTTTTTTTAAAAAAGAAGATGATAGATTAGGAGAAGACCTACATGTTTTGACTGAAACAGTTCAACAAATGGAGAGGAGTCTAATCGTGCAGTTCGGAAGTTTGAAGTTAGTGTTATTGTTAATTAGTTCTGAAAGTTAGTCGTCAAAACCTAAAAACTACAACATGGAACACAGAAATACTGGCAAAAAAAGTCTAATAACAAGTTCACCAAACCCTTCCATCTCCAAATATATTTACTTACTTATAATAGATAAGCAATTCGTATGTACACATCAACTTTGAAAGATGAACTAATTCCTACAGATAATCAATGCTCAACGATTTCCATATTTACTATGCAAAACAAATAGTATAAAGCAGCATAAAATATTGATGGATTACAAGGAAAGAAAAAAAAAATGTTGCTATGTATTGATTGTTGGTAGTCTACAAAAAGAGAGTGATATATAGTAGATTTAATTATGCATAGAATTAAAAATTATAAAAATGGGCAAATAAGGTTGGTTTGTAGTAGACGTCGTAGGTTAGAAACTTGGAAAGACGTTGAAAGGAGAACCAAATTCACCCCACCAAGCAACCCTTTTGCTCTCTTTGTCTCCTCTCTACCTATCTATCTATCTATCTATCTATCTCTGACACGCTCCATCTTCAAGTAGGGCATAGAATTACACAGAGAGAAAGATATATATATATATATATATAAGTGAGAAAAGGGATTACTTATGAAAGGGTTTGTTAGCCAAGACGTTTGCATCAATCTGCTGGTATAGGTTTGTCCGAACCCTCCCCAAAGTCCCCCCAACTCTCTAACGGAAACCACCACTTGATTATAACTTCAATCTCTTCTCTTCTATATGCTACAAATAGATATAGATGTTTGTTGTTTTTTTGGGGATCAATCTGCTTAATTGCTCAACCTACAGTTCTTGTTTTTGCTTTGCTTCCCGCCACCCACTTTCCTTGTTATTTGTGACCATCGTCAACCCATCTGTCTAACCACTTGATCCAGTTCTTTTTCTTTCTTGCTTGATCTCATTTTTTTTCTTTAGGTATATACAGAAGAAGAATAAGAAGAGAAGAAATACATGGAGCTATAGCTAGCTAGCTAGCTAACAGGTTAAAGTGTACTAGCTAGGGTTTTTCACTTTACTGTACCGGGTTGGTGCCGAATTCCCAATTTTTGCCAAGAGATCAAATGTGTACCAGGGGCCACTGGAGACCAACTGAAGATGAGAAGCTAAGGGAGTTGGTGGAACGCTATGGTCCTCACAACTGGAACGCCTTAGCCGAAAAGCTTGGAGGAAGATCAGGTGGTTTTGTTATCAACCGATAAATGCATCAACCTCGTGGTCATGCATGAGTATTACATATCATTATTATTATCTCTCTGTTGTTGTGGAAATTTGTAGGGTTAGATTTCACTTCACAAGATTGATAATATGAACCAAAAATGATGATTTAAATGAAAACAGGTACAAAAAAAGGGGCATGTTGACAATGATAATACCTAATTGTGACTGTGACTAAAGCTCTGCCATATTAACGAAGTTATCATTGATCATCACAACAGGGAAGAGCTGTAGGTTGAGGTGGTTTAACCAGCTGGATCCAAGAATCAATCGGACCCCATTCACCAAAGAGGAAGAAGAGAGGCTTCTAGCTGCTCACAGAATTCATGGCAATAGATGGGCTGTGATAGCAAGACTTTTCCCTGGTAGAACTGATAATGCTGTGAAGAATCATTGGCATGTAATTATGGCGAGAAGGTGCAGGGAAAGATACAGACTTCATGGCAAAAGGGTTGCTCATGAAATTACTTCGACAACGAATGAGGTAAACATGTGTTCATCTTCACCTTCAAAGCTACAAGATGTTCCCATGATGATTTGCCAGAAGACAATGAACTTCTCTTCATTTCTGGAGAAGTACCGTGACAGGTTGTCTTTGCGTGATCGGTATCCTCTCACTCACATTAGCCCAAGTAACTGTGAAGGTAATTAGCTGCAGTTTCATGTTTCAATCTTGCTAAGTTCAGTCACAAGATGCAATTTTTTCATTATAAAATTGACATATAGCAAGGAAGGTTTTTAAGTTGTGGCTCCAATTATTATAACCGCAATATTAAATTTTGAGTAATTATCACAGTCCTTATTTAGGTCAATTAACAGTCCATTATGGCAACCTTAATCACACCTACTTTTAGAGCAATTTTCAGAAATGTATGATCATCGAATTTGTTACCTACTATTTAAAACGTTGACGATGAGAAATCAAACCAGTAATGCTCATAGCATTTTCGGAAATAGTATACCACTATCAATTGTCAACTAATTTATGAGTTCTCAACAAGTTCGTAGTGTTAATCTTTCATGCGTATTTTGTCGCAGATAAAAATAGGGCAGTAGAGTTTTATGATTTTCTTCAACTAAACACTGACTCGAGCAAAAGCGAAGTGATAGACACAGCGCGAAGAGAAGAAGAGGAGGTAGAGCAGAAAGCCATGGGACGATCCAAGAAGGCAGCGTCTTCTTTCATCGAGTTTCTATCAGTAGGAAACATTAGCACTTCGTAGCCCTATAGTCTCTGAGTCTGAGGTGATATCTCATCACATATCAAACATATACATACAGGACCATAACTACAATATTAGACCTCTACATGCCACCTGCTGGTGCTTGAAAGCTGCAACGTTGACATGGGACTGGGAGTGCAAATTAGATATTTAAGGAGATATTTCGATGATGATCACTAGCATATGTTTCGATGACGATCACTGGCATATATAGACTACAATGTACATGTTGAAGCTTAATCTTAATCTAAAGTTTCATTCGATATGTTACTCTACTATATAGTAGAAATTTTAATTTACAGCTAAAAGAGCACCTTCATTATTTCCATGGATACAGCTTAATATTTTATTACCATCTACTGAGAATTAATTATCCATAAATGCTTGCATCCTTCGCTCCATTTTTCACATTCTTTTTCCACTAGAAACTTATATCTAAGTATTGCATAGAGTATATATTTGAGTGTGCCATGAAATATACTTTGATTTTGCCTAAAGTTCTCTACTGTGACCTCTTAACTATATAGTTGTGAAATACTGATTATTACAAAATCAAACATGTTGCAAAACAAAACTATATTAGAAACACAAAATTACTTTACACCTATTTAACGAAAAGGATGTTCATTGCAATCACAAACAAAGAAGTTTTTTTTTTCGGAAAGAGGCACAACAGCCTGAATGGTATTCATCCTATCGAAGAAATCTGCTCTCAAACATTAGGAACTATTAAGTGCCTGTTTGTTTTAGTTTTTAGAGAATGAATAATCACTTTTTTTACCGCAAAGGTTGTTTTTTTAAAAAATAAATGTTTAGTTGTAAAATCTAAAAGTACTCTTTTTTTTTCTTCATAAAAATGACTTTTTTGGAAGCTAAAATACAGCTTTTTGATAAGTTCAAATTTAAAGCTTTTAAAAAAATACTTTTTCATGTAAATTTTTTAGATCAATTAACGAGTCTATTTTTAGTCCCTTGTACTCTTATATTTTTGCAAATAATTCTCACAATACTCACAATCACATCTTCGCGTTTATTTTGAGATTTATATAATATTATTTGATTTTTATATCTTTTAATATTTATTTTTATATTAGTTTTACTTATATTATAATTCAAATAAAAGATTTGGTTAGATATATTTTCGTTTATGCTTCACATGGTTTAAAATTAAATAATAATTAATAAATTGTGCTTTGCATATTGTTTAATATATTTTAAATAATATTTATATGCATAAATAATTTTATTACAAAATAAAATATAGTTAAAATTATTAATACTTTTATTTTATGTTGTCAAATAATTTATTGTATAAAGCTTTTTTAAAAGTTTGTTTTAAATGATAGTCAAACATAACAGACTTCTTACAAAAGCTCATCTTAAAAAGACTTTATTGATAAAAATTTTACTAACAAAAATTCTACTAATATAAGTCTATCTAAATAGAACTCCTGCCATAAGAATCGAGCTTATTTTGCTAGAAAGTCCGCACAACACGCTAGTCCCCGCAAAGGAGGGCCTTGATGGTTGCCAATAAATGCCCATATCCGTTATCTATATTCAATTTCACACAACCACACGTGCGGGAGGGTGCCAAACCCTTTCCCTCCTCTGCTACATATTAATTTGATTGCTGGAATATCGGTCATTTCATAAATACAATTTCAAACTCCAAGTGGCAACTCCAAAGCAAGTACCCCAGTTCCCATTCATATTGAATCCCCGTTTATGAGAGTGACCTAAATGGTTTCAGCTCCTTACTTAAGATTTTTTCTTTCAGGAGGTCTTGAATTCAAGTCACATCAAAAGAGGAGAAATAGGAAATGTTCCTGTTGATGATCCTCTAACTCCCTGGGTAAAGCTCCTTGATGGGATTAATTACGGACACCTCGCTTTCCAGCGACAGTATGAAAGTTGAAACTACTAA
Source organism: Erythroxylum novogranatense (assembly GCA_029891385.1). Lineage (NCBI taxonomy): Eukaryota > Viridiplantae > Streptophyta > Magnoliopsida > Malpighiales > Erythroxylaceae > Erythroxylum > Erythroxylum novogranatense. Next base: position 14,612,523 of record CM057232.1, on the reverse strand, counting down.
GAAACTTGAGGGTTGATAGGAACCTAATGTTGAACAGAGCCAGTGATCAATCATCAGCTGAACAATCAAGTATGTAAAAACTCCTTGTACAAAGAAATATACCAACTACGTAGAAATATGAAAGATCTTAGAGACCAGGTTTACATCTTCTAGAACTTTTAAAATGGAGTCTTAAGAGTTTAGAATTAATTCGACTAAATTGAGATATCTAATGCAATACAAAATTATACGGAGCCAATTGGGAAGAGTCAAAGAGAAAAGTCTGACCAAAAAGTCCTCGACATTAAATGATTCCATACCAGTCGGGCCAACAACAATCCGTAGGACATGGAGTAACGTTATGCACCTCACACGTTGAGCAACGAGAATCTTGAGTGACATGTCGTCTAGCAAGTTCCGCTCTTATGAGGAGATTGTTTTTAGCGACAAAAAAAAGTTTTAAATGTGAATTAATTAAATATTAAAAATGTAGTAACCCAATTTAGTTTTTAAATAAGATCCAAAATAATTAACTCAATTGAAATTAGTAATTTAAAATAATTATAATAAACAATCAGTTTAGGTCCATCTTAGTTAGTGTAATTTAATTTTAATAATTAGTTATGTAATTAATATTTGATTAGTATAAGTATGACATTCATGCTACGTGTATTTTATCATTATATTTTAATCGAAATTTAAGATAAACATTAAAAATAGAAATTTTCAAGAATTATAATTTTAAAATTTTAAAGAAGGTCTATATCTTTTATCTTATACAAAATAAAATATATCTTGAATATATTATATAATTTTATATGTTTAATTAAATGAAAACAATTTATCTCTAATATATTTTAGTTTAACAAAATCTATGTCATATGGTTTGTTTCAGAATTTTAAAATACTTTAAAATTGATCAAATAAATGTTGAATTTATAAGATTAATTATATTTTAAAGTAACGATTACAAATTTTATTGTATGATATTTTATTTTAATAAGCACCTTTACCATCCTTTTGTTTCGCCTTAAAGCACTTCACATGTTTCTTTTACTTACTAGTTGAATTGTCCTTATAAAGCTTTAGGGGGATCTTCTAGATACATGAAATATAACATGTGTATATAAATTTCAACTTGGAGATTCAATGTACGAAATAGAAGCTTAGGCCTCTTGGACAATCTCCACCAACACCAAAATATTCAACAATTTCATCAATAGTGAGTTTAATTGACAAACAAAATTGCTGGCAGGTACAATTGGCCACGATGAAGCATGACATTGACGTGACTTTCCAACGACCTAATCCGTCCAGCATTTGCCTTGATTAATCCTTCATGATAAAAACATCCATTCTTGTTTTATCAGTCTAACAATTTGAACCATTAATATTGAGTTTGGTTACCATTTCCTAATCTGATTTGGACGTCTTTCCGCAGCCGTTTCTTACAAGAAGTTCGGTCCAACAATTTTGTTCTCTTCGTTACACACCATTTTATACCATAATTATTGTTAGATGCATTTTTAATTTCAAAATATTATAATAATTCCAACTTCCATTGAAATGGTAATTACATAGTGACACGAGCACCACAGTATAATAGAACAATATATTACACAATTGAAGAGTACAGTAACTCAGTATTGCTTGACCAAGCGTTGAGGATCATATATACGAGGGAATACGTACACAACATGGATGGTCCCTGTATGGTTCACCAGCGTTTGGTTAGCATCCTTAGACACGAGAACGGAGGATAAGGATATAAAAGCTTTGTCTTTCGTGATGTTTACTTACCGTCTTTACTTATTTTTATTCTGTCTTCAAAAGATAAGGACATAAATTTTTGTTCCTCTCAAGACTGTGGTACAAAAATTTTTGTCCTAAGAACAAAAACAAAACATATAACGAAATGACAGAAATACCCCTCCCCCATATAAGCTATTTTTTTATTCTTGATTATATTATTAAACTCATCATCATCATTATTATTGTGATTATTATTATTATTATAAATTTTAAACTTATTGTTGTTGTTGTTATTATTATTATTAAATTTATTATTATTATTATTACTATTATTATAGTTATTATTATTATTATTATTATTATTATTATTATTATTATTATTATTATTATTATTATTATTATTATTTTTTCTTATTATTTTCTTATTATTATTATTACTATTATTATAGTTATTATTATTATTATTATTATTATTATTATTTTATTATTGTTGTTGTTGTTATTATTTATTTTATTATTATTATTATTATCATCATCATCATCATCATCATCATCATCATCATCATCACTATTATTATTATTATTATTATTATTATTATTATTATTATTATTATTATTATTATTATTATTATTATTATTATTATTTACATATTTCCACTCATATTATACTGTAGGGGCAATTTCGTCATTCACACTGTTTTTTTGTTCTGTCCATCGCAACCAAACACATTTCTGCCCTCGGGATAGAACAACTTTTTCTGTTCTGTCTACCACAACTAAACACCTCACTGTCTTCAATTTTTGTTTTGTCCATCCGTCTTCAAATTTTGTCTCGTTTCGTCCCTGCTCTCTGAAGACAGTAACCAAACGCAGCACAAGATTCAAGTCCACCTTGTCCCTCGTCAAGACAATTCCAGATCGTCTTTTCAGTCACCTACAAGTCCTGTAGGAGAATATACTACAAACTAGAACGTAAGTCCCTACTCTAATTTTCTCAATGAAGCTGGTCATACTTGTGTGATAAGTGAAATGTTGCTTCTTGATTCTTAATTCTTTATGTCTCTTTGAATAATGCCATGAATGGCTTACTACTCATTGAGTTCTCTATGCATGCCTTATATGTCAACTAATTAGCTTGGATTCTTTGAAAGAATCAAATGTTCTCATATGCTACTAAGGAGTTTATTCATTTCAATTCGCACTTTTTAGTGACTGAATCTCCTAACATTTCTTAAGTGGCACCAAGTCTAATGAAATATGCAGCTTGATATAATCCAAGAATTAACCTCTATTAGCACATTTGATATTTGTAATTGTTTGTTAATATCCTTCTGTTGTACTATGATATTTTTGACCTTGTCTTCAGGTTATTCCTAATTTTATGGTTTGTTTTGGTCTAGATAACTATTTCATATTTATAGGAGTTCTTGTTATATTTCTATTATATAGTTGTCTATATATATGCATTTGATCAACTTAACGATAACATTAAATAACTTTCCTCATCTTTGGTCTTGTTGATATGGTATCAAAGCCCCAATCAAACTTTTACAAGTCTGATCCTCAAAACTCAACCTTATTCACAAAATGACCGACAACGTGAATGTGATGAATGTTGATGCTACCAGTAACAACTTTGTAGTTGTTAGATCTCACAACTTCGCCACATGGAAAGCTCAAATCTCTATGCTCATGCGTGGATGTAATCTGTTCGAGTACCTCGATAGAACATCTCTTGCACCCTCCCTCACCATTACACAAGATAATCGACAAATTACAAATCCAAGTTTCAGTATCTGGTTCTGCCAAGATCAATTTATTCAAAATGCTATTATGGCCTCTGTAGACTCGACAATTGCCCCAATTGTTGCTACAGCCCCCATTACTAAATTTGCATGGGATTCTGTTTACACATCCTATGCAAACAAATCTCAGACTAGAATTTTAAATCTTCGATATCAGCTTGCTCATGTTTCCAAAGAATCAAGGCCTGTAGTTGATTATCTTCATCAAATCAAGTCTCTTTCTGCTGAATGCCGACACTAACATATTCTTGAAACAGCAAAACACCAATGCATGAAGCCTCTTTATTCACTTCTTTTTGGTCCTTTGCTTGCCAACATGCTACCTATTTAATAAACAGACTATCCACACCTCACTTGAACTATCAATCTCCCTTTGAAAAATTATTTGGTAGTTAACCCAATTAACACTCTTAAAAAACCTTTGGATGCTTGTATTATCCATGGCTCAAACCCTATACAAAACACAAACTTGAACCTAAGTCCAATACTTGTGTTTATTTGAGCTTGTCCCAAATGTATCATGCCCATTATTGTTTTGATCTAATTAATAACAAATTTTATGTTTCCCAAGATGTTAATTTTATTGAAGAAATCTTCCTTTTTCAAACCATTTTCTTAAAAATTATAAATTCCTATCTGTTAGCCCCAAAAAAAATTTTATTTAATTAAGCATGATTAGACTAATTAAGTAATTGAGTTAGCATTATTTGAGATGATAGTAATTAAATATGATAGCATTAAATAGCATATGACATTAAATGAGTAAGTAGCATTAATTGATTAAGTTAGATAACATTAAGTAATAAGTTAGGTAAGAGTTAATAACATTTAATATGTTAGTTGGTTAGTTAGGTTAAGATTAAATGCAATGGGCTTGTATGGGCCTAAGCAAGTTGTAGTAGGGAAGTATAAGAAGAAGAAGGAATTAAGTGAAGAAGTGGGCTTGGGCTTAAGTTAAATGAAAGAAGTATAAAAAGAAGAAGAGAGGAAGAATAAGTGAATGAGCTTAAGTGTATGGGCTTAAGTAAGTAAAAGAAGAGTATAAAAGAGAGGAATTAAGTGAGTTAGTAGGGAAAAGAAGGAGATTTTCGAAAATTAGAGAAAGGGAGAGAGGAAGTGTCTGGAAGGTGGAGAAAGAAGGAGAAAGAAGGAAAGCTTGGTTAGGGTTTGATTTTCCAAGAGTTTAAGCAAGAGCTTGAAGAAAGTTCAAGAAGGAAAAGTGTGGAGGAAGAGCTAAGCTACATTTTGAGCCAAGAAATTCTTTGGTTGAGTCAAGAACCAAGGTAAGTTATAATTTCAAGTGTTAGTTTTTGGTTGGGTTTTGGTGTAGATAGCTTAGAAAGAAGATGAGTTTAGTGATTCTAAAGTTCATATCATGATTTAGGTTCATTAGGTTTTCAATTTTTGAAACCCTAAGTGATATGAGGCTATTTTCTTGTTGTGGCTGAAGAAGGACAAGAAGAAAGAGAAGAGCAAGAGGAGGAGCTCCATTTAGCAAGGATTTAGCAAGTTATAAGGTGGGTTTCACTTTTATCTTTATGTTAGTAAGTATTAAATGCTACTTTAACTAATGAATTTAATGATTTGTAACTATTTGAGATAAGCATTGATTGTGCCTTGATCATGTACGTAAGATGGTGTATGATTGCCATTAAGTGAGCATTTTAACGATGTATGACATTGCTTGTTATTGCTTGAAATTGCCATGAATTGAATGAGCATGAATGAGGTCATGAAATGTGAGCTAAGCATGAAATATATCATTTTCAAGAATCACTTTATGGATGCATGAAAATCCATTTTCAGAAAATCATCGATGGACAAGACAAGTCCAGTTTTATGTATGAAATTCATGTTATGTGGGTTAGTTAAGTCCACCAAAGAAAGTCACGTGACGTTGACCAAGATAGCCTTCGCCCTACGCCTGATTGTGGCATAGGATGTTCCTTTTTGGACTCCTCAGCATATGACTACACTTGTGTGGCTCATCAGTAACCCGTGGACTTTCCGAACCATCAGCTATATGTTTACGTGTTAGCATATGTTTGCAAGAATGAGAATTACATGGATCATGAACATTGTGTTTTGAGATTGATAAATTTCATGAAATGCATGATTGTATGATTGCTATACAAAAGTGCTAAAAGTATGATTAATGAAACAATGTAGCTTATTAGCCTAAATATAAACGTGTTACCCATGAGCGAAAGCTCACCCCCACCTTCCCGTCCCATCTCCAGGTGAAGATCGGGATCTCGAAGAATGAGCTCAAGGCATACTCCAAGATCTTAGTGTTTTGATTTTGTATTTTCAAGATAACTTTTGTAAATCAATGCTTTAGATGCATTTTGGGCTAATGATGTTTTTGCAAGTTTATGTTTTGGATTTGATGTAGTGGCTTAAAATGCCCTCTAAAGCTTTGTAATAACTCATATTTTTCATATGGAAGCAAGAATATTCAGTTCTAATGTATTTTGAGCAATTCATGTATGTTTTAAAACCCTTGCATCATTGTATAGCTTGGATATGATTTGAGAAAGTTTAGATGATTAAGAGTGCGGTTGTTGCCTTGAATGGAGTTTGGAGTTACTCTTGGGATTAAGTTATGCTATATGAGGTTACATGTTGAGTTTTATGCAGGTGGAAGTATTAGAATTGAAAAATTGGTTAGTTGCATTTTCAAGAACTTCGCTTCAGTTTTAGACCATCTTAAGGCTTGATTTAGATCGGGGAGTCTTCGTGAAGATTTTAGTAGAAGTTCATAACTTTCTAAGGGTGTATCATTTGTCTCATTTGGACTTAGGGTTAAAAATTTATGAGGTGAAGAACACATTCAGTCACTGTTCATTTAGCTATATTACTGTTACATTGGTCTTTAATGAGCAGTGTCCTTTGAGTGGCTTTTTGCCTTGATTAATGAGGAAGTTAGCTTTAGCATCCTTCATGAGATTTGTAGTTTATCTTGTTATCTTTCCATGAAGGTATAGTATGCACATATTGGAGCTAGGAATAAGAAGTTATGAGTTTTGAAAGATGCTAGTGTCAAGTGATTTGAAGGCAAGAGGGTTTGAAGTTTTGAAGAAAGGTGTGTCCGTTAAACGGACACGAATGTCCATTAAACGGACAGCCTAGGGTGCCAAAACACCCCTTAACCTACCCATGTCCGTTAGACGGACATGCATGTCCGTTTAACGGACAATTTCGAAGCAATTGGTACCCATCCACCCGAATGTGTCCGTTAAACGGACATGGCTGTCTGTTTAACGGACAGCTACGGGAAAAAGTGCAAATTGGACAAAGTTATAGGCAGAATTTCGTTTTGTGGTATTCATAAGAGTTGTAGATCTAGATGTCTAATTTCAAATGGTGAAAGAAAGAACACAATCCGACTTCTATATAAAAAGTTATGGTAATCGCGCCAAAACAGTTTCAATTTGATTTTGGAAGTGAGCATGGTCTATTGTTTTGGGCATAAATCCCTCATCCGACCTCCAATTGAGGTGAGGCTTGAACCAGTGGATTTACAAGACATATATCTTTCTTGATACAAAAATTGGTATCATTTGGAGTTAAATTGAGGAAGTTCTCATTAAAGGAAGTGAGAGGCCGATTAAGAGAGCATGTTTCGGGTATGAACTCTTCTAGGTTTTTGGAGTGTATCTTGAGTTATATAACTCCGATTAAGGCGATTCTTGCCTCTATGCGAACGTGAGGCTTTGACCTATTTTTGACATGAACAAGTCAATATGTGATTATGATGTTTAGGTAGTGTGCGCTCATCACTTTTATGGAACAACAACAAATAGCACTGCAATGTAATAAGCGCAAGGTTTCAGGAATACGGAAGTTGGGCTCCGGGAGCGGGGTCCGACATCTTGTAGTATCAGAGCTAGAATAAGAGTGTTAAGTTATAAGCAGTTGGGTCCCGGATCCAACAACTGTGGTATCAGAGCAAGTGTGACAGTGGTAAGTATACGCAGTTTGGGAGAAGGGATCCAACACTATCTTACTACCATATAGGAAGTTATGGAGGAAACATCTTTAGTTTCAGAATCCACAACAGATTTGCAAGCCTTATCCTCTCTACCAAAGCCACTCCACATCAATCGCCAACCCTCTCAATCTGTCTCCCCCGATCTGCATCAACAGAGTTCTATGGGTTCAGGTAATCTTCTATCTCCTTCCTCCAATTTACAGACCTCGTCCCCTTTGCTTTCTCCTTCCATTCTAACTCCAAATCAACGACAACCTTCTACACCAAACACTAATCCACCCTTGCCTCCACCACCTGCTCGACCCACAACCCATTCCCAAAATAATATTTTATGTCCTAAAAATCCCTTTGATTACATTGCACATGTTCCTACCATCTCAACTCTTCACACATTCAAACAAGCCCAAAAACATTCACAATGGAGGATAGCTATGAAGCATGAATTTGATGCATTAATTAAGAACCAAACGTGGGAACTAGTTCCTCCTTCATATAACAAAAATATTGTTGATTGTAAGTGGATTTACAGAATAAAGGAGAAAGCAAACGACCCAATTGATCTCTTTAAAGCTCGCCTCGTTGCTAAGGGTTTTACTCAACAACCTGTAATTGATTATCACTCTACCTTCAGTCCAGTTGTGAAGCTAACAACCACTAGAACTTTTTTCTCTAGCTGTTCAAAATCGTTGGGTGATAAACCAATTTGATGTTAAAAACACCTTTCCCCACGACATTTCTCCACGACATGCTTGAAGAAGAAGTATTTATGAGATAACCACAAGGATTTGAAGATTCCAGACATCCAACACATGTTTGTCGATTGCGCAAGGCCATTTATGACCTTAAACAAGCTTCCCGCTCTTGGTACAATGAGTTAAGATCACACTTAATTTCCATAGGTTTTGTTAAATCCAAATCAGATCCCTCCCTGTTTATTTGACATCATTCCAAAGGTACTGTGTATCTTCTCATTTATGTAGATGACATGATTCTTACTGGTGTTAACGTAACACAGATCAAACAAATTATTTCTTCTTTGGCACCACGGTTTTCCCTCAAAGACTTGGGCCCATTAACTTATTTTCTTGGTATTGAAGTTCACTACGACGAAAAAGGACTCATCCTTTCACAATCCAAGTATATATCAGAACTTCTCCATGATCTCAATATGCATGAGTGTCATATTGTTTTGACTCCCATGAGTTCCACTCAAAGTCTACAACTCAATGATGGCACACCTTCACATGATGCTGCTAAATACTGACAGGTCATTGACAAACTTCAATATCTATCTTTCACCAGACCTGATGTCTGCTTCGTTGTCAACAAGTTATCCCAATTCATGCATGCTCCATCTGAAGCTCATTGGAAGGCTGTTGAACATCTCCTTAGATATCTTAAAGGAGCAACTAATTATGGCCTTTGTCTTAGTCAAATTACGCAACTTCAGTTATTTATGTACTTTGACACCAATTGGGAAGGAAATCACTCTGATAGGCGCTCAACCACAGGCTACCTTCTTTTTCTTGGAAACAATCTTGTTAGTTAGTCCTTGTAGAAAACAAAATACAATTGCACGATCCTCTATTGAAGCAGAGTATCGAGTCGTTATAAGTGCACTTGCTGAAACAACTTGGGTCAAAAATCTCCTCCTAGATCTTGATGTCTCTCTCACTCATTAACCTACAGTTTATTGTGACAATTTAGGTGTCACATAGTTGTGTTATAACTCTGTCTTTCACAGCAAAATGAAACATGTGGTTGTTGACTTCTACTTTATCCATGAATAGATTAAAAATCAGCATCTTCTTGTCACTCACATCTCAAGTTTCGATCAACTAGCCGACACATTGACAAAATCGCTTCCCAAAGACTCATTTCAACACCATCTCGCCAAGCTAGCTATTGTGCTACACCATCTACCTTGACGGGGTGTATCAACCCATGTGATATTTGCAATTGTTTGTTAATATCCTTATATTGTACTCTGATACTTTTGACCTTCTCTTCAAGCTAATCCTGATTTCACAGTTTGCTTTGATCTAGACAAATTTTCCGTATTTATAGGAGTTCTTGTTGTATTTCTATTATATAGTTGTATCTATATCCATTTGATTAGCTTAATAATAAAAATACCTTCCCTCATCTTTGATCTTGTTTACAACCTCTAGATATAATCCAATCGTGACAAGTTTTATAAGTGAATTTGATAATTGAATGATTGTTTCATTTGTAGCAATCAATGATTAAAAAATCCAACCGAACTGTCCATTTTTTAACTCACTAGTTATTAATTAGTTGGTTAATTTTTATTTATTAATTAATAAGTTCTAATAAATTAAAATAAATCAATTAATTTTAATTTAATAATCTTTTTTCAATTAAGCTTCATTCTTTAATAGATAAAGTTAATCTTTTTAATCATTTTTAAATACTTTAATTTTATTTAATCTTTAAATTATTTTATGACGCTTTAATATCTAACTTTTAAACTTACCTCCATTTTAAAAACATATTGATAGCAATACTTACCTCAATATTAAGGCTACGTTTGGTTGGGGACTTATTAATGAAATGAAATATAATGTAATATTATTCCATTATTTGAGATGTGGGTTTATAATAAAATGAGATAGAAGAGAGAATTTCATATTACATTTCACAATATTTCATTGTATTATATTATGAATTTTGCATCATTTCTGCATAACAATTATCTAATATTACATCTATTTATATTTCATTCCATTATAAACCATTCTATCTATTCTATTCTATTAAGAACTTTATGTCCAACTAAACATAGCCTAAAGCTCTATTTAGTTTGAGGTTTAATAATGGAATGAAATGAAATGTAATACTATTCCATCGTTTATAATATTACACCCATTTATTTCATCGTTTGAGACGGAAATTTATAATGGAATGAGATGAAAGATGAGGGTTTTATATTACATCTCATTTCATCCTAAACAGTAAAAATGAAAAAACTTTCGATTTAGAAGTTTTAGGATGAAATATAAAATGATAAACAACTTTACACTATATTACATTATAAACCCTTCATCCAAACAACATTTCAATATATTACATTATGAACATTTTCATTTCTCCCAAGAAACAATTTTCTAATATCACATCAATTTATATTTCATTCCATTAAAAACCATATGCCTAACTAAGCATAGAGGTTGTTTGGAAACCTTCAAATTGAATTCATTAACGAATTGGATTCAATTACATTAATGAGATTGAATTGAATTCAATTTACATTGTTTGGAACAAACTCAATAATATTATAATTGAATTCAATTACACTGTTTGGAACACAATCAAAATGAATTCAATTCTTTTATATGACATTTTTACCCTTGACTAAAAAATAATCTCATTAAATAATAAACATTCACAGTTACATAAAACAATTTATAAACATCAATTTCATTAGAAGTGATATCATCAAAAAAGTTCATTATTAAAATGAAAAGAAAAAATTGATTGCAAATGACATTAGGTTAGATCGAGTTATGAAGACAATACAAAATTATTATAATTTGGAAGCTTAAAAATACATAAACGAGCAGTAGTTCTTTTGCGTTGACAACTACAAGATATTATCAATTTTTGAAATTTCTCTCCAAATTACATAATATCATAATAAATTTAACATGTCTTCCCGTGATAAGGAGACATAAGATCGTTACATCAAAAAATTAAATAAATTATATTATTTATAAAATTCCACACTTAAATAGAGCAAGCTATAAAAACCTGATACTAACCCATTTTCACAGACAATCAATCTAAACATAGTTCATAGGCAAAAAAAACGATAGATCTAAAAGAGAACGGTGATTATAGATAAAAAACAAAAAAAGAAAAAATACGCGTGAGTAAAGAAAAGGGAAAACCTAGATATAATATCTCTTTTTTCTGTTTTTAAACACATTACATGAATTGAAGCATCCTTTTTTTGTTTTTAAACACTTGAATTGAATTCATTTGCTCAATGCTGCAAATGAATTCAATTCATACCATTCCGAATATCCTGATAGTCTAAGAGAATAATTAAGAATCAATTTGAATCAATTCCCTCGTATAATTGCGTCACAGTACACAATTCAATCCGCAAAGTGCTGGAATTTGTAACTACATATAATTGCAAGAAACTATAATAATAATTTCGAACTTTAACGCTAAAAGAGGTTTGATATATTTCTATTTATTTCTTGGGTCGATCACAATTCACAAAGGCTCGCAATATGCAATTCAATATATACAAAAATCCACAAAATACACATCTTTACACTGGTATCAACGTCCTAGATCTTGCCAAACTTCTTTAATTGATCCTGACCGTTCGATTTTTACTTTTAAGAAATTGAAAATAATAAAATTATTTTCTTGCTCTTAACCAGACAAACCAAGGTAAACGGAAGTCGCGACGCTGAGCGCGTAAACCCCAATCGCTGCACCCACCCAGTCCTTTCGGCTCCTCGTCACAGCTCCGACACCAACTATCCCGGCCACTCCAATCGGAACCCTAGCCAGAACTGTTTTTACGGCGTTACCCACCACAGCATCCACGAAAACCATCGTCGCCCAGTCCTTGAACTGGGCATGTCCGAGAATTATCTCATCGCCGTCGCTTTTCTGTTGGCGGAGTACGGCCTTAAGGGCCGAGTCCACTTGGGTCCGATTCGGTGGAGATGGGACCCACCGGAGGATAAGATGGTGGTGGTATGCGGTGGTTAGATTGGAGTGGATGTGGTCGGCAGCAGAGGGAAGTTGGTATGGGAAGACACCCGGGAAAGCATGCTGCGTGAGGGAGAGGCAGTGGTCGTAGGCGGCATCGCAGGCGGTAATGAAGTCGCTAGAGTTTATGAGCGTGCCCTTCACGCGCTGAGCTGCTGAGAGTGATTGCCCCATCTTGTTTTTCCAAATTTACGATCTCTGTGTGTGATTGTGTTGTTTACAGAGCGAGAGCTTATTTGTGGATTCAGGTATACGTGCCAAGCTGATTTTACACGTGAGACAAGTGGTGAATTACTGCTCTGCCCATACTGTGATAGTATCATCTTTCACTTTTGCTTTTGGGTCGGATTGTAATGGTCTGATTGAAGTAGACTACTCTGGACATGGGAACCTTGAGGTGTGAGTTCTTTCGTGGGACTTTGATGAAAACCCAGATGTTGTCATCCACAATCACATGTAGTTTGAGGAAAAAGCCACGAAAACTTGGGTGGAGATCAAAGAGACTATCCACAGAAGCCATACAAGCAATACAGTCTCTTAAGTTGGCCAAGTCACGGTCTTGCCCCATCAGACTCCAACAAGTGTTTGACACTAAATTCTCAAGGCTTCTTAAGGCTGACCTGCTTGATACTCTCCAAGTTCTTCAATCCCAAAATGAACTGGATTTGGCCATCAAGGTACTACCTTTCGACCATCCCAAGTTCTCTGTTTCGGAATTGTCAATCTGTACATATTTGTATTTGTCTGGAGTTTCAAACTTTGAACTCTTAGACGTTTTGGTTAATAGTTGAATTAAGTTTTTCGGTTATTATATTTAGAATGGCATTGTAAGAATGGTAATCGGGAACGTTAATATTGGCGTGGGAATGGAAAAACCAGAGTTTTTTTAATAAAAAAAAGTGTAAAAACCAGATTTAGATATAACTAGTGCTACCTTTACATGATTTCCTCTCAACTTGAAGGGTGGGTAAGGAAGATTAAAAATCGAAGAATGCGACTAGGCTTATAAGACTAAATTTTCTATTAATGGACAAGAAAGGCCTCCTATGGCCGCCTATGTAGACATAAGATACTAAACTTTCTTTTTGTCTGTGTGGGTGATCGTCAGCTTACTTTGAGTTTATTTATCATATATGTATAACTGAAATAAACCTAGGAAGATTTATGTTATGGCATATTGGAGCCATAGGTGGATGTTTCGTGTGTTCAGAATCTCACCTGAATCAAATGTGTTTATCTCCGATTGTCTTAAGCTAATTGCTATAGTTAGTAAAGAATCTTTTCACTTGACAAGCAAGGAGGGTTATTCAACTGAGGAATCACAGTTAAGCTCTGTAGAATGACATTCCGATTGATTATCCGGATCTACGTGTGTAGATAACTCTCACAGACAACAAGATAAATGATTTGAGAAGGTGGGGAATAGATTGTAAAAAGTGTCTAATTGTTGAATGCGACATCTTTTTCTTCCACTCCACATGAAAAGGAAACCGACTGGATGATTACTATCAGTGCCACTCTATCAGTTCATTTGTTGTGTCCTTGGCCATTTGTGGCTTAAACATTTGGACTTGATTATGGAGCATAAATTCAGTGCTGGAATTCCCACCATCTTTCTACCTAGTTTAAGTTCTCTCTTTTAGTATTTTGGCCAGTTATGTATTTTAATCTGATTAAATGAGGTTTTAGGTCTTTGAGCTTGTCCAAAAGGAAGAATGGTACGAACCAGAGCTATCACTGTACCATAACATGATTGAGATGCTTGGAAAGAACAAGATGATTGAAATGGCTGAAGAATTCTTTTATAAGTTGGAGAAGGAAGGGCTGAAACCTGACACCAGAGCATTCACTGAGATGATTGGTGCATATCTCCAAGTTGTTATGATTGATAAGGCAATGCAAACTTATGCAAGAATGAAGGAATCGGGCTGTTCACCAGATAAATTAACATTCACAATTCTAATTCGGAACCTTGAGGATGCTGGAGAAGAGGAGCTTGCATCCTCTGTAAAGGAAGAATGTGGTGAGTACATGGAGTACCCGCAACAGTTCATTGAAGAAGTTGAGCAAAAAAAAGGCGTAAGTAATTGTTGTGTTATTTTATCTTGTAGTATCTGTGCAAATAATCCTATGTCTGATTTGAACTTCTTTCTTCAATTTCTTTCATCTTTCTCTGCATAGGAGGAAAAGGATTCTCAATCAATTATAGAAGACTTCTAAAAATTTCACAAGGCAGTAAGATTTTTAAAAATAATTGAATCTGCTGCATGAAAATATGTTTTGCATGTTTTAGTTGATCGTCATTTCTATGGTAACATGACTTCACGAAAATTTGCCAATGAGAACGTGGACATGGAAGATTTGTCTATTCCTTTACTGGGTTTTTGATTGAGGATTTGTCTTTACATAATTCAGTACTAGTTGCTAAAAAAAAAGTCACTAGGCCATCCTCCAAAGCTTCGATTTGCTAGTAGCTTATCAGGTTCAGACATATACTATCTGGTTTCTAACATTAAACTTATAATTGAAGAAAATCCCTACATAATAGTCGAGCATGTATCACCCCATTCAATATTTACCTTCCTTAAAACTGAACATAGTTTTTCAGGCGAAGAGACAGATTCTTAAGCTTGTCTGATGGTTGAAGCGTGATCTTATGGCTTATTTACCATGTAGCAGTAATCTCCATTCTTCTGGTATTAGCAGTGGCTTGTCATTATCTTAGTCTACTTGGTCTTTTTGAGGAACAAACACCTAGCCCGACTGTTCAACTGCCTAAGACAGTTGCCTAACTAACAAGAAATCTGAAGAATTGAAGAACATGATCCTAGCAAGTGATCTCTCCCCGTCTTGTTTAACAGTTGATATTGAAGGATAGTGTATACAGAAATATGCATTTATTAAATATCTAGAGAACCTGAGTTGAGCAGAAGAGAGATCTGACAACTTGCTACAAGTTTTCAAGCACTTGTATACATTGTTTTGCCAATAAATTAAATCAAGTGCTATTTCTGCTATATTAAATTATTGCTTGCAATGAATCATTTGTCTCATAGTTTTAGTTCTCTTGCTTGTCTGTCTTGTTTCCATCTTAGCTTTTTGGAAGCCAAAATCAGAATAAAGGATACAATTTGAGGCTATTCCTACTACTCCTGAATTTATAGTCTTGTATATTTCTAGTAACTATTTGCGTATCATTAGATTTTTTATAAAGGTCATCCCATTGGAGCCTGGTGTTCAATTTGCCACTACAATATTAGAAGAGTAGGCTAGCCCCTTCAAGTGTAAACCTACTTGGTTACAAGAGACAGTAACGGCTGGGCTGTTTTATGTTCAAGAAATAGACATACAAAGTCTGATCTGCCATATTTTTGTGCTTCTCTCTATCATGTATAAAATGCATCTTAGTGGAGACAATGAAACTTCTCTAAAGGATATCGTAAATCATCAAATGAAGGACGTCAGCATCCGCATGGCATCTAGATTCACTGTTTAAGAACATCAACAAAAGGAGAAAACATACATCAAGTGTTGTCCAGATGCTTGTCAAGTTGAGTTAAATGAACAAACTGCATGCCCTAAATAGACACTTGCATTTGGTCGAATTTCAACAGTTGTTTCTTTCTATACAAAGGAGGGTTCTCTTCTTGTCTTCAAGCAATGATAAATTTACAAGGAATTCTTCAAATTCCAAAGATTTTGTCAGCTACAACACAAACGAGAGGCACCGATTCCTTTAACTTAAAAAACAGTCTCTGCATTCCTTGTTCAGCTAACGTATAATGGTCATCTTGTAACTTTTTGGAGATTTCATCAGGTGATAGATCAGAAATTGACCAGTTGTCTTTGTCTCCTTCCCTGTATTTGGACAAGAAAACAACCAAAAAGAGTGTAGCAGATCATTTATCCCCTGAATGTATCCACTTGCTGCATGACGAATAGCCCTCGTAACAGATCAAGAACTCACACTGAAGAAAAAGCAGTTCACAGCATAAGCACGCTCTCTCTATTGTTAAATCACAATCCTTGTCACAATGAATCATACAGACAACTGCGACATAGTACATTGATGCAAATGAAAAAGCTAGATCTTATAATAATTGGGTTTCAAATCCTTATTGAATTCCATGCCACTGAAAATTATTACATGCACTCAGAGCATCTTGTCAAATCTCTAAAACCATAGAAAACTATTCCACGCAGTTGGTGAAATCACTACAAAGCACAAAGTGCTCTATAAATGAAAAGTTGGAGAAGAGCGTCATTACCCTTTTCAGCTGGAATCCTATTGTAGCATCTAAAAGCCAGATTCATGCGGAAGGTAGCTAAACAAATTATATAGTATCTGATGGCACTGCTTAACGAAGCAATTATTAAGGTCCGATGATTCATAGTCTTCTCGTCAAGATGAAGCTGCACTAAAGAATGCAATGGAAAATGCAGAAAGTGATCATATGGATGCCGATTACAGAGATGCGTCAAAACAGCAAGCCAAAAGGATCTTTTCTGTTCGGTGTAATCATATTGAATTTCCTGCCATTCATTAATTATGATGAGTATTATTGATGCTGCCATATGAACAAGTTTACTTACATGGTCAAAAGTTTCTTTAGAACTTTCAATGAGAAATGCTGTAATTGGTGACTCTACTGATACTACATAGAACATAGTATTAGTCTCACTCTCACTTATCAATGGTATAATTTACTATTTTTCTGCATTAAATAATTTGTATGACATATTAAAACATAGGCATTTAACCTCTACCAAAAATTTGAAATTAAGTAACCAAACCAAAATGTGCAAAACTTTTAGATGTGTTGAAACATGGTTATTATCGATGATTAAAAAGTTCAACTAGTTCAATCGTAAAAATTAGATTTTATCTGGTCGGGTCGATCGTGCTGGGCCCGGACCCAGTCAAGACGACCCATGGGCCGATCGATCCATTCATCAAAGATCAGTCTCCTACCCAATGGCTATGTCGAGCCCAAGCTCAATCCACGCCTCCTCAAATTTCGCCTCCATGTGAGAGACCTCCATGCACACGACGTGAAGACCTAAACCTAGCTATTGCTCCATATATAAGGTATTTTCCCATAATTGAGCGACGAGATCATAACCTAATTTGTTTTTCTCTCGCATCGATTCCCACCTTCACCGTAAAACTTACTTGAGTGTCGGAGGGCTAATCGGGACATCACCCCGACGAGCCTTCCTTGTTTTGCGTATATTTACCGAAAAACAACGTAGAAGGTTGCCAACTCATGGATCCAAACGGAACGCACTGCTCAAATCGACTGAATCCGCAGAACCAATTGGCGCCACCGGGGCCCGACTTCCGAACCACGCCCGTAACCACACAAATCACCAGCGGCGGTGACGAATTCGATGTAGCCGTTGTCGCGTTCTCGCGATGCAACGCCTAGGTTTGCAAATGCAAATTATGCCACCAGCACCGCATGCCTCTCAGACTTAATCCTCCGATCCTAACGATCAACAAAGAACCTCACACTTGAACAGGAAGAGCAGAGCGTGGTCATGGAGGATAACGCCGCACCCAAGACACACTCGACTCTTCAACACCGATCGCATGAACCTATTCCTACCAGCACTCCGTCCCGACGTAAAATGATCGAGGAAGCGATGATCTGTTGATTCGCCAGATCCTGCGGTCCCAAATGGCAGAATAACAGATGTTCATATGACAGTCAAGCGACAAACCAAAGATGATGACCGATCGCCACCAAACACAAAACCTAGAAAAATCGTGGACGATCGGATTAATGCGGCATGAAGCTCGACCAGACCGCCTGACGGCGCGATCTGACTCTCCCTTTACTCCGAGATCTTGATAGCCTCCCAAAGACCAAGACAAAAATACCGACCCACGAGAAATACACCGGAAGACCGACCCGACTACTCCGCAGACTTCCAATCCACGATGAACCTACATTGTGTCCTGGATGCTATCTAGTGTAAGGCTTTCGCACGGCCTTCCAAGAGGGAGTTTCAAGATGGTTCAACAAATTTCGCCTCTAGTCAGATCACTTGTTTCAAGATTTCAAGGAGTTATTCTGAATCGATTCGCTACGAGTAAGCTTAATCGCAGAAGACATTTTGAGGTGATGCAACTCACCCAGGGAGGAATGAGAGTTTGGGAGTTCATCACCCGCTTTAACAATGAAGCGGTCGAGGTTCCTCGACTCACTTGCTCGCCCATGTTGGCCTACCATGAATAATACGAGGACGAGGAGTTCAAGAAATCATTAGTCCTCGATCGCCCTCGATCCGTCCAGAAATAAAAAATGTATGACAGTACATTCAACAAGAAGTGCTTTGAAAATACGAGGCGTCGGACGGATGATCGCCGCCAAATGATAGGCGGGCAATTCGCATTGCAAAAAAAATCACGGCCGAGAAGGCCTACCGATCGACAGGATATCGGCAGAGTTCACTCCACTAAACAAGACATATGCGTAAGCATCAAGCGGTGGAGAGCGGATGGGAAACTATCCGAGAGCCTGAAAAAATGAAGACCCCTTATAAGGACAGGAACCCCAACTTATATTGTCGTTTCCACAGAAAGGTCGGTCACGATACGGAAAATTGCTGGCGGTTGAAAAAAGAAATCGAGCTCCTCATTCAGAAGGGAAGGTTAGGCCGATTTGTGAAACACGAACAGAATGCCGATCGCAGAATAGGTCGGACAGATAATAGACGACCGCCCTGGAATCGAAATGACAGAAATGAAGGGTGACAGAACACAAATACAGATAATTGACAAGAAGAGAGAGGCCGGTCAAGGGAAAGGAACGATGAAAATACTGGGCAACAAGAAGACCGACCGACTGGGGTCATCAATACGATATTTGGCGGAAATGCATCCGGAGGATCCACCACTAAAGGAAGAAAAAGATATGCCAAACAGGTCGACAAAGACTCACACACCAAAAAGCCGAAGGAGAGCGACGGGTGATATCATTTGATGAGTCCGACCTCGGAGGAGTAAGTTGCCCTCATGACGATGCCCTCGTGGTAAATCAACATGGACGGATACGAGGTGAACGGGTAATGATCGACACGGCAATTTCGGTCGATTTCTCAGATTATGAGGCCTTCAAGCAAATGGAGGTATCCGAGGAGCGACTATTACCTACTGACGACCCCATTAAAGGAGTAACCGGCGTCGCCACCACCATAGCCTGTGTATTTGAAGGTGAAGTTTGGGTAAACCATGTCGATAGAAAGGGACGCTGAGTTCCGGCCGTCAAGTTCCAAGGGCATATAATGCAATAATCGGGCGAGCTACTCAAAATGCCCTTAGATCGGTCGCTCCACTTACTACCAAGTTATGAAGTTCCGACACCCCACCGGTAGGCATCGCGTCGAGGTCAACAGAAATCGCCAGGAATGTTATTTAGCGGAGACTAAAACATTAGACGGGCGGTAGTCTTGACGAAGTTCTCTTGATGTAAGAACCGATTAAGAGACGGAGAGATTGAACCCAGTGGAAGAAACGCAGCGGGTCGTACTGGATGAAGTCGATCCTTCTAAGTTCACAAACCTAGGTTCCGAGCTGCAGAGGGACCTGGTTAAAGGAATCACAGACTGTTTGGTAGAAAACAAGTCAGTTTTCGCTTAGGTACCGAGCGACATGCCCGGAATTTCTCGATCAGTCGCATCGCACTCCCTCGGTATTCGGCATGACTGCAAGCCGATTAGACAAAAGAAGCGATGGCACATTAAGGAGCGACAGGAAGTGATCGAGAAGGAAGTAGCGAAGTTGCTGGAGGCCGGTTTCATCCGAGAGGTCAAATATCCAGAATGGCTTGCCAATGTCGTTTTGGTGAAAAAGAAGAACGGGAAGTGGAGAATGTGCATAGATTTCACCGACTTGAGCAAAGCATGTCCAAAAGATGCTTCCTTTGCCTAAGATCGACCAATAGTAGACTCCACCTCGCCACGAGCTACTCAAATTTTCTAGACGCTTTCTCGGGCTATCATCAGATCCAAATGAGCCTGGAGGACGAAGAAAAAATTGCCTTCATAACCGACCAAGGCACATATTGCTACCAAGTGATACCTTTCGGTTTGAAAAACGCCGGGACGACCTATCAACGGCTAGTCACAGAAGTCTTTAAAAAGCATATTGGCCGAACTGTGGAAGCTTATGTAGACGATATGGTGGTCAAAAGTAAAACGTCCACGGAGCATGTACAAGATCTCCAGGAAGTCTTCCAGACTTTGAATAAATTCCAGATGAAGTTAAACCAGGAAAAATGCGTGTTCGGGGTGGCATCCGGAAAATTCCTGGGGTTTATGATCACTCAGCGAGGAATCGAAGCTAATCCAGAGAAGATTGAGGCCATCATACAGATGCCTTCGCCGCAATGCCTGAAAGATGTTCAGATACTAACCGGGCGGGTAGTTTCGCTGAGCAGGTTCATCTCCCGGCTAGGAGACAAGTGCCTCCCGTTTTTCAAAGTCCTGAGGAAAGCGAACGTGACCCAGTTCCAATGGTCGGATGAGTGCGAGAAAGCTTTCCAACACTTAAAGCAATACTTGTCCAGCCCGCCTATTCTGCAAAGCCCGGTAGAAGGGGAGAATCTGATCTTATACTTGGCGGTTACGGAGGGTCGATCAACAGGTACTTATCCGATCGGAAGGAAGCGGCAAAGATCCCGCCTACTATGTCAGTAAAGTGTTGACCGGGCCAGAAACGCGATATACGCCCATAGAGAAGCTCGTCCTCTCCTTGATAATGGCAGCCAGAAAGCTGAGGCCTTATTAAGTCATACTATTGAGGTATGGACCGACCAACCGCTCAGACAGTGCCTTCAAAAGCCTGAAACTTCAGGTCAGCTGATAAAGTGGGCGGTAGAGCTGGGACAGTTCGATATACAATACAAGCCCCGCACGACCATTAAAGCGCAGGTGTTGGCAGACTTCATCACAGAGATGAGCCAACCGAGCTCGATGGACGAGCAGTTCCCCGCCTGGAGCTTGTTTGTTGATGGATCATCCAATGCCGAGGGATAGGGAGCGGGAGTAGTGCTGGTCAGCCCGCATTTGGAAGAAAATGTTGAGTACGCCCTTCGGCTAGAATTCAAAGCCTCCAATAACGAGGCAGAATATGAGGCTCTGATAGCCGGCCTCCAACTCGCCAAGGAGATGGAGGTGAAGCGCCTGAAGATATATAGCGACAGCCAAGTGGTGGTCGGCCAAGTCACCGGGTAGTATGAGGCCAAGGGAAACAACATGATCAAGTATCTGGAGCTAGTAAAACAGGAGTTGAGCAATTTCGAGCAGTACTCAATCAGCAGAATAGAACGAGCTCAAAACGCTAAAGCGGATACGCTCTCGAAAATGGCTTCCGATCGTGATGCCATAAATAACGTTCTAGTCTAACGACTTGATCGGCCTAGCATTCAGAAAATCGAAGAAGTTCTCAACGTAAATACTGGTCGGTCGAGTTGGACAGAAACAATTACACAGTACCTTTTAGAAGGAAAACGACCAGAAGATGCATCGGAAGCCAAGAAACTAAGAATAAAGGCCGCCGAGTACACAGTAGTTAACGGCACTCTATATAAGAGGTCCTACGACTGGCCGCTGCTTCGATGCTTGAATGAGGAAGAAGCCGAGCAGGCAATGGCTGAAGTCCACGAAGGGATGTGCGGAAATCACATAGGGGCCAGAATGTTGGCTCACCGATTGATCAGACAGGGGTACTACTGGCCGAAAATGAGAAGAGATTGTCAAAAAAAGGTCGACCGATGTGAGGCCTGCCAGAGAAACAAAGCAACTGTCCCCACCAACCGACCGAAATAATGCAAATCGTGAGCCATCCTATCCTTTTCGCCGATGGGAATGGATATATCGGGCCTTTCCCCCTCGGTCCCGGCCAAAAGAAATTCCTGATAGTGGCAGTGGAGTATTTCACCAAGTGGGTAGAAGCGGAGTCTGTCGCTACAATCACCGAGGGGAAGGTGGCAAGTTTCATTAAGAAAAATATACTATGCCGCTTCGGGATGCCTATGGTGTTGGTCACAGATAATGGTCGACAGTTCGACAACTGCAAGTTTAGAGATTTCTGCGACCGACTAAAGATCAAGCTACGATTGACTTCGGTAGCCCATCCCCAAAGCAACGGTCTCGCGGAGAACACTAACAAAAAGATAATGAGCGCCCTCAAGAAGCGCCTGGACGGCCGAAAGACCTGGGTGGAAGAAATAGACGAAGTATTGTGGGTATATAGAACCACACCGAACGGAGCCACAGGGGAGACCCCGTTCAGGATGACCTTCGGGGCAGAAGCCCTGGTTCCAGTAGAAGCGACATTGTACAATCAGAGGGTGTCGGGCTATGAAGAAGAGCGGAATGATGAAGCCCGCAGAGCAGAGTTCATTTCCTTAGCGAGGATAGAAAGGGCACCGCCGCTCGAAGCCATCGTGCAAAAGGCGACCAAGTTCTATAACAGAAGGGTCAAGCCGAGCGATGTAAAGGTAGGTGGGTGCGTCCTACTTAAAAGCCGAGGCGGCTGGAAAGCATCCAGAAAGCTCGGGCAGACGTGGGAAGGACCCTATCGAGTGATTAAGCAAGTCGGGCATGGTTCTTACGCCCTCGGCGATGAAAGGGAAGATTCTACCAGCCTTGAACTCATGAATTTGAAGGCTTTCTACCAATAGATAAGTTTTATTTTAGTTAATCTTCCTTATTACCATTTTTGTATGCAACGCGGGAACCTTTTTCCTGTCCCCGCCAGACAGGTTTTTTAACGGCCTATGCCTTTGTTATCATCAATAAAGCGATTTTCAGATTTCTCAGCAATGTAAAGCTCCATTACGCGTGACAAAGAATAAAAATTCAATCAACCATCGCCATTGCCCGACATGCTCCATAGGCCGACTTCTACGGTCGGTCGCCAGACGAGATCCTCGGTCCTCGCCATCGCCATTACCCGGCATGCTCCATAGGCCGACTTCGGTCGGTCGGGTCGCCAGGACGAGATCCCTGGGTCCCTCGCCATCACCATTGCCCGGCATGCTCCATAGGCCGACTTCGGTCGGTCGGGTCGCCAGGACGAGATCCCTGGGTCCCTCGCCATCGCCATTGCCCTAAGATGTTCTTTAGGCCGACTTGGTCGGTCGGGTCGTCAGACGAGATCCTCGTCCTCGCCATCGCCATTGCTCGGATTCTCCATAGGTCGACTTGGCCGGTAGGTCGCCAGACGAGATCCCTGGGTCCCTTGCTATCGCCATTGCTCGGCATTCTCCATAGACTGACTACGGTCGGTCGGGTCGTCAAGACGAGATCATTGGGACCTCGAATCGAACTCTACTATATACCGACTTTGAAATCGGCCGACTATGAAACAATTTCATTGTAACTCAACATACATTGAAAGTAAAGAGTATGAATACGGAAAGAGACATCAGAAAGAAATGAAGCAAAGGTAAAGATTATATTGATAAAGTGGCCCTGGTCACAAGCCCGACCAGGTGAGCTTCAAAACTCCGTAGAGGGAGAATACCCGGAGAGTATACAGGAAAGCCCCTAATCGGAGGGAAAGTCGAGCGGGATGAAGCATCATCAGAGGAAGCTCGTCCTCCTACCGAGCTAAGGTCCATCTCTTCATTCGGGACCGGGCCCCGCTCCTCCAGAGCTCTCTCCGTCACTTCCTCTAGAGAAAGGCCAAGAGCGGTAGGAAGCAACGGTTCGGCAAAGTTCTCAAACGAAGGACCATCCGACCCTCAGAACGCAGCGTTATAACAATTCTTCAGATCACGAGGGCTGTGTCGCAGGAGTACTCCAAGCACTCGCCCCGCAAGAATCGCCTCTGCTACCGCAGGATCGCCTCAATCCTTTGTTCCTTCACGGAGGCTTGCACCTCCTCAACATGTCCTCGGTTTGGGCATGGTCTCGAGATCTTTCTCCTTCAAAGACCTCTCCGACTCCCATCGCCTCAAGAACATCAGATACTCCTCGACAGCTTGCTCCTCGCCGCCATCTCCTCGTGAGCCGAGCTCTCAAGGCACGATCTCCTCCTCCCTCAGATCAACTCGGGCTTTCAAAACATTTGCCGCTTTCTCCCGACTCTTCTTCTCCTCCTCTAAAGAAGAGTTCTGAGCTGAGAAGGCCTCTCTCTCTTCTACCTTCAAAGCTCGCCCTTCAGAGCTCAGATTCGCTTCAAGGTCCCGAACCTCATTGTCCGTAATATCCAAACGCCGCACCGCCGAACGACATCATTGAGCTCCTCGAAGTACGCAAGAGCGAGACCCCATATCCTTGTTGCTCTTCCGTCAAGTTTTTCCCGCCCACGGAGGAGTAATCCTTTCCATGATATGTCGGACAACGCCGACGCCGATGAGTCGAGGAGTTCTGGGCAGCTTGATCGAGACTCCATAGCCCGACGCCACCCGTCTTCCCTTTTCCCTTGAGTTGGCCCGAAGGACGGGGAGATTGGTCGACCACAGAAGGACAAACAGCCACCAAAGAGCAAGGAGACCGGTCGGCCACAGGGGAACTGGGAGATCGGTCGTCCACAGGAGAAGGTCGGCCAGTTACCCGGACCTCCCTCCTCCTTTTAAGAGGTCGTTCAACCTCCTCCCCCTCTTCCTCAATCACAACCATGCTCGGACCAGGAGGGACGACTACAGCAGGCGCCGCCAATGGTTCGGGGACGGTAGGAGGAACATCACACTGCCCGGGAGCAATGGGTCGAGCAACCCGCGAACTAGCTTCTCCCCTCTCCGTCTGTCCTTTAGCCTCCGAGGACCCGGCAACCTTACGCTACCTCATGGACTTGGGGGCCGGAAAAGTGTTAACCTTGACCATGGTCATAAACAAAGAAAGCAAGTTAGAAATCGAACAAAACCTACAAGCAAGAAAACAATTCAACCATGAGGGTCAACCAAAGTGAGCGGTTTCTCTCCTAGCCCGCTAACTCGTGGCGGGGATCAATCGAAGCGAGTCGGTGAGACCCTCCGCCAGATCCCAAATAAGCCGAGCGGTTATATCGCCGAGTTCCTTTATACGGCCGACCACTTCGCTTCCTCTCTAGAAAGGAACAGACTTGATGAGTCATTCCATCGCCGGCAGGGATACCTCCACTACTGGGACTCTAAGCAGCCCGGTGGCTTCACGAAGAAGTATTTAGTTTGCGGCCAAGAATTTTGCGGACGTCCCTACCGGGCGATACCGCATCCTTATACATCGTGGAAGGATCCCACCCCAGAGCTCTGACTCGCTCATTCTCAAGAAGTGACGAAGATGCCGATGGAAGGCGGACAACCAAATTGGTGGCACAACAAAGCAAGCCCATTTATGAACCTCCACCCATTCGAGGAATCGACTCGGCCTTAATCGGTATCCAACGCACACTTCATCCACGATCGGCAAGATACGGTAGCCTCAGTCACCGAATCGAGAAAAATACTTTGAAACGGCGAACCACCCACCGCATTATCGCCAATTCCTTCATTCCCGAGGCCAACCTAGGCTCCCATTCCGAGGAATGTTATTCCTAAGAATCGACCGCCTCAACTCGCCATGGACATCCTCGATCTACCTTTGGGCGCCTCACCACCAGCCCATCTTTCCGCTCTCTTGTCGCAATCTCTTCAACATCTCCCAACCTCGACATCGCAGCGCCTCTAACCATAACCTCCGACGACCTCTCGTCAACACTATCGCCAAGAAACCCCACCCGAAACCAAGAGACGACATGACTCACTAGGAGGAAATTTAGAAGAGGAGAATGAAGGAAACGGACGTACCTATTTAGTGGAAAAAGATCGGAGGTTTGTGCAACGCCAAAGAAAACTTCTGGAAAGTGAAAGTAAGAGAGTGCGGAGGAAAGCAAGAAGACAGCAAGAATGAAATGAGAGTGAAGAAACGCAAACCGTCTGTCGGCCCTGAAAATTTATAGAGAAAGCGTTTTAAGCGCGATCTAGCGGAAACTCGACGCGTGGAGAGAATCCAGGCTGCTCCTGGACACGCGTCTCGATCTGAACGGGAACCGATTAGGGTTAATCGAAATGCGGAAGGGCGCGGCGGTTGAAAGGACGTGAGGGACACCGGTAACGCTACAAAGACGATACGTTTCAGATTCTGAAAGTTGTCAGACGGCGTGCGCCGTCAAATAATAAATGCCTCAAATGCCTTCACGCGCCCGCTAATGGAGATAACTAGTCAGCACCCGACCAATTGAAACTACCCTGGTCGTCCCATGGCCGGGCTATAACAGCATTGCCCGACCGACCGATCATTCCATTTAGCTGACCAACAGACGAGCTATGTCTCAAGGCTCAACCGATCATCCCAACCCCGAAGTTGTCCTACGACCGAGCTATACAACCTCAGATACTCCTCCACCCTTCTCTTCGCCGCACTCGAGGAGTAGAGGGCTTATGGTCGGTCGACCGTCTTGGGCGGACCCAAATAAGACGACCCATGGGCCGATCGGTCCATTCATCAAAGATCAGTCTCCTACCCAATGACTATGTCGAGCCCAAGCCCAATCCACGCTCTCCTAAGCCCGTGTCCATGTGAGAGACCTCCATACACACGACGTGAAGACCTAAACCTAACTATTGCTCCATATATAAGGTATTTTTTCCCATAATTGAGGTACGAGATCAGAACCTAATTTGTTTTTCTCGCATCGATTCCCACCTTCACCGTAAAACTTACTTGAAGTCGGAGGGCTAATCGACATCACCCCGATTTGAGCCTTCCTTGTTTTACGGTATATTTACGAAGAACAACGTAGAAGGTTGCCAACTCATGGATCCAAATCTAACGCATTGCTCAAATTTCGAATCCGTGAGAACCATTATCGATGATTAAAAGTTCAACTAATTCAACGTAAAATTTTGAACAATTTAATTGTTTAATTTGATTTATATTAATAACTTTTATTGTTAAAATCGATCATTTTATTGATTAATCGATCAATTTTTATTAATTAATAAGTTCTTATAAATTAAAACAAATCAATTAATTTTTATTTAATAATTTTTAATTAAATTTTGAATTGATAATTTTTTAATCATATTTTAAATTCATTAATTTTATTTAATCGATCTAAAACTGCTTAATTTTTGGTCTAATTTTTAAAACATTAGTTATTATCACTCCTCTAATAATATATCACACTCCCAATAATATATCCTAATTTCATTGCATCAAAATAATTTTACAAAATAAAGCAAGATGTAATAATTATTGTCTATAATTATTACAATAATTATTATTACAATAATTAGTATTACTGTGTATAATTATTACACCCATTCCTAAATGTTAGTATTTTTATGTGGCAAGAAATAGTTAGGAATCATCCAAATGGTTGAAAAGGAACGTCCGTTGTAATTGGTAATTGGTATTTTTATTACAGCCACATTTTTTTTAATGACAGAACATCCTATTGGATAAAAATTCAATTTATTGAAATTATAATTAATTTACTAAGAATTGAGTTCTAATAGAATTATAAGTTTACTCCTCAGGTATTTCTGTTAGGATGAATGTAGAAGATAAACATAGAAAGAAGAAATCAATTGATCAAAATGTCCGACTTTTGTGTGATAAAATGATCTTACTTCTGTTAACTACTATCTTTCCTCCAAGAGTCATTTACGACAAATCACTGGTTGGCAGGAAATATTGCAACGACAGGTACTGATTCATTAGTTTCTTCTGGCAAGAATAAATTGTACGGGTTTGAGAAGGGAACAGAATTTTGTTGAATTCAAAACGAACACCAGCAATGGTAGCAGTCTTACCTGTTCGAAAATCAAGGCGAAATTTGATCTACCATGCAATAAAAGAAAAAAAAACTCTTTTCTTTAAACTTTTTTAAGATTAAGACCCCTTTAAATTTTATAATAGACTTTATTATGGGGTTTGATCTTTTTTTATATAATTTCTTTCAAACCATTTTTAAAATATGTTCATCGCACGTGTCTAATTTTTCATGATTTATAAACAAATTAGTTGAGAGAACTTTACAAATAATTCTTCCTTAAAACCTAGGCTTATTTATAATAAGACTTGAATCATTTGGTAATTTAGTTCAAATTTAAATTTTATTGATCCCTATTAATTTAGTTCAAATCAATTGGATCTAAATAAGATCTATTACTTAATATTGGTCCTTATTTATTAAATATATCATATTTATCCTATTAAATCTTATATGTTGACAATAAATATAAATCATAATTTTAAATAAAATCTAAAATTATTCTCTAATTAAGTAATTTATTTTATAGATCAAGACCCACATCTAGTAATGCATCATTACCATATTAATATTAATAATATCAAAGTAACTTTAGGGGGTGATTGGTTCCATTTTTTTAAATTTTTCGTTGCTGTTTTTGTAAAAAATGAAACAGTCTCACAAAACTTGTTTGGTTAAAGATGTTTTTGTTTTTTGTTGTTAAAAATAAAAACGGCAATGATTTTTGAAAATGTAAAAAATACATTTCGATGTATTTTGAAAACAGGTTTTTATATTTAACGAAAACTATTTCCATATGTTGACTTCGTCTTCAGCCTCTTCTGCAATTTCTCCGTCACTGCGTCTTTTGTCATCTTCTGCCTTCATCTGCGTTTTCTACCGGTTGTGATTTCTGTGTCTTCTGTCGTCTTTTGCCCTCTCCTACGTTTTCTATCGCCTGTGATTCCCAAGTTTGTTTTCATCTGCTTATGTGTGTGTTGTAACTCGTTGCTCAACTACTATTATTTGCATTGAAATATAACAAATCCATCACCTTCTCTTCTTCGAAATCATGCAAGAGAGTGCATGTTATGCCAAATGTTACTATAGCATAATTAAAATTAATTCATTAAATTCATCAACGTTGATTTGTTTTATGAGAGAGGCCCTTCTTGTGTTTCTAATTGGACAGTGCCAAGGGATAGATTAACGATGTGATACCTATCTTAGTTATGCAACTTGATCACCTAGTTAAGGGATATAATGATATCCCTCCTCGTGCTTTGACAAATCCTGAAATGGAAAAAGTGAATAGAAAGTTGTAGTATGAAAGTATCTTGCATGCTTTGAGTGAACATGGGATCATTTGTTTACTTTGTCTTAAGATAAAGTAAAAAGGTTACAATTTCAAAAACGTCTAATTTATTAGTAAGAATTGGCTTTGATGAACAAGTAATTGTGTTCCTAGGTTTGGAGCATTGGTAACTATCTTAAAGCACCTGATATTTTAGTGGTATCATTATTCACGTTTGTATTCACGTTTCTAATTGATCAAGGTACTCCTTGAAGGCTCTGTTTTTGCAATAAAATGCTCGTTTCATTTAAGATCACCACTATTTAGAACAGGATAGTAATTCTTGAAGCTATAGTTTTGAATTGTTGCTTAAATGGCGAAAGCTTTAAAGGATTTTCTTGAAGCTATTTAATCTATTGGCATAAAGAGAAGTGGTTTATGAGACAAGAAGATTGAGTGAAAGAGGAAAAGAAGAGAGCTTGCGGAGAGGAAAGAAGAGTGAATAGTAGGGTGGTCCAATATGTTAACTTGTCAAATCAGTAAATAGTAAGGGGAGGACAAAGAGTTGTGTGAAAGTGGAAAAGAAGAGAGCTTGCGGAGAGGAAAGAAGAGTAAATAATAAGGTGGTCCAACATATTAATTTGTCAAATTAGTGAATAGTGAGGGAGAACAAAGAGTGGAGGTAGAGAGAAGCTTGCGACAATGAAGAGAGCCGAAGTGAGGTTGTTGGCTTCACCATCATGCATATATTATGTTGCTTAAATTTATATCCTTATTTTTATGTTATAGAATCAAATTTACACCTTTATTTTTGTTCAATCATTTCCATACACTTTATGCAATTTAGCATTTAATATAGTTGTCTTATGTTTATTTTAAATCATGTTTATCATTTAATACTTCGTAGAAATTGTTATGATTTATATCACTTATATGTGGTTACATTTAGCGATATAAGATTTGAACAATATGAATGATTCCAATGATTGTGTGGAAATAAATGAAAAATATGGGGTATGGAATGATACCATAGAAATGTATTTAATCTCCTTGATGGTTAATGAAGTAAAGAAGGAAAATCGAACCACCATTAGCTTTCCCAAATCTGGTTGGAAGAATATTAAGGTAGGACTTCAAACAAAATTCAATAAAGAGTATATTGATATTTAATTGAAGAATAAGTATAATGGATTAAGGGCTAGATTGAAGAATTTCAAGAACTTATTGAAATAAATAGGAATCAGCTACAGCTGTCTTACTGGTGAAGTTGATGCTACAAATGAATGTTGGGAAAATCTATTTAAGGTTGAATATGTATTGTTTATTAATATATCATATTATATAATATTTATTCTCATATTCATTTTCATCATTATAGGTGCATAAAATGGCTCACAGATTCAAGAAAAAAGGATTTAAGAGATTTTCAGACTTGTTTCATATTTTTAAAGATACTACTGCAACTAGTATGCATGCACATCCATCAACTAAATCCCTATCGAACAGTACAGAAGAGGAATATGAAAATGATGTTAATGAAGATTACTCGTATAATGAAAAAGAAGCTTAAGATATAAGTTCTATATCTAAGAGAAAGAAATCTCCTAAGAATATGAAGGCAAAAAAGACACGTTCTAACATTGTAGAAGAGGTCTTGGTTGTACTTGGTGAACAATAAAAAATGAATAATGATTTATTTGCGAAAAAATTGAGTGAAACATCATCTACCGCAAAGAGTAGATCTTAAAAGTGTAACATAATGATGGAATATATAAAGTCATTAGATGAATTGGGTGCTGACGATATGTAATATGGAAAAACTATAAAGGCATTACATGATTCTCCACTTTATAGGGATATTTTTATGAAGATGATAGATACAAGGAAGCTGCATTGGATTATGTCATTTTAGTTATATTTTCATGTTATTGCATATCGAATTCTTATTAATTTGACACTTTTATTTTAAACATTATTCCATAGTTTGATCATTTTGAGTTTGTGATTTGTATGAATATTTGACTTAATGTATGAATATTTTGTTTACATTCGGTTAAACTTTTGATTAAATGTTTTATTAATTATTTAATGTTTTCATTGTAAATACGTGGATTTCTTATCGAATTTCAAATCAGATTATGATAATGAACGTAAAAAAGTAATCATTACTTCTATAGCTGGGGGAGAGAACAAATATTTTCATTTACAAAAGCAATCATATAGAACTTCTGCTATACCAGTTCATGATTGAATAATGAAACTTTTGAAAGGGAATCCTACAAGGATTTATGAAAACTTAAGAATGAGAAAAATAATCTTCTTGAACTTATATGATGAGTTGAAGAGTTTAGGAGGCTTAAAGGCAACAACTCATTTGACTGTGGAGGAACAAATAGCAATTTTCTTGATGACTATAGGATATAGTGAGACAACTAAAGTCAATACATAATATTTTCAACATTCGACCTAGACAATTTTGAAGTACTTTTATAAAGTCTTATATGTAGTTAACTGTCATGCAAAAAGATTTATTACTCCACCATCTTTTACTAATACACCTCCTGAGATTCAACATAATTCAAATTTTTTTCATATTTTCAAGTACATTCATATATTTAATTACTATTTTAATTATGTTCTTATTATTAATAATTATTTTAATAATTATTTTAATTTTTAGGATTGTGTAAAAGCAATAGATGGTACACAGATTATACCATACAGGGGAAAAAGAATTAATCCAACCCAAAATGTTATGTGTTATTGCTCATTTGACATGCGTTTTACATATATAATGGCTGGATGAAAAGGTATTGTAAATGATTCTCGAGTTCTTTTAGATAACAGTGACAAATATAGCAAATCAATTTCCTATGCCTCCACATGATAATATATTATTTTAAATAAATATAATAATTATGATTCATTTTAAATATTTTTTTGTTAATATTATGTTCTTTATATGTTAGGCAAGTACTTATTTGGTTAATTTGGGCTACACTAGTATGCATGGATTTCTTTCACCATACTGAGGTGAAAGATATCATTTACAAGATTATAAAGACAGAGGAAGACCTCAAGGTCAATAGGAATTGTTTAACTACAAACATTTTTCATTAAGAAATGTTATTGAAAGATGTCTTGCATTCTAAAAACAAGATTCTCTATACTTAAAAACATGTCGAGTTACGATATGAAGAAACAAAAATACATTGTTATTACTTGTTGTGTTATACACAACTACATTAGAATGTATGAACAAAGTGATGAATTTTTTCAAAGTTGTGCTAAAAATGAAGAACAAATTAGAGAAAGTAAAAATGAAGATGTAAGCTTTCAAGTGGAGTATAATATCACTCCAGTACAACTTCGAGGTATGTCTTGGAAGCGAGATGAAATTTGTTGGGCCCGGGCCCCGCACGTCTGAATCCCCGAGGGAGGGCCCCTCGGGTCGCCCCGGCGTCGGGCGCTCCATATACCGTCGGACCCGATCCTAACATCCATACAAAGACATATTCGATTCGTATAACAATATATATATATTCGATTCACACATACATAAACATATACTCATACATACCATCGCATGCATTCTCAACATGCATTTCCATATCTCAAATTCATAAAACATATGTCATTCTCATTCAAGAAATGCAACAAATTCTCAAATGCAGCGAATACAAAGTAAAATGAAATTTCAAAATACAAAAGATGCTCCATGATAAAATGCTCGGAGGGCCAATCCAAATTACTAACTTAAGGCAAAGCTCTAATTAGCTGGAAGTTTCGATGCCTCGCCAAGTCAACTATCGCCTCGATCCGCACTTTTGGAGAGAGAGTAATGGGTGAGTCATGCGCTCGATGGCATATACGCTTATAGCCATTGGCAACGAGCCACACAATCAAGCAATATATATATATATATATAATATAAATATCACTAGCAAATCATAATTCATCAATTCAATTCACATTCAATCAAGATATGTCAAGCAATTTCTATTTCTTATCGCATCAATCATTATGCAACAAATCTATCAAATCCATCATATCTTATGCTCATCAAATCAATCGTATGCACAAACAATCGGCTCGAGAGTTTTGTAATCCATCCGGATAACCCAAGGTAAACCAGTAATCCATCCGAGTCCGATTTCTCAAGGATCTCGTTGCCACAAGCGGGCAACCAGGAGAAGGCTTTCAAAAATGTCAACGTGCACGTGACTCCATCCGTAACTCTCTTGCCCAAACAAAGCACATAATCCATTCGATTCATGCTCAAAGCATATCATAATTTCCATTCTTTCCATTCTTTCCATTGCCATAAAGGCCCATTAATCCATGCATAATTATGATCAAAGCATATTCAGCATCTCTCATGCAATTCAATACAAATAATGTCATATAACGCAAGCAAGCACACATCATGCAATTGCCCATACACACAATAACGATAAACATATTACCCACCTAGTATCGCCGAGTATCGACTCATCGTTGTCCTTCCTCTCGCGATTGGGTCAAATCAGCTTGGTTCCCTATAATAAACCAAGTTTCCACACAATTAATATCTATAGCAATTATTTAATAAAGCTCGAAAAGCAAAAAGTAAAGCGTTAAAAGTCTCCATCTGATTCCCATCTAAATTCCCGAACTTTCCGAAACAATTCTCGAATTTCCCTTCTTCATACAACTTGTAGTCCTTAATTTCTAGATCACAACGAATCCAAGATCACCTCATTCGGATATCTACACCAAAAGATATCCCTAACAATATAAACATCTCAATTTCGGAAACAAGGGGCCTCGTCGCAACGAAAGAACGCTCGTCGCGACGACGTCGCGGTGAAGAGAAGGCTCACCATGAACCAACGTCGCGACGTCAGCGACGTCTCCTTCGTGACGTCGCGACGCCTACAGATTTCACACGCCATGACGAATAATCGTAATTATTTACACGTCGCGACGTGGCTTCTTCTTCGTTCGCCAAGGCGTGTTCATACAAGACGTCATGACGTCTGGGTCGAGGAACTCGACCCCGAATCCAGATTTCTGCAGATTTCAACTGCTAAATCCTCCATTTACTACACTCAACACTTCTAAACAATATAACAGGTCTTAAAAGGCATTCCTAAGTCATTCTCAACTCCCAAACACATCAATCTAACGATTTAGCCATATTTTTCGCTCAAAACCCTAAAACATCGTCGATTCTCACATAATCCACAATCTCAATGTTTAAACCCAATCAAAACAAGTTAAGAAGGAAGTAAACTTACCGATTAAAGCTCTAAATCTGTCGAAACCTTCCGAAATCGCGACTCTCTTCTCTTCCTCTTCACCTCTCTATCGACGGCGCTTCTTTCTCTTCTTTTCTTTTTTCTTCTTCTTCTTCGTTTCTCCTTCCCTTGTTCTTCTTTTATACTTGCTTTTATTTTAACCTAGAGCAAGATCACCTTAATAAGCCTAATTCCTTTTTCTTCTTAAGTAATTGTCCAAAATGCCCTCACATAATTAATCCGCTAATACCTTATTTAATCTCAATTAACCGTCATTATCCATAATTTTCTCAATTAATCCAATTAAGGCACAAATCACATAATAATATCATAAAATATTCGGGCCTAACATTTCTCCCCTCTTAAAAGAAATTTCGTCCTCGAAATTTACCTCGAATCGTCAAGAGATGCGGATACTTCTCCCAAGATAGCGTCCAATGGCTCCCAAGTAGCTTCCTCACCGAATGATTCCTCCAAAGGACTTTTACTAATCGAACTGCCTTGTTCACGAGAACCTTGTCCTTAGAATCCAAAATCAGACTTTGAAGCTCCTCATAGCTCAAATCATCTATATCGAACCTCACTAGCTTTGAATAACATGTGACGGATCCGATCTATATCTCCTCAACATCGACACATGAAAACATCGTGAATCTGCGATAACTCCGAGGTAACGCTAATCAGAGGCAAGTGGTCCAATCCTCTCAAGGATCTCATAAGGACCCACATACCTCGGACTCAACTTTCCTTTCTTGCCGAATCTCAATACTCCCTTCCAAGGAGATGTCTTAAGGAACACCTTCTCACCGACCTCATATTCCATCTCCTTTCGGTGAGCATCAACATAACTCTTCATCCGATCCTGTGCCGCCTTAAGCCGCTGCTTGACTAGATAGATTTTCTCAATCGTTATCTGAATCAATTCTGGTCCTTCCAATTGCCTCTCTCCCTCTTCATCCCAACAGATCGGAGTCCTGCACCTCCTACCATACAACGCCTCATACGGAGCCATCTGAATGCTCGAATGGTACGAATTGTTGTAAGCAAATTCGACCAACGGCAAATGCTCATCCCATGCTCCTCGAAAATCCATTACACACGCTCGAAGCATCCCCTCAAGTGTCCGAATAGTCCTCTCCGACTGACCATCCGTCTGAGGGTGAAAAGCCGTACTAAAATTCAACTTCGTCCCTAAAGCTTCCTGCAAACTGCCCCAAAACCTCGAAGTGAACCGCGGATCTCGGTCTGACACGATCGAATCTGGAATCCCATGCAGCCTCACTATCTCATCGATATACTTCTTTGCCAACACATGCAAAGAATCACCGTCAATCGCCAAAAGTGGGCTGACTTAGTCAACCGATCAACAATCACCCAAATGGCATCATGCCTCCTGCCGGTCCTAGGCAATCCCATCAAAAAGTCCATCGTCACTCGCTGCCACTTCCACTCCGGAATAAGCAACGGCCTCAACTTGCCCGAAGGTGCCTGGTGTTCAGCCTTGACTTGCGACACACTAGACACTTCATCGATTTAACTCTGTTATATCCCTCTTCATGCCTTTCCACCAAAAGTGCTCTCTCAAATCCGATACATCCCGTGCTGCTACCGGATGCATGGTGTAAGGCGCATTGTGTGCCTCATCCATAATCTCATCCTTGATCTCCCGCACATCCGAATACACAACCTACCCAAGAATCGTCATAAGCCCATCATCCCGACATCTATCTCGAAACCTTGCCATTCTCAATCTCATCCCTGCTTGCTCAAATCGCATCCCGAGCCTGCAAATCCCTAACCTTTTCCTTCAGCATCGGTCTAACTTGAAAATTAGCCAGCAGACAATCCGGTTCTTCCTGTGTCAAACTTATCCTAAGCTTAGCCATCTCTTCCAATAAAGGAAGATAAATCGATCGAACATGAGCAATCGACGACTTCCTGCTCAAGGCATCCGCCACAACATTGGCCTTGCCCGGATGATACTCAATCAACAAATCATAGTCCTTTAGTAGCTCTAACCACCTCCGCTGCCTCAAATTCAATTCCTTCTGACTTAGCAAATACTTCAGACTCTTATGATCAGTGAAGATCCGAGTTTGAACTCCATACAAATAATGCCTCCAAATCTTTAAGGCAAAGATCACCGCTGCTAACTCCAAATCGTGAGTCGGATAATTCAGCTCATAAGGCTTCAATCGCTCAAGCATAAGCAATTACTCGATCTCCTCGATCAAAACACATCCGAGACCCTTCCACGAAGCATCACTATACGCCGAATAACCCTCATCACCCGATGGCAAAATCAAAATCGGCATCGGTCAATCTGCAGGCTGAGCTCCTCGAAGCTCCTCCGACAATCCTCACCCAATCAAACTTCGATTCTTTCTCAACAATTTCGTCATCGGAGCGGATATCATCGAGAATCCTCCACAAACCGTCTGTAGTAGCCGCCAAACTCGAAAACTCCTCACTTCAGCCACATTCTTCTACGCTTCCCAATTCACAATCGCTTATCTTCTTTGATCCACATGAACTCCTTGCTCGAGATCACGTGTCCAAGAAATGAAACTTCCTCACCAAAATTCGCATTTCTCGAATTTGGCATACAACCTATTGCTCCTCAAAGTCTCCAAAGCCATCCTCAAATGCTCCTCATGCTCCCGATCACTTTGAATACACCAATATATCATCAATGAAGACAATGATAAATTGGTCCAAGAATGGCTTAAACACCCGATCTATCAAATCCATAAACGCTGCAGCGATTCACAATCCGGCGGCATCACCAAAACTCAAAGTGCCCATGCCGAGTCCTGAAAGCAGACTTCGACACATCCGACTCCTTGATCCTCAACTGATGATATCCCGATCTCAAGTAGATCTTCGAAAACACTCTCGCTCCTTGCAATTGATCAAACAGATCATCAATGCGAGGAAGCGGATACTTGTTCTTCATCGTGACTGATTCACTTCACTGTAGTCCACACACATTCTCAATGAGCCATCTTTCTTCTTCACAAATAGACCGAGCTCCCCAAGGTGAAGAACTTCGGTCGAATATACCCTTTCTCCAATAACTCCTCCAATTGCTCCTTAAGCTCCTTCAATTCCACGGAGCCATCCGATAAGGCGGAATCGAAATCGCCTAGTACCGACACAAGCTCAATCGAAACTCAATCTCCGAAATGCAGTAGTCCCGCAATTCCTCGAAAGACGTCCGAGAAATCCTCGACTCATCGGAATATCCTCCACCCCTCTATCGACTCTAGAGTCTATCACATAAGCCAAAACGCCTCACAACCCTTACTCATCATCCTCTCTCGTCATTCTTTGAAACAATCCTCAGGCGGACTCGCTTCTGTCCCCAAGAAACATCACTCTTCGCCATCTAAATCAAACTCTCTGTCTTCTCACATAACCAATGGGCATTGTACTTTTCCAATGTGTCCATACCCAATATCACATCTAATCACAAGATCCTTAGTGGCATCGATCTACCACTAGAAGTTCTCCACCAATCTGAAGCTCACATCCTCTAAACACCGACTAATCACAATGTGTCGCTAATCTGAGTACTCACCATCGGCGGAGTATCCAATGGACTCATGAACCATATCACACAGTCTACTCGACGAAACAAACGAATGAGTAGAACCCAGATCAATCAACACAAGCACATCATCAAGAATAAATGGGCCATACTGGTGACAACATCTGAGCGGCCTCTGATCCTCCCGCCATAGCAAACACCACGGCTGGTGCTCGCCTCTCGGTCTCCCCTAAGACTCGCCCTCCCGGCAAGATTAGAACTACCTACCTCCATCCACAGATCCTCGACCCATGGTCTCTGTCCTCCTGAGTCGGCATCCGACCTCTCTCCTGTCAGGAGGCCGAGGACACTCTCGGCAATGTGTCCCTTCACCCCACAGCTTGAAACAAGCTCTGTCACCAAGCACTCTCCTCTATGAGGTTTCCCGCAGGCTCACACGTCGGGATAATCGATCTATCTCCTCTCCTCTTCTACCGCTACCCACCGTCAAGCTTGGTGAGAAATGAGAAGTCCTCATCGGCCTCTGTTAGCTGACAACTCTCCTCTCCTCTCAATAAACAGGAAGCTCCTAGCACTCCCATGCGCATAGGAGCACTAGTGCTACCTCCTCTCTGACCGATCTCTACCCTTTCTCTTCTGTTTGCGGACTCTTGATGTTCTCTATATTCTCAACCTCGAGTCTGCCTCAACTAGTCATTGAAATCACCAAATTTCGCACAATTACCTTCTCTCGACGCCAAGTGCAATCCAGACTCAAATCATGATATCCGCGCCTCGCCAACATTAGATCGGAGGCATACCGATAATCTGGGTGAACCTACGCCATACTCAAGAATCGTTATATCCTCTCGAGTGAGACTCGAAACTCCTCTCGCTTCACGGACATAAACCTCGACAAATATTTCTTCTTAAAAGTAGCCACAAAATCCTCGCCAAGCCAACCCTCTCGCCTCATCTCGATCGCCTCAAGACGGTCTCCCACCAATGCAGCATCCCCGAGCAACCGCAAGATACACCACTCGCTCATCCGCCTCACAATCCATCCGATCCATCACCCGCTCGCCCTCCGTAACCATGTCTCGGCTTCCTCAGATCACCGTCCCAAAGAAGTCAATCGCCTGCATTTCTCACTTGTCGAACCGCTTCCTCTTCATCAAATTTGGTGCGTAAGGTGTGGCATCCGCCCATAGCCCAACAAACGCTCGAGTAAACGTCAAACATCCTCGATCAAATCAAGCACTTTGCTCGCGGAATCGACGATTCTGAGTAGGCAAACGCATGGGCTCACTCTCTAGCTCGATAGAAGCCTCAACATGCATTGGGGCTACAGACTCATCGGTCCTCTCCTCTCGTTGAAGAGTCAGTACAATAGACCTTGCACCCCTCGTGTCCTTCTACGAGGTGGCATCGCACTCTTCAAAGGTAAACACTAAGGATTAGCTATACGACAATCTATATGTATGCATGATATGCATGTCACGAATGAAATCAATTAATGCAACACGTCATTATATATCACACAATCCTATATGCATTCTAAGCCAAGGACACTTAAACCTAGGCGCTCGATACCAAACATGTTAGGCTGGCCCCAAGACGTCCAATCCCCGAGGAGGGCCCTCGGGTCGCCCGTACAGGCGCGCCCATATACCGCTCGGACCGATCCCAACATCCATACAAAGACATATTCGATTCAGATAACAATATATATATATTCGATTCACACATACATAAACATATACTCATACATACCATCGCATGCATTCTCAACATGCATTTCCATATCTCAAATTCATAAAACATATGTCATTCTCATTCAAGAAATGCAACAAGATTCTCAAATGCAGCGAATACAAAGTAAAATGAAATTTCAAAATACAAAAGATGCTCTATGATAAAATGCTCGGAGGGCCAATCCAAATTACTAACTTAAGGCAAAGCTCTAATTAGTGGAAGTTTCGATGCCTCGCCAAGTCAACTATCGCCTCGATCCGCACTCGAGGAGGGAGAGTAATGGGTGAGTCATAAACTCAATGGCATATACGCTTATAGCCATTGGCAACGAGCCACACAATCAAGCAATATATATATATATATATATACATATCACTAGCAAATCATAATTCATCAATTCAATTCACATTCAATCAAGATATGTCAAGCAATTTCTATTTCTTATCGCATCAATCATTACGCAACAAATCTATCAAATCCATCATATCTTATGCTCATCAAATCAATCGTATGCACAAACAACTGGCTCGAGAGTTTCAGAATCCATCCGGATAACCCAAGGTAAATCCAGAATCCATCCGAGTCCGATTATGATCTCGTTGCCTGGCGCGGCAACCAGGAGAAGGCTTTCAAAATGTCAACGCACGTGACTCCATCCGTAACTCTTTCCCAAACAAAGCACATAATCCATTCGATTCATGCTCAAAGCATATCATAATTTCCATTCTTTCCATTCTTTCCATTGCCATAAAGGCCCATTAATCCATGCATAATTATGATCAAAGCATATTCAGCATCTCTCATGCAATTCAATACAAATAATGTCATATAACGCAGCAAGCACACATCATGCAATTGCCCATACACACAATAACGATAAACATATTACCCACCTAGTATCGCCGAGTATCGACTCACCGTTGTCCTTCCTCTCGCGATTGGGTCAAATCACTTGGTTCCTATAATAAACCAAGTTTCCACATAATTAATATCTATAGCAATTATTTAATAAAGCTCAAAAGCAAAAGTAAAGCGTTAAAAGTCTCCATCCGATTCCCATCTAAATTCCGAACTTTCCAAACAATTCTCGAATTTCCTTCTTCATACAACTTGTAGTCCTTAATTTCTAGATCACAACGAATCCAAGATCACCTCATTCGGATATCTACACCAAAAGATATCCCAACAATATAAACATCTCAATTTCGAAACAAGGGCCTCGCCAAGAACGAAGGAACGCTCGTCGCGACGACGCCGCTTGGCTGGTTAAGGCTCGCCATGAACCAAGCGTCGCCGCGTCGCGACGTCTCCCTTCGCGACGTCGCGACGCCTACAGATTTCACACGCCATTTAATAATCGTAAAATTATTTACACGTCGCGACGTGGCTCCCTTCTTCGCTCGTCAGCGGCGTGTTCATACGCGACGTCAAGCGACGTCTGGTCGAGGAACTCGACTCAACCCAATTTCTGCAGATTTCAACCGCTAAATCCTCCATTTACCACACTCAACACTTCTAAACAATATAACAGGTCTTAAAAGGCATTCCTAAGTCATTCTCAACTCCCAAACACATCAATCTAACGATTTAGCCATATTTTTCGCCCAAAACCCTAAAACATCGTCGATTCTCACATAATCCACAATCTCAATGTTTAAACCCAATCAAAACAAGTTAAGAAGGAAGTAAACTTACCGATTAAAGCTCTAAATCTGTCGAAACCTTCCGAAATCGCGACTCTCTTCTCTTCCTCTTCACCTCTCTATCGACGTATTTCTTTCTCTTCTTTTCTTTTTTCTTCTTCTTCTTCGTTTCTCCTTCCCTTGTTCTTCTTTTATACTTGCTTTTATTTTAACCTAGAGCAAGATCACCTTAATAAGCCTAATTCCTTTTTCTTCTTAAGTAACTGTCCAAAATGCCGTCACATAATTAATCCGCTAATACCTTATTTAATCTCAATTAACCGTCATTATCTATAATTTTCTCAATTAATCCGAATTAAGGCACAAATCACATAATAATATCATAAAAATATTCGGGGCCTAACAAAATTGCTAGACAAAGGTGGAGTGATTATATTATTTCTAATTGATTTATATTTCTTTTATAAATGATAGTACTATTATGTTTTCAAGAATTAT
Organism: Erythroxylum novogranatense; assembly: GCA_029891385.1. Classification (NCBI taxonomy): domain Eukaryota; kingdom Viridiplantae; phylum Streptophyta; class Magnoliopsida; order Malpighiales; family Erythroxylaceae; genus Erythroxylum; species Erythroxylum novogranatense. Next base: position 14,570,510 of record CM057232.1, on the reverse strand, counting down.
ATTATGATGAACATATTTTATTTATTAGAATGACTTAATATAATCTCTAATTTATGTAATTTTATTATATACAATTAATGTGTAATTTTTAATAATACTTGATTTGCATATATTTTAATTTTAGCTATAATGATAATTAAGTAATTTAAAAATATAATGTATTATATTATAATTATTACATTTAAGAGTATAATTACAAAAAAATAGAAATAGGATGATAAAACCAAACATGTTTTTGTTTTTAGTTTTTTATTACAAATTTCAACCAAACAGGTTTTTGTTTTCAGTTTTTATATTACAAATCTCAACCAAACAAGTTTTCGTTTTTAAGGAAAAAAAGAAACCAAAAACAGGAAACAGAAACCAAAACAACAATAGAAAAACAGAAGTAGACTAAACGACCCCTTAACTAACCTTTTTGTGGATATTTTTGTATAATTTAATTATTTAATTATTCAATATTTCAATTAGACATATGACATGTAACTAATGTCTAATATATTTGAGTTCAATCATATTAATTTTCCATCATTAGTAATTGATTATATTAATGACATTTGAAAGCTATTTTCAAAGTGTCATCCATTTGGCCAAGAATTTTTGAATGGTACTAAAAAAAAAAAAAACATTCTCTCTAATCACTTTAGGGTAATGAATCTTATATCGATCGCTTAACTACCTTCATATAGTTCATACTATATCTAATAACTCCTAATTGAGTTACCATAGATTGGAATAGATTATAAGTAGTATTAAAATATAACAAACCTTATGTGAAATACTTTAGAAATCTTAAGTCTGAAGATCACTTATAAAATCATCATAATGAAAATTTTCTTAAACATACAAATAATTTTTCAAATAAAATTCTCATCTCGGTTCAATTTAATGAACTTGTTCCCTAATAAGCATCCACAAATTTGTTTTCCAACATTCTCGCTTTCGTTTCATCCACCCCTACTCATGCAGGTGCTTCCTTCTAAGGTGGAACACTCCCTTACCGATGCATTTTTACATCTAAGTGTTTTCATATTTTAGTATATGAGATCGAATACTTTCTTAATAAAAAAAACAAAATGTGTGCTAGGTTTTTATGCTCTATTAATGTTATGCATCAACATAATAATGACTATAAATAATTTAGGAATAAACTAATGATCTCCTACTTATACTAAGCCAATCGCTTAAGTATTTTATATCATAACTCAATACGACGATTGTGCTACTGTTGGGATAGTGTCTAATAAGAGAACTCTACAAGATTCTTTATAGTGAATACTTGCTTAAATCTTACAAATTTCATCTTAATTATCATTATAATTAACATAAACTTCATAAATAGATACTTAGATCTTTGAAGAAACCTCAATTCATTTTGCACGCCTAATGGTTTTATTGTCTAGAGTATATTATTCTTTTAACAATACAAGAAACTATACCAAGTTTATTAAAGAACTTCTTGATCTAAATAATCATTTATACTAAATAAAAATATATTATAGGTTGATTAGCAATTTTCCAGCTAAAATGATAATATTGTTTTAAGTAAAATATACCTTAATTACGACTCACTTCTATCAAACTAAAGTTAATATTTATATGAACTTGAACTTAAATATCAACTCACATATAGAATAATGGATATCATTAATAGATCAAATATCTTAAATATTAAATACCTTTAGTATTATCTCAGAGATTTAATTCCTAACAGTAGTTATTGTAACAATTGAAAATATAATTTTTTTGTTCCTATGAGCACTATATGACTTATACATGCCCACTGAAAAGTATAACTATACTCCCATTAACTTTCTAATAGACTTGATAAATCTACATGCATCTCTAAAATAAACTCTTTGAATTTATTATAAAAGTGAAAATTTCAATATCTTATAAGCTTTTGGTATAACTATTGTCTGCACCTCAAATTAATTCCTAAATTTCTCCAATCAACAAACATAATATAGGGAAGTAGGAGTCGATCTCCTAAGGAATTCTTATTTGTCAATTGTTGTGAAAGAAAAAAATTAATAAAGGGGGTTGTGAAATTATGTAATAGGAAAAATAAAAGAAGTAATAAAATAAGAGTTCTTGATAAATAAAAAAACAAACCTTATTTCACGGTTGCTTCTACCCTTTGGAATTGTGATTGATTATTGGTATAAAAATAATTATTTCATCAATCATATATTCAATGTGATATTAAATATATTTCTTTTCTTAGGCATAGTTAATCGAAAACACATAATTCAATCAACCTTTATTGCTTAACAATCTTAGGTACAATGTAGAGCCCCCTCACCGTAGGGTACACATCGGAAAACCCGAAGGTCGCTCCGACACGTATCCCACGATAAAGGTGCACTACCAAAATATTTTCCCAATAATATCCACATGGCATCGCAATAATTAAAACCATAATATCAGGAATCAGTAACTTTTAAAAATCCAAAATAATCTTATCATAGCAGCAATTTCAATACAGTCATCCAAAAGCAGAATAGACAAGTCTATCAGTTCCCTAAACAAAACCAAAAGGAAACTGATATAAGCATCTATCCTAAGTCATCCTCAAAAGTTCAACCCAGCTGACCGACCTGTGCGTCATCGCTTCTCTTGTCAAGACGTCAAGACGGCAGGGAAAAGACTATCTCCTGAGCTGTGGGTCTACTCTATCGATCCTGAAAAATTAGATGCAATTTTGGGTGAGTTTGCGAACTCAGTGAGAAACCATCATCGATGGTTCACTCAAATCAAGCATTACGCACATGGCGTACATCATAATACAGTAATATTCAATTATCAGTATAATATAGCAATTTATAGCATTAAACAACAATTTGCAGTAACATGTAACAATTTGCAGTAAGTTATGCCATCACGTAATCAGTAATTGTCACGAAACAGTCATTCATGTGAATGCAATGCATATGTGACTCTTTTCTAGTTATTCAGTGTTGTGCCCAAGTGCTCACCAAGATTCAGGGGACGCGTCGTGATTTTCTCCGGGCTAGGCGGTCAAGACAAATGTTAGAGCTCGAGGCTCTTTTCAGTGATAATAGCAACTTGGGTCACATTCCATTATCTGATCATGCATTTATGCATGCAATGCAGTGTTCAGTGATTCAGTGATATGGCTATAAAAGCCCAGTATTGCAGTTCTCAGTGTCATGAAGCAGTCCCATGCGATACAGTAAAACAGGCAATTTGATCATATTTCTCAGTGTCATGTAACGATCTAATCCAATACAGTAAAAGCATGCCATCTAATCATAGACATCTCAGTAATCATGTAATTCACATTGAGCATTTAGGCAATCAGGAAATTGAGAAACCAACTAGGTTACTCACCTGTAACTTCCGAGCTACTGCCTGGAAGTCCCAGCAATGTCCGTGGAACGACGATCTAACGGAGCCTCTATAACAGTAAAATATAGCCCCATTACTAGATGCTCAAATAAGCAGTTCAATAATGCATATGTCTCAGTAAAATGATGTACAATGCATGTTCACGATTTCCGGTGCTAAAACCCAATTTTGGACTCTTAGGCCCAATTCTAACTCTTCGCTCAATTGATCGACAATAATTGATCCAATCCTAATATTCAGTTCAATTTTTCCTCAATTCGTATTCCCTATAACAATTCCGTATCCATTTGGTCAAAACCTCTATAGAAAATCCCAATTAAAACTCCAATTGTCTCAATTTAATACTTAGGTCACACTATGAACCATAATTGACCTTATTCCCTATAAATCAATGTCATTTAAATCAATTCAAATTCCCAAAATTATCCTCAATTGTAGACCTCTTTCCCTAATTCATAACGAATCTGGAATTACCTCAATCGGAGGTCTACACCCAATAAACCAAAATATAAACCATCAAAACAGTCCCCTTCGTCGCGACCTTGCGGCCTTCGCCATGACGATGCTGAGTTGCTTCGTCATGCGAACAACTCTCATCCTTCACATGACGCCCACATCGTCGCCTCGCCAAGCATGACTTTCTCCGCTTCATGCATGACGTCACGTGTAGCTTCGCGAAGCTCAGATTTCGCCGTATGCGTCTTTTTCAGACGCCGCAACGTGCGGCCAAACTTCTTCTTCCCCAATCGTTTTTCCGCCATTTTCTCTTCCTAAACCCACCATTAAACACTCCCAACTACTCAAATCAACCATAATAAATGTCATAAATGCCATAAAACTATCAATAACAACATTAAAACCATTAAAACTTACCAATCAAGCTCAAATCCACCGATCCCTCAAAACACCATAAACCCTAAAATCTTTCAAAACCAACGATTAATCCCCTCTCCAAGCTTCTCAACCTTCAACAACCACAATAAACCATTTAACCTAGCACAATAAGAAAAAACCATAAGAAAGAATCGACGAATCTCACCAATAGGGAAGGAATCGAAGACACCGTGGGAGAAGAGAAGAGAATGTTTAAGCCTTAGGTGAAAATCCCAATTTCCAAACCTAAGTTATATATGTACAAAGGTCTCCTAATCGCCTCAAAATTTCAGTCTCTAAATTTCAATGACTCAACATATTTATTTCCTAGCGGTAAAATTCTAATTTTTCCATTGCCATCGACGCTTCTTTCAAGAATATACAATCGATCTCCACCACCATCCAAATATTTCCTCAGGGCATTTTCTCCCGAAGTTCTCGAAAATTTCCTATAAGTCACTATAATTTACCAATTACATTTAAAATATTCCAAATCAGTCATTTGAACCCAATTACTCCTAATTTCTCATTTAATCCCGATCCAGTCAGTCCAGTCAGTTTATACTCAAAATTAAGTACTGGCAAGAAGTGAGCCGATTTGGTCAATCGGTCCACTATGACCCAGATAGCATCATGCTGCCTCGGTGCCCTAGGCAACCCCGTCACAAAATCCATAGTAATTCGCTCCCATTTCCACTCCGAGATGGGCAACGAATGCAACTTTCCCACTGGAGCCTGATGCTCTGCCTTAACCTGCTGACAAATCAGACACCTGGAAACATACACTGCCACTTGCCTCTTTATACTAGGCCACCAGAAATGCTGTCTCAGAGTACGATACATCTTAGTCGTACCAGGATGCATAGTATAGGCAGCTACATGTGCCTCCTCTAGGATCTCCCGTCTCAAATCATCTATATCAGGCACACACAGTCTATGTCCCATCCATAACATCCCATCTCTCAACTCAAACTCCGAATCAGTACCGGCCTGGACTTTCTCAATCACTCTCACTAACACTGGGTCTTGATCCTGAGCTCTCCGGATCCTGTCATGTAACATCGGCCTCAGCTTCAGAGTAGTAATCGAGCTCCATCCTCGACTCAAATCTATCTCGACATTAAGAGCTCTCAACCAATCGCACTAAGTAACCTCGAAACTGAACTCGAGCAGACCGCCATGCGATCTCCTACTCGAAGGCATCGACCACCACATTGGCCTTCCTGGATGATACTCAATCGTGCGGTCATAGTCCTTCAAGAACTCTATCCATCTCCTCTCGCCTCGATTGAGCTCTCTCGACTCAACAGATACCTCAAACTTGATGATCGGTGAAGATCCGGCGCCTCCCATACGTATAATGTTTCCGGATCTTCGAGCAAAACCATCGCGCCAACTCTAAGTCATGTACCGGATAATTCACCTCGTGAGACCTCAATTGTCTCGAGGCATACGCTATAACTCTCCCATGCTGCATCAATACACATCCCAATCCCTGATGCGAGGCATCACTGTAAACCACAAAGTCTCCAGTCTCAGATGGAATGCCTAACACCGGTGCAGTCGTTAATCGATATTTCAGCTCCTCAAAGCTCTTCTGGCACTCCTCAGACCATCTGAACGGCACATTCTTCCTCAATAGCTTCGTCAAAGGGATAGAGATCAACAAAAATCCCTCGACGAACCTCCGATAATAATCGGCCAATCCTAGGAAACTCCGCAACTCTGGAACACTCCTCGGAATCTCCCAACTCATAACTGCCTCTATCTTGTGAGGATCCACCTGGATACCCTCACCGGACACCACGCGCCCCGAAACACAATCTCATCGCGAAATTCACACTTAGTGAATTTGGCGAACAACTACCTCTCTCTCACGACTGCAGAATAATCCTCGGTGCTCAAGATGCTCTGTCTACTCCTCGAATAGATCGTAATATCGCCAATAAATACTATCACGAACCGATCCGGTAGGGCTGAAAACTATATTCATCAAAGCTACGAAGGTCGCGGGGCATTAGTCAACCCAAACGGCATCACTAAAACTCGAAATGCCCGCATCTACCCAGAAAGCACTCTTAGGCACGCCGGCCTCTGTAATCCTCAATCGATAATAAATCGACCTCGGATCTAATTTAGTGAACACCGAGCTCCTCGCAATCGATCAAATAAATCGTCAATCCTAGCGGTGGATACTTATTCTTCACGTCACCCGATTCAACCGCCTATAATCAATACATATCTCGGCGTCCCATCCTTCTTCTTCACAAACGAGCATCGAGCTCCCCATGGCGAAACACTCGGTCTAATGAACCCTTATCCAAGAGCTCTCGTGAATCGAGCCTTAAGCTCTCTCGCCCACCGTGCCATCCTATACGGAGGAATCGATATAGGGCATGCAAGAACGAGATCAATCTCAAACTCGCTTCCCGCTCTGGCGGCAATCCCAGAACTCCTGAAACACATCCGGAATTCCACGACTACGGAACATCCCGCAATCTCGGCCAACTCTAGAATCTACTACGTGAGTCGAGATAGGCCTCACACCTCCTGCATCAATCTCGTGGCACTTTCGAAGGATATCATCCTCGCCGGCACTACCGACTAACCCCTCGAAACACATCTCTGGGCCGACCAGAGACTCAATCGACCTCCTTGGTATAACGATCCATGATAGCCCTATCGCAATCAACCACCCATCCTCAAAATCACGCTAATCTCCTCAGAGCCAAAACGATCGATCGGCCCTCAAACCGCCGATCGATCCAACTGACACCTCATGCACTCTCTCCCAATACAACAGACTACCTAGAGGTGTACTCACCTCTAACCCATATTGTAACCTCTGCTTATCCCCATGCAGTCTACATGCTAAATGTGGTGTAATGAAAGAATGGGTGGATCCAGGATCCAACAATGCATATGCTTCAAAACTAGAAATTAGAAGCATACCCGCAACAACATCCGGGGAATCCTGGGCCTCCTACCGAGTCATGGCATAGACCACAGCTCAGGATCGCTGTCTGCTCGCTTTCGGTCCCTCGACCATCATGCGACCCTCTGTTCACCTCTGCCTCTGCCTCGGCCTCTCTATCTCGATCCACCTCCACGGCTCACTGCACTGTGGTATTGTTTGATCTTTCACCATAGTAGATCGGCTCCCAAAGTCTCTGGCGCTTCCTCACTAGGTGGTCCATCGAACCACACCTCAATCAGCTCCAGATAGCCATCGACACTCTCCATCGTGTCTCTTGCCACAATGCTCACATAAAGGAACAGATCGCCTCAAACTCGCAGCGCCGCCACCACTAATATCCTATACAAATCGCCCCTCGCCCGGCGACCGATCTGTTTAGCCCCTCCCGCAGATCTGAAGAGCCTACTCGCCGCTATACCCTCTGCTAAGATCGCTCTCGCACATCATCGATCTCTTAATCCCGGTCCCCGACTGGCCTCGATCCACGCCGTCTCAAGAATGCTTATCCTCACCTTTGCACCTCACCAATAAAATTACCCATATCGATCTCTAGCCAATAGGTACGGATCTCAGATTGAGTCCGCCTCAAAACGCCGACACTTGTCGCCCTCGGAGCCACCAATGAAGAAGCATAGACCACTAACTCGTTGAACACTTTCATAGTCGACCATGGTCAATCGCCTCGCCTCACTCTCTAAGAACTCTTGCAACTTCATTTCCAGATAGATCTTGGGCATGAAATTGTCCTTGAAGGCCCTCAGAAAGTCGTCCCATGTCAGTGTACAAGGCCTGGTGGTATTGCCCGGGACAGTCTTCCACCACTGATATGCAGGACCCTGTAGCAGAGAAACTGCATAGTCAAAACGCTCATCCAGGTTGCAGTCCATCTGATCGAGGACTCTCTCAGTCCTCTCTAGCCATCCTTTAGCCTCCACAGGTGGTGGTCTTTGCCATAGAGTCAACCGCCTCGCCACGCAGCTTGATCATATCTTCGTTCCCGTCTCACAGGAACTCGAGGAGGCAACTCCTCTGAACGAGGCGCAGGAGACTCCCTACTAGCTCCTACCGATTCCAGGTCAGCTGGTAACTCAACTCGATCTCCAAGGACGGATGACCTAAAACAGACAAGAAATTTCGATCAGTTCCACTATTCTTGCAGTGATTCCAACTTAATTTCACTAATCCCAAAAGATGCCAAACCATGCTCTGATACCACTTAATGTAGAGCCCCCTCACCGTAGGGTACACATCGGGAAACTCGAAGGTCGCTCCGACACGTATCCCACGATAAAGGTGCACTACCAGAACATTTTTCCAATAATATCCACATGGCATTACAATAATTAAAACCATAATATCAGGAATCAGTAACTTTTAAAAATCCAAAATAATCTTATCATAGCAGCAATTTCAATACAATCATCCAAAAGCAGAATAGACAAGTCTATCAGTCCCCTAAACAAAACCAAAAGGAAACTGATATAAGCATCTATCCTATTTCATCCTCAAAAGTCCAACTCAGCTGACCGACCTGTGTGCCATCGCTTCTCTTGCCAGCATGCTCGCACGGTAGGAAAAGACTATCTCCGGAGCTAGGGGTTTACTCTATTGATCCTGAAAAATTAGATGCAATTTTGGGTGAGTTTGCAAACTCAGTGAGAAACCATCATCGATGGTTCACTCAAATCATGCATTACGCACATGACGTACAGCATAATATAGTAATATTCAATTATCAGTATAATATAGCAATTTACAGCATTAAACAACAATTTGCAGTAACATGTAACAATTTGCAGTAAGTCATGCCATCACGTAATCAGTAATTGTCACGAAACAGTCATTCATGTGAATGCAATGCATATGTGACTCTTTTCCGCTTATTCAAAGGTTGTGCCCAAGTGCTCAACAAGATTCGATGGGGACACGTCGAGATTTTCTCCCCTAGGGGTCTTGCGGTCGATCAAGTGTTAGAGCTCGAGGCTCTTTTCAAAGATAATAGCAACTTGGGTCACATTCCATTATCCGATCATGCATTTATGCATGCAATGCAATGTTCAAGGATTCAAGAATATGGCTATAAAGCCCAAGATTGCGAGCTTCGATGTCATGAAGCGGTCCCATGCGTCTGAAGAAAACAGCAATTTGATCATATTTCTCAGTGTCATGTAACGATCCAATCCAATACAGTAAAAGCATGCCATCTGATCATATACATCTCAGTAATCATGTAATTCACATTGGCAAGTAATTCACATTGAGCATTTAGGCAATCAGGAAATTGAGAAACCAACTAGGTTACTCACCTGTAACTTCCGAGCTACTGTCTGGAAGTCCCAACAATGTCCGTGGAACGACGATCCAACGGAGCCTCTATAACAGTAAAATATAGCCCCATTACTAGATGCTCAAATAAGCAGTTCAGTAATGCATATGTCTCAGTAAAATGATGTACAATGCATGTTCACGATTTCCGGTGCTAAAACCCAATTTTGGACTCTTAGGCCCAATTCTAACTCTTCGCTCAATTAATCGACAATAATTGATCCAATCCTAATATTCAGTTCAATTTTTTCTCAATTCGTATTCCCTATAACAATTCCGTATCCATTGGGTCAAAACCTCTATAGAAAATCCCAATTAAAACTCCAATTGTCTCAATTTAATACTTAGGTCACACTATGAACCTTAATTGACCTTATTCCCTATAAATCAATGTCATTTAAATCAATTCAAATTCCCAAAATTATCCTCAATTGTAGACCTCTTTCCCTAATTCATAACGAATCTGGAATTACCTCAATCGGAGGTCTACACCCAATAAACCAAAATATAAACCATCAAAACAGTCCCCTTCGCCGCGACGTATGCGGGTTGCTCGTCGCGGCGTGAGAATTGCTCGTCGCGGCGAACAACTCTCATCCCTTCACCGCGACGCCCACATCGCCATGGCCACAAGCATTTTTCTCCGCTTCGCCCGGACGTCACGTAGCTCGTCATGCCACTCAGATTTCCTCGCCGTATGCGTCTTTTTCAGACGCCGCAACGTGCGGCCAAACTTCTTCTTCCCAATCGTTTTCCGCCATTTTCTTCCTAAACCCACCATTAAACACTCCCGACTACTCAAATCAACTATAATAAATGTCATAAATGCCATAAAACTATCAATAACAACATTAAAACCATTAAAACTTACCAATCAAGCTCAAATCCACCGATCCCTCAAAACACCGTAAACCCTAAAATCTTTCAAAACCAACGATTAATCCCCTCTCCAAGCTTCTCAACCTTCAACAACCACAATAAACCATTTAACCTAGCACAATAAGAAAAAACCATAAGAAAGAATCGACGAATCTCACCAATAGGGAAGGAATCGAAGACACCGTGGGAGAAGAGAAGAGAAATGCTTAAGCCTTAGGGTGAAAATCCCCAATTTCCAAACCTAAGTTATATATAGACAAAGGTCTCCGAATTAGTTCAAAATTTCAGTCTCTAAATTTCAATGGCTCAACATATTTATTTCCTAGCGAGAAAATTCTAATTTTTCATTGCCATTGGACGCTTCTTTCAAGAATATACAAATCGATCGATTACCATCCAAATATTTCCTATCCGCATTTTCTCCTAATTTCTCGAAAATTTCCTATAAGTCACTATAATTTACCAATTACACTTAAACTATTCCAAATCAGTCATTTGAACCCAATTACTCCTAATTTCTCATTTAATCCCGATCCAACAAATTTCAAATATTTATACTCAAAATTAAGTACCGGAAAATCATGAATGCATGTATCTATGAATAATTGCATATGCAATAAACCTGTTCCTCTATAATTAGAGGCCAGTAGCATGCTCAGTCAGTGAATGCAATGAAACCTATCAGTTTGACCCAATATTACCATAATACCCTTGCTAACAGTAACGGGATGTTACATACAATCTAAAATTTAATTAAACAATAGCTTTAAGAAGAAAAAAAACCCATTGAAATAAGATAACACAATATTTGTAGTTACATTTAATCTAATAGAACGTTTCTTCTAAAAATAATAATTTTTGACATAGTAAATTAAAACTCCTAATTCCTATAAATGATTAACTGAATTGACTTTTACGTATTCAATATTTAATCTAGCAAAATTATCTTTTTAATTAATAGCCTAACTATGTACCTTAGAAGGCAATAAAAAATAATTATAAAAATGAAGCATGAAAAAGCAATCTAATATATAAATAAATGAAATACTTCCACAAGAAGACCCAATTGCTTCCTAAGCTTCAAAGTTTCAAAAAGTCTTCCAGTTCCTTAATTGAGAGTGAAAGACTTAGTCAATAATGGTCATCCATACAACTAGCATCTAAAGAAAGACTATTATAACATATACTAAAGAAAGCAGGAAAACGAAAACTTGGAGAAGCTAGAAAATGCAATTAGAAGATGGGATGCCTTGTTCTTTCACACCTTGGCATTATTTATAACCATTTGACCTCATGTGAAAATCTTGTTGTTGTGACTCTATGGATCCCCTAGATCATAACTTTATTGATTTCCACCTAGACTTTTAAAGCTAAAAGGAATGTATGCTAAAGGAGGACAGCCACAAACTTGAAAAGCTACCTAAAAAATATGGAGATCATTGACATAAAATTAGATGATATTTTCTACATATGGAGCAATATATAGGAGAATCAATGGCTGATTAGGAAAAAACTAGATAGGCCCTAATCAATAAAGTGTGGCTAGATTCTTTTCCAGAGAGCTATGCTAAATTCCTAAATGTAGGAATTTTAAACCATACTCCTATATTAATTCACGATTTTCTTGTAACCAAGAAAAAATCCTTCCTATTTAGATTCAAAGCTAAGGACTATTATTTGAGGACAATTAAAAATGCATTATTGGAAATGGTAAGACTTTATCCTTACTTCATGATAATTGGTGTAACTGGCCCTTTACAGTATTCATAATTAGGGGAAGAGTTATGTTTAAAGATATACCTAATTATGCCAAGGTAGAAATATGAATAAGGGATAAAAAGTAGGACTTTCTACCAACATAAATAAGTCAATGTCTTCTTTACTATGATCCAAATAAAGGGAAAGAGGACTACTATATGGACAGCTAACAAAAATGACATTCATATATGTAAGTCCTGTATTGACTCCCAAAGAACTAGAGGTATTTCTATGGAATGGGCTAGCTTGGTTTGGACAAATGAGCTTTTACCTAGAATAACTTTTCTCCTATAGTTACTAATGAAAAATAAACTCAACACCTTAAATAAGCTTCCTTACCTCAATATTGTAAATAGGTGCTTATATTGCGAGGAAGAAAGCAAAGCATCCTCACATTTATTCTTTAAATGTGAATTCTCTTACACTGTGTTAGAGCATATGCTCAAGAAGTGTGGCATCAATGAAATTAAACATAGCTACAAGGAGTTAACGGATTGGATTTTATTTGCCAATAGGAAGAAGGCAAATTTGACTTTTATAATCATAGTGGTTGGCTCATATGTGTACAATCTTTGGGGAGAAAGGAATTCTCAAAATTTTCATATTAGAAAAAGAAGGAAGGAATAAATCATATAGGAAACAACACAGTGAATTAGGGAACAAAGAATTTGGGTTTGTAGACTAACCTCATCTACTCTAGATATAGCAGTGGTTTAGAGTATAACAATTCAATTAAACAATAATCAAATCAGGTGATTAAATCAATAGGGCCAAGCATGCATCTATATCATTAGGGCTAGGGAGGGTATCTATCGTTTGGCTATAAAATTGAGCTTCTTCTAAGGTTGAATTAGGGTTTCATCTCAAAATAGCCTCCATTATAATTAGAGTTTGTAGCAATTATAAAATTAATTTTAGGTTTCTATATCATTGGGGTTTTAGGTTTCTTAAACTCCAATGAAGGAATTTTAAATGTAATCTTATTGTAATTAGAGTTTGTAGCAATTGTAAAATTAATTTTAAAATTTAATGTCAATATCAATCAAATAATAATCAAGTCATAAAACTAAAGATGCTTTGATACCACTATTATGAAATCTTAATGAAATCATATTCGTGTATGATAAAAGAAATATAAATTTTTTTGATCGATTTCCTAAAAGCTAAGAGTACTTTAATTCTATAACATGATTAGTGCATGAATGCACTAAAACATAAATGTAAATTGTACCTTATTATGTATTTTGATAATTTCTTTTGTAGTTTCTCTTGAACTATTTCTGAAACTGGTCTATTGCAATCCACGTTATTGCACTCGTCTTCGACCTCTAACATTATTTACACAAACTTCCTAAAATAACTCTATAAATAGCATGGAGAGGATAAGTAAGAAGTATTAACTCTTTTAGAGCCTACATCAATGTATAATATTACTTGAACCTTTTGGTAATTTAATTTAATTTAAATATAATTTTAATTTTAATTAAAGTTTAATTAAAATTACAATTAATTATAATTAATTACATATTAAATAAGATCTAATATCTAATATTGGTAATTATTTATCAAATATCTTATATTTGTTCCTAAATTTTCTCAAACTTTAGAATCAAGTCTAACTTGATTAAATTACCTTTTCTCTTATCAACACTCTTTTTGTGACTCATTAGACTCTTAAATATATTGACGATAGATATAATCATAATCTTAAATCATATTTAAGGTAAGATAAATTAAACTCTTTTAATTTATCTTTAATTCTCTAATTAAACAATATATATTAAGCTTGTTGTCTAGCTATGCATCATGATCACCTAAATATTGTGATGTCAAAGTGGTTTTGAGTAGCCTTTTAAACCTAATTTTTATAAAATGCAATCCTTTGATCTTACAATGTTTTAATTATACAAAGAGCATATAATTAATATCTACTATATTTGAGTCCATTTATGTTAGTGCTCCAACATTAATAATTGTTTCTATTAATGACATTTGAAAACTACCTTGAGTTAATTCTAATAAGAACAACAAAACATTCTTTCTAATCACTTTAGGATAATAAATCCTACATTGATCACTCAACTAACTATACACGCTTCATGTTATATTCAATAACTACTAATTGAACTACCTTGATTAGTATAAGTTAATCCTACATCGATACTTTAGAGCTTAAATTAAAGAATCAATTATACAATCATCACAATAAGAATGTTTATAAACATACAAGTAATATTTCTAATAGAATTCTTGCGTGGTGTCAATTTTAGTGAATATCTTCATGCTTTATGTTAAGTTTTGTGTTATGATATTTTGGGCATTATTTATAATTAGACATCTTTAATTATTTTTGGAACTTCACTTTGACAAGTATTCTATTTTATGTGGGACTCTTTCAAGATAAGTTTGATAAGGTTTAAAATCTTAATCAAGATGGGATTTAATGGATAACCTATTTTGTGGATAATTGCTATCTAAGGTAACATATTATTTGCAGATTTGGTTGGTTTATTGCAACTGGACTATGGTTGTAATTTATATGAGATGGGGGCTGAAGTATTGTCGTTTTTGGTGTGAATCAATGACAGTTTTTATATGACTTGAAGGCTAGAATTTTAGGGCAATCTTGGATAATATTTTGCAGCTAATTTATGGGATATGATTTTGATATGGTGCTGAATTTTTGGTCAAGAGTTATGTGACTTTTGTGGGTGTGTAATTGTCAATTTTATATGATTTTGACAGCTGCATTTTGTTCTGTTTTGAACAACTATTGAGGGCAATTTGGTAGCTGGTTTTATCTTGTGTTTGGGTGAATCTTTGGTGGTTATTAATCGTTTTTATGGTGTGTTAATTTGTGACTGTTGGTTTTGATTTGTGGGGTGCGAAAACTTCACAAATTTTTGTGATTGTTGAAGTTGTCACTTATTGTTGGGCCCGATCCGGGAACCGGATCCCAATCGAAACAAAGCAAAACGAATCATTAACGAATCAAAAGCAAATCGAATCGAAACCAATTTCTGATACGTAACAAAACGGAGCCGACATCCGTGAACAAGTATCAAAGAAAACGTTTGCGTTGGAAACCTTAAGACTATCAGTCAAAACTAATCCAATCCGTGTACATTTTTTTTTCTTTCTTTCTTTCATTTTCATTCCATCTCTTACAAGTGACTTCAATATCCTCAATCCAATAACATTCACATACAATCGCACTATCCAACGTCCAATACCCGTTCATTCACATTTCTCCATATACAAATCATGCTTATATCTCAGGTTGGACATACACAGTTATATAACATATCTATGTGCAATACCATAACTCAATAGCCTCATCCAAACCTCATAAATACAATTACGATTTATACACCATTTCATAAATCAAAGCTTTATACAAATCATAGTGGCATTTTCAAGCCTTATACATTACCCATAACCCTAAACCAAAGTACACGATACACAACAATTCCAGACTTCTCAAAGAACCATCTCACTTAACAATAATACAATAAAACACATGTAAACAGAAATCTTCATTTTCTTTCACCCGATCTTCTTCTCATCACCTGTGGATGGGAATGAAGGAGGGGTGAGCTTTACAGCCCGTGGGTAACAGTTTATAACAAATATATAAGTAAAATCTTTGAAATTCTTTTTCTTTTCTGGTCTTAGAAAACATTTCTTTGAAATCCGTAAAGCACATTTTCAAAAAGTACTTTTCTCATTGTAGCCAAAATCACCATTTGCAAAAATATGATTTTTAGGCTTTCCACCATAAAACTCATAAATTTATAAACATGAATGCATCAACTTGGCAATTCATAGATGCAATGGCAATTCACATATGGAATGCACAACACATGGCTCGAGAGTTCCATAAACACGACGGAAACCGAAGTTTACCGTAAACACGACGAGTCCATTTTTCGGATCTCGTAAGCCTCAAGCAGGCAGCCGGGAGAAGGCTATAATTTTCCATACGTCGACGTGCACGTGACTATCCATCCGTAACTCTCTCGCCCACACAAAAGCATATAAGCAATGCTCAAGATCATTTATCAAAATGCTCTTTCTTTCGAATATACGAAATGCCATGGAATCTTTCGAGGCATAACACAAATGTATTTTGCAATTCATCAAAAGCTCATGTATGGAACTAATGATGATTTTTCAAATTATTCACACAATGATGCAACACTTATGATGCAATTGAAATCAGAAAAATCTCTTTATTTAAAGAAAGCAGTAGTGGCTTATAAATTCAAATTATAAACACATTACCCACCTCGATTCGATGCTAGAAAGTTGTTCCTAGCTCCAATTTGTCCATTGGTTCCTTCTTTCTTCCAATATAACTTCACCTCATCCTTCACCATTTTCGGATGCATCTTGGTTTGGAAGGAAGCTTTCATCATCTTCCATCCTTTTCCCTTGAAACAACTCAAAATCCCTTGAGATCTCCCAAAATCGAAAACCCTATGCTTTCCTCTCTTTCTTTTCATTTTCTCTCATCCGAAAGTGCTCTCCTTCTCTCTTCTTTCTCTTATTTCTTTTAAGTCTTTTGGGCAATAATCGTGATTCTCCTCCAAACAACTACAGCCCCCTTGCTTTTATAGTGCCAGGTCAATTAATGAATAAAGAATGACCCATAAGCCCCTCCATTTAAGCCTATAAAGTTAACCCTTTAAGTAAACTTCCAAAATTGCCCCTTCATTGGTCTTTAAAACTGACATCTTGTCTGATTATTTCGATCAGGTAAATGAAGGAATTTGACAAAACTTTCTTCTAGAGAAATGTTCCTCTATGTATTATGAATCCAATGCTTCAAGAATCGGATCGATCCGAGCTCTATAGCTCAAGATATCTCTAAAATACTGAAGTCTATTCTTCAGACCCGAGGCTGAACACTACACCTAACTTCCGACCCGAATTTGGAAGTCTTAGAGGCTACATTGTCGATCGGCTCCTTCATAACATTTTTAGCCCCATGTCTCTATTTTAATTTTCAAAAAGAATCAAATCGATCGGAGTTCTACCGATCGAGATATCTCTAAAATACTGAACACTGTCCAAACTTTTATAACCGATTAGTTCACGAAAATCCTAGCTATCTTTCTCCATTTAATTCCAAAACTGATCTATATAGTATAAAAAGATAGAAGAATGTCTTAGGAATCCAACGCTTGAAAAATCGACTCAATCAGAGGTCTACACAAAAAGTTATGGCCAAAAGAAGGAAGAGGGTCAAAACACAAAGAGACGATGACGTCAAGACAGACATTAAAAATTGCGTGGTGACGTCAAGACAGATGCAAAATTGCCTGGTGGCGACGCCAGCACAGACGTTAAAATTGTCTGTGATGACGTCATCACAGATGAAGATGACGTCATCACGCATTTAAAATGAAGACTAACTTCGTCTGACCCCTTTCTCCAGAATATCCCTACTTAGAAAGATCATAACTTTCTACTCAGAACTCCAAATAAGACACGGTTTGATTCGTTGGAAAGCTAAGAGAAAAATCTACAACTTTTCAGAAGGAAATTTTGTCAAAATATATCTTTATCAATCCCAAAATTGCCCCTAAAGTCAGAAGATAAGACTTTCATATCTGCACCAAACTGCACCCAATTCTTAACTTCATGACAATATTTGAGACTCTTAGGCACATAATTGAGATTTGATGTCTTCTTACAAAATGTAGCCATATGTCTCTAGTTTAATCCAAATTAAGAATCATCTCGTTTAGATTACTATAGAAAACGTTATGGTTAAAATACTGAAGCATATTCAGTGAACATTTTCCAGATCACTACCAATCTTATCTCCAAATCTATCCTTATCATAACTCATACCAAGATCACTCTTTCTACTCTCTTGTCCAATATTTTCATGCTTTATATCAATGGAAAGATAAAACAACCTCTACAATGTTCATAAAGAACTCCAAGGTAACTTCAACCTCTAGTTAAGTCAATTTTTTTCAATCAAAGTTTACTTGCTTAGCAATCACCTAAGCAATATCCAAACTTCAATTTATCATAACTTCTTGCCCCGATATCAAAAATTTGCATACTTTATGGCGTTAGAAAGCTAGAAACATGAACTACAACTTTCATTAAGACCACTTTGGCCAAATATATCTAGATCAGTACAGATTTTCCATTGAAGTTTCTAACACCATTCCAACACATCAACTTCACATATCAACACATCACCACAAGCTCTTCAACTAATTCCTCTCAAACACAATACACACAAATCTATACACAACTGATATTCTTACACAATTGATCTTTCATATCCATATATAAATCCATGTCTCATTAACATCATAAGATAAATGTTTATAAAATTAAATGGCATTCTAAGCCATGCTACAACATCAGTATTCAAGTCCAAGTACAAAAGATACAAAACTCCATCATTCTCCACATATGACTGAAATCTTATTCTTGAAATAATCTAACTTAAAACACCACATGCATAACCAACCAAATTGTCTTTGCTTTCTAATTTCTTCAAAATTTTACACTTTCACTTTCTATTTCTTTATTTTAACTTCCATTTCAATTCACTCATCCACTTGAACTTTCATAACCCATACAAATCTATTTGAAACCCAAAATTATCAAATCAACCAAATCTTTTCTCATCAATTTCCTTAAGGCAAAAATATCTATAACTCCATTCATATACAAAAAAATCTTATCAAATTTTTCATTTTCATATTTCTAATTTCCACTGAAAGATCGGGGTCCAACACTTATGGTCGCTAGTGTGTTTGTTGTTGGGTTGATTGGGTGTTAATTAGGTTTTAGTAGCTATCGATAGTGGTAGTGGTGTGTGTAAAATTCCAACAGGCATCATAGATTTTGTAGCTCCATTGTTTGTAATGTTTCAGTGAAGAAATGCTTATGTTTATTGGTGATTTGTTCGTTGTTATGTAAATGATGATTCGGTGACAATATCGAAAGCTTCCAGCAGCATTCTTGATGAATAACTTTCCAATCTTTCGTTGAAGAAGCTGGAATTATTAAGGAAGTTATTTTTCTTATCTAAAGTGTATTTGTTTACGTTGGTTATTGTTTAATCACTTGAATTATTTATTTCATATCGTTGTCATTAAAATTGTTGAGAAAATCCTCTATTGAGGTTAACATGAGTCAGTTATGTTATTGGGAGTGATTTACTTTCATGGGTTGTGAGGACGAGGGATAATGTCAAGAGTTGGGTGAGTCGGCTTTATAATGTCTTGAGTAAAACTATTGTTGTAATACAAATCAAAGTGGTTAATCTAGGTAAAGGTCTTGCAGACATAGGCAAGTTGTGCTGAATTGCGTAACCAAATATCGAGTGTTGATTTGTTTATTTTGCATTTAATTTTTTTGTTTTCATTTAGCTAGAAACAACTGTGGCTGAAGCAAAATTTTTGCGAAACTACATCCTTTTGAATTTTCACTTTAGTATATGAGATCGATTATTTTCTTCATAAAGAAAAATATAATATGTGCTAGTTTTTTCGCTCTATTATTGTTTAGTCTTAATAGAATAATAAATATAAATAAAATAGGATAATAAATAAATAAAATATAAATATCATAATTATGATCTCATCTTAATTTCATGTATAATGTATATTTATTCCATGTACTTCATCCTATATATTGTTTAATTAAAATAAAAATAAGCATTGGATAAAAAATCCTTAAATAATTATGTCACTAAAAATTCAACCAACTTATTGATTGTTGGGCATTGATTGAGCCCAAGTATATCTTATTAATTGGCTACACTTTCATAACTGTTAATGCACTTTTTGACTCCTAATTGTAACTTTTGTGCTTAAATTAGTTCCTTATATTGAGCTCATATGATTTGCAATTTGTTAGTAAAATTGTTGCAAATTGATATTAATTGCATTATATTTTTTCTAAGGACAATTAATACTGCAAATGGCTATTTTGTTTCGTAGGAAAACAAGGGAGTCAACTCATCATAAAGTTAACAGGACGTGAGCGTCCCATGTATGTTGCGACGTCAAACAATTCTTACGTCACAGCGTACGATCGAGCAACAGCACGTTGTGACGTCTAACAATTCACACGCTGCGACGAGAGAACAATCAGCCGCACGTCGTGACGTCAAATAATTCACTCGTCGCGACGTGCAGACAGATACCCGGACTCCAAATAGAAATTTCTCTCACTGTATCGACCTGGCCCATGACCCTTCCTTTAAATCTTGTTGAATTAGGTTAGAACAATCATCTTTTGGGAGGTCGAACACTAAAAAGAAAGAAGAGACAGAAGAGAGAAAAGACAACAAAAGAATTCACGGCCACACCACCCAGGGTTCCCTGGGTAGAATCTTTGTATAGGTTTTCATTTTCATCTCACCGCCGACTCCACCATGAGTAGCTTGGATTCATCACGAGTTGTGAAGTTTTCGGTTGTAATGCGTGGTTAGGCGTTTATTTTCTCCTGAAGATGCAGTGATGATTGGAGTTCACCGAGCTTCAAAGGGGAGTAGCTTAATCTGTAGTTTAGCTATGATTTATGAATGCCTAGGTCTAGGATTTGTAACTTGTAGTGAAGCTACTCGATTATAGCTTAATTAAATGTTGGACATTTAATGTGTTGTTTGGATTAGTAGTTTACATTGTTACGTTTAACTACTTTGTTATGAACAGCCGAGTTGGGATTTATTGCTTTGTAGTTAGATTTGCTTGATTAGAGTTTAATTAAGTGTTGAACAATGTAATGTGTATGGATTTGTTTATGCAGAACTTTGAGCTTAAATATATGAAGTCTCATATATGTCCACTTGTGATCTTGTTGATTCTCTTT
Organism: Erythroxylum novogranatense; assembly: GCA_029891385.1. Lineage (NCBI taxonomy): Eukaryota > Viridiplantae > Streptophyta > Magnoliopsida > Malpighiales > Erythroxylaceae > Erythroxylum > Erythroxylum novogranatense. The sequence continues at coordinate 14,549,473 of CM057232.1, read as the reverse complement.
TATCAGCCTGGTTATGTTTGATATTGAGTTGATGCTAGATTTCATTTGGCCCTTTGCTTTGGCAAATTCCACCGCACACACTAAGATGAGCTTAACAAGGTTTTAAGAAATGGAGTTCATTGATTAAAACCTTGGACTTAAAGAGTCCTTTAAGGTTCTAAGGCTCAAGAGCACTTAATGAGATATTGAGAAATGGAGTTCATTAATCAAGATCCTGGACTTAAAGAGAGTTCTTTAAGGTTTATCATTTTACACTGAGTGTTTGCTATGTTCACTTGTGATCTTGTTGATTCTCTTTTATCTGCCTAGTTGTGTTTGATATTGAGTTGATGTTAGATTTCATTTGACCCATTGCATTGGCAATTCCACTGCACACACTAAGATGCGCTTAATGAGGTTTTAAGAAATGGAGTTCAATGATTAAAACCTTGGACTTAAAGAGTCCTTTAAGGTTCTAAGGCTCAAGATCACTTAATGGGATCTTGAGAAATGGAGTTCATTAATCAAGATCCTAGACTTAAAGAGAGCCCTTTAAGGTTTATCATTTCAAACTTAGTGTTTGCTAATCCCATCAAATTAGTTTTGAACTGTGATAGCCAAAGCTCATTTTCAAGAGGATTTTATCACTTGTTTTAATCTTTTCATTTTCTAAAACCCAAAAATATTTTTTACATGCTTTTTACAATACTTTTTAGTTCTTTAATATTTTCAAAAATCAACCCCCCCTTTCCTTGTTGATTTCCCTTGTATTTTATGACATATAGGCTAGCTTAGGCCCATTTCATTAGGTTTCGATTAAGTGAGACGACCCGAGGTTGCATCATGTACTGCAATCCTTGGAATTAAATTATTTTTGATTCGGTTTCCAAGGGATTGATCTTTAGATCGATACGAAGAGCTGATCAAAATGACGTCGTTGCCGGGGAACCACGAATTGGTTCTTTAGTTTAGCTTTTGTCATTTTGTTGCTAAGTGAAGTTAGGAGTCTTTTCTTTTATATTGCATTCTAGTTAGTTTAGTTTCATCCTCATTGATAGTTTTCATTTATCTTTGATAGTTAGCATTTTACATATTACACCTTCTGTGGAAGTTCGCTGAGCCTAACTCTTACTTTTTCTGCGGCAATCATTTCAGGTGAATCTGGCATATTGGAGGCTGACATGGACATGGGAATGGATAAAGTTGTTTCGCCATAGCATGACCATCTGTCAAAGGTTTATCGAAGAATCAGAAACCTCCATTGCTCCCAGGTTGTTTCTCTCCTTCACTTGTTTACTTACTTATGCCTCGTGATTGCTTGTGACATATATTGGTGCATTAGTTTGTTAAGTGAGTGTCAGGGAGAAGCAACCCCAGTAGGAAAGTAGCTTAGCTTTTAGTTTAATCAGTAACCTTTCAATTCAATAAAATCCCCATTTAGTTCTATCTCCAGCCTGCCTGCTGTTGTGTTGAATTGTCCTTTGTGTTTTCTTCCCTTATGCTTATCCTTTGCTTGTTCAACATTGAGAACAATGTGTTGATTAAGTGTGGGGGAGCTGTTCCCTTTTTGTTACTCTTGTTGTGCTCCATGTTGACACTTTTGATGTGTGTAGTAACCAATCTTGCATCATGTTACAAATTTTTAAACTTGGTAAAAATTTTTGTGCCATTCTGTTGTTCCTCGCCGCGGCGACAGGTAACACACTGCAGCGAGGCTAGTAATTAATGCACACATGCATGCACGCCGCGACGTCCACCCTTTTTACAGAATGCTTGTGAAAATTTTTCCTCAATTGCAACTTCTTCCACACGAGACTCTTGTCACTTTTGTGTTTCAAAGACCTTATAAGTTTCAAAGTGGTACTTGAGTTTATGAAAATACCTTCCATTCTTTTAATGATAGTTGGTCTTGGCTAATTTTACTTTTGATGTTTTCAATACAAAGTAAATGAAGGCATGTTAACAAAGTAGCACTTTAAGTTTTTGAGATTTGAGATTGTTCATTGAGATAATACCCTTTTTGGAAGGATATTTGAGTCTAATTTTTGTTCAATTCTTGTGTGCATCTGCTTATTCCATATCTCTCTAGAACTTGTTTCAATTCTTAGTCAAAGCTTTATGGACTAGAATTTTGTTAATATGATAGAGGCGTTCCTTCTTCAACCCTTTTCTCCAAACACAGTCCCATAAACACTTATCCCTTGCTAGCCCATTGAGCCTTATTATGTATGAGCACTTGCACGCATTTCATATGATGTCATTAGTTTAATTTGCATTTCCTTTTTAAAAAATAAAATAAAATAAAATAAACTCAAAAAGAGTGTGTTCAAAAAAAAAGGGAACAGAAAAAGTGTGTTCCAAAAAGAAATAGAAAAAAACAAAAGAAAAAAAAGTCATTATTAGTTCAACTGTTGACATCCATTCAAAATTTTAGTGCATGTATTAATACCTTTTCTTTCGTTCATTCCATCTATTCATCTAGCCCTCCGCATATTACAACCCTGGAAAGTCCTCTTGATCTTCAAAAATCATAGTTCTTGTAGTGGAGAAATAAAGCTGATACAAGCTTATGGTAGAGTATGGATTAAGCAGATTGAGAGTGAAAATATCCCTAAACACAAGTGAGGTGAGAGCAAACACTTTATCTTGAGTGAAATCTCTTTTGTCCAATCTCTTGGATTAAATACTTTCAGTGTTTGTTTTATTAACACTCTTTCAAATTGCTTTGATCAAATTATGAGGAAGTGATTTATGTCAATTTCCTATTATTGTTTTGAGCATGGGCGGATTTTCTTTTACCCTTATATCTTTTTGACTCTTGTAAACTTTGTCCAGGAGTACAAAGGTCTAAGTGTGGGAGAATTTGATTGAGCCCAAGTTTATCTTATTAATTGGCTACACTTTCATAACTGTTAATGCACTTTTTGACTCCTAATTGTAACTTTTGTGCTTAAATTAGTTCCTTATATTGAGCTCATATGATTTGCAATTTGTTAGTAAAATTGTCGCAAATTGATATTAATTGCATTATAATTTTTCTAAGGACAATTAATACTGCAAATGGCTATTTTGTTTTGTAGGAAAACAAGGGAGTCAACTCATCAGAAAGTTAACAGGACGTGAGCCTCCCATGCACGTCACGGTGCATCCAGCAAAAAGCACGTCGCGACGTCAAACAATTCTTACGTCGCAGCGTACAATCGAGCAACAGCACGTCGCGACGTCTAACAATTCACACGTCGCGACAAGAGAACAAGCAGCCGCACGTCGCGACGTCAAATAATTCACTCGTCGCAACGTGCAGACGGATACCCGGACTCCAAATAGAAATTTCTCTCATTGTACCGACCCGACCCGTGACTCATCCTTTAAATCCACCTGAATTAGGTTAGAACAATTATCTTTTGGGAGGTCGAACACTGAAAAGAAAGAAGAGACAGAAGAGCGAAGAGACAACAAAAGAATTCACGGCCTCACCACCCAGGATTCCTTTAGGGGTTCCCTGGGTAGAATCTTTGTATAGGTTTTCGTTTTCATTTCACCGCCGACTCCACCACGAGTAGCTTGGATTCGTCACGAGTTGTGAAGTTTCCGGTTGTAATGCGTGGTTAGGCATTTATTTTCTCCTGAAGATGCAGTGATGGTTGGAGTTCACCGAGCTTCAAATGGGAGTAGCTTAATCCGTAGTTTAGCTATGATTTATGAATGCCTAGGTCTAAGATTTGTAACTTGTAGTGAAGATACTCGATTATAGCTTAATTAAATGTTGGACATTTAATGTGTTGTTTGGATTAGTAGTTTACATTGTCACGTTTAACTACTCTGTTATGAACAGTCGAGTTGGGGTTTATTGCTTTGTAGTTAGATTTGCTTTATTAGAGTTTAATCAAGTGTTGAACAATGTAATGTGTATGGATTTTTTTATGCAGAACTTTGAGCTTAAATATATGAAGTCTCATATATGTCAACTTGTGATCTTGTTGATTCTCTTTTATTAGCCTAGTTGTGTTTGATATTGAGTTGATGCTAGATTTCATTTGGCTCTTTGCTTTGGCAAATTCCACCGCACACACTAAGATGAGCTTAACAAGGTTTTAAGAAATGGAGTTCATTGATTAAAACCTTGGACTTAAAGAGTCCTTTAAGGTTCTAAGGCTCAAGAGCACTTAATGGGATCTTGAAAAATGGAGTTCATTAATCAAGATCCTGGACTTAAAGAGAGTTCTTTAAGGTTTATCATTTCACACTGAGTGTTTGCTATGTTCACTTGTGATCTTGTTGATTCTCTTTTATTTTCCTAGTTGTGTTTGATATTGAGTTGATGCTAGATTTCATTTGACTCATTGCATTGGCAATTCCACCGCACACACTAAGATGCGCTTAACGAGATTTTAAAAAATGAAGTTCATTGATTAAAACCTTGGACTTAAAGAGTCCTTTAAGGTTTTAAGGCTCAAGAGCACTTAATGAGATCTTGAGAAATGGACTTCATTAATCAAGATCCTGGACTTAAAGAGAGCCCTTTAAGGTTCATCATTTCAAACTTAGTGTTTGCTAATCCCATCAAATTAGTTTTGAATTGTGATAGCTAAAGCTCATTTTCAAGAGGATTTTATCACTTGTTTTAATCTTTTCATTTTCTAAAACCCAAAAATATTTTTTACATGCTTTTTACAATACTTTTTAGTTCTTTAATATTTTCAAAAATCAAAACCCCCCCTTTCCTTGCTGATTTCACTTGCATTTTATGACATATAGGCTAGCTTAGGCCCATTTCATTAGGTTCCGATTAAGTGAGACGACCCGAGGTTGCATCATGTACTGCAATCCTTGGAATTAAATTATTTTTGATTCGATTTCCGAGGGATTGATCTTTAGATCGATACGAAGAGCCGATCAGGCATAAAATAACACTAATACAACCTCTTAAAACTAGAACCAAGAAGATCATGTTGACATTAGTGCAGACAATCAACCACTAAAGAATGGTTGGCAAAGGAGGTGCTGATGGTAGCGAGTGATAGTGATGTTGGTCGAAGCACTAATAAATATAAGAGAAAAAGTGGTGAATGTTAATTAATTTAATTTTAATTAAAGTTTGTTAGATTAATGTTAAATTAGAATGTATTACTATTAGTTAGAGTTATTATGATTTATTAGAGTTAATTATATTTAATTTAAGATTAAGAATAATTAAAATTAAAACTTAGATTTAATTAAGATAGTCAAACTCATATGACTAATAAAATAAAAATGAGTGTCATGTTAGTATTAATGTGACACTTAATAGAACGTAAATCTATCGAGACTTTTCTCGGTTTATAATTAAATTTGAATAGTTTTGAAATATTAGTATTTTTTAGACATTTGAAAATGCTAGAAGTGGACATATATTTTAATGGAATCATTATAGTTCAAAATATACTTTTACCAAATAAATTACATAAAAAACATTCATAATTTTTGATTAAGTCATCAAACTGTCTCGTTAAATCAGGTGGAGAAGGCTACATATACTAACTTTAAAATCTCAAAAGAAAAAGAAACATAACATAACACTAATTTTGAAAAATTACCCTTATTTAAAAGTAACTAAAGGAAAATAACTTTCAATCTAAATAAAAGAAATCAAAATTTAAAATAGTAAAAAAATCATAAAAGAGTAACACAACTAAAATAAACAATAGAAAAATAAAGATGAGACAATTAAGGATACTTAGGTCTAGATTTAAAATGAAAATATAAAATTAAAAAATGCAGACATAAAGATAACGATTTTAATTAAATATGGAAAGGTCAAAATATTGCATAAATATCACAAAATTTGGATAAATATTAATCATTTTAAGTGTATGTTAAATATTTTAATAAATATGATTGATCATAAATATATTTTTCTAATCTAATAACATCATAACTTAAGTCATCTTTAGCCCACTTGTCTAATATAATTCACAAAATGCCCACAAAATAGTTTAATATATATTTTATTTTCCATAAAATAGTCAAAATATTAATTAGGTATGATATGATTAAATTTTTAAGTTAAATTGAACTCATCCAATTTAATTGGAAATTTTCAATCGATGTGAAAAGTATAACATAGTAAATGATAAAATACATTCATGTACCAGATTTAAACTAAAGGAATTGTAGCAATGAAATATGTTTGTTTTACGTGTGCATATGTTCAAGTGTATCAAGACATTATACTTAATATGATAACAATGATAAAAAAAATTGGGAATAAACCTATTATGGAAAAGTGTTTGAGAAGAAGAAATATAACATAAGCATACTTGGATCATGAACAAAAAGAGAGCTTTAGCGAAGATCTGAAAAGTTTTTAGGAACGTAGTCTTTTGATTGAACATATTAGGAAAACCGTAGAAAGGAACTAATGTAAAACTAAAGAAAAAAAAATCTAATACGTCAATAAGGACCACACCCATTAATAAAACCTAATGGGTGTAATTACCATTTTAGCCCATCATTAATTTGTTAATTACACCCCAAGAATTCTATACATATTTTTATGTATTAACCCTACTCTTTTACATTTGATGACATTAAATAAAATTAGTTCACTTTAATTAGGTCCTTAAACTTTATAACATAGATATGTACATGATTATATATTGTAATACATATACATCTACATATTCAGGCGCATTTGTAATTATGTATCGCAAATGATGCATGGTCCAAAATTCTAACAATCTCCCGCTTGGACTACACAATCATATTCTCACATAATAAAACCACCAACCATATATAAATCTTTATAACCAATTTGTGCACAAAAATAACGATGTGTCATCTAAATTGATCCCATCCATTAGTTTCACTAACATAAGGACCAAAGGGGTAGTCGTTATCATTTTGCAACTAAACCCACGATGATCTCATGCATTAATTTAACTAAATAACATAATATCAAGTGTGAATGTGTGGCATGAAAATTACATGTAATATTATCTACACATGCTTATTTTCAACTAGTCCAACCTTAACCAAATGAGATTAGATTTTAGAGTAAACAATAGAAAATTGAAAAAGAACTAAATATTCCATTAATTTCATGGCATCAAGTATAATATCAATCACAAAGAATATAATTTAAACTCCCACTAAATCAAATGGTATCAAATGTAACAAAGCCTATATGAGTAACATGCTCATGAAAAGCCTTAGGCATTAATGCCTTAATGAGCGGATTTTCAATCATAGAGTTTGGTCTTATTAGCTTAATATTAACAAAACCACTATGAACTCTTTCTTTCACAACAAGGAACTTAATGTCTATATATTTGGATCTAAAAGAGCTCATGTTTCTATTTAAATAAAAGATAATTGCTCTATTGTCAAAGTATAACTTGAGTGGCCTTTCAATACCATTGACTACTCATAGTCCTATAATGAAATTATACTTCCATATAATATGATTAAATGTCTCATAATATGCAACAAATTCAGCCTCCATAATAGAAGATGCAATGAGCATCTGTTTGGAACTTTTCCAAGAAATTGTAGTTTCGACTAACAAAAATGTATAACTAGAAGTTGATTTATGACTATCTTGACATCCAACAAAGTTAGAATAAAAAGATTCAATGATCTTTAGTTTGTCTAACCTCCTATATGTGAGCATATAATCCTTAGTGTTTTGTAAATATATGAAAACTTTTTTTTGGCTACCCAATGTTTTCTTCCTACTTTGTTTTGGCATCTATCAAGCATCCCAACAAAATATACAAGGTCAGGATGAGTGCATACCTGCACGTACATCAAACTCCCTACTATTGATGCTTAAGGGATATTCTGCATAAACTTAGATTCTATTTTATCCTCCAAATAGTAATTTTAACTAAATTGATCTCCTTTAGACACAAGGGTATCATGAGGTCTACAATTTTGCATGATAAATTGATGCAATACTTTTTCAATGTAATTTTTTTATGATAATACTAGATTTTTATGTGAACGATGATGATGAATTTGGATCCCTAATACTAAGGATGTCTCACCAAAATCTTTCATTTTTAATTGCTCTAAAAGAAATTTCTTAGTTTCTCGAACCAATTCCATATTACTATTGGCAAGTCAAATATCATCCAGATATAGGACCAAGAAAATGAAATCGCTATCGATGAAATTAACTACACACAATCTTCAACAACGTTCACTCTAAAGTTAGATGAGAGAACAACTAATGAAACTTTTGGTACAATTGATGGGAAGATTATTTGAGCCTATATATGGATTTTTTTAAGTTTACAAACTAATTATTTAGTTTCCTCAAGAGCTAAATCCTTCGATTATTTCATATAAATCATTTCCTTAATGTCTCGATTGAGAAATGTTATTTCTACATCTATATGATGTAGCTCAAGATCAAAATGTCTCACAAGTGCCATAATAGTCCTAAAAATGTCCTTCGATAAAACTAGAAAATAAATACTAATATATCTTACATACGGTTTCTTATCATTTGGCTTTTAAGGTCTTGCCTCAACTGGACATCCCTAAGCATGTAAATGCTTTAAGACAGGTTCCTTATCTATCCATAACTCATAAAGGTTTTATTTTTAGCTTTTATAAGAACTCTATTAAGTATGTACGTTACGATATTTAATGCATCTCCCTATAGTAAGTGAAGAAAAGTTGTACGACAAATCATACTTTGTAGTTCATCCTTAAGGAATCTATTTTGTCTATTTACTACACCAATCAATCTAAAGAACCTAGCACATTGTATTGGGGACCAATCCCACACTCACTTAGGAATCAAGCAAATGGACTTGGATGTTGTTCACCTGAACTATCATATATTTCATATCATTCACCACCATGATTGGATCTTATGGCCTTGATAGTTTTACCTCGTTGATTTTCAATTTCGATCTTAAACATCTTAAAAACATCAAATACTTGAGATTTCTTGTGAATTAAGTATAGGTAGTTATATCGAGAGTAATCATCTATGAATATGATAAAATATTGTTGACCATTCTATAAAGTTGAATGAAATGACCCATAAATATTTATAAATATCAATGTTAAGATATTCTTAGCTCCCTTAGCTCATATTTTTCTTATGTTTTTAGTTTTGCCCTTTATACTCTTAACATAAACATTGTAATCTGATTCATCAAGTGTTTCAAGAATCCCTTCCAACATAAGCCTGTCAATTCTCTTTTTAGAGATGTGGGCCAAAGGTTTATGCCATAATAATGAAGAATTTTGATTTGATAATTTGCATTTAGCAGCTTTCGTTTCAACATTATAAGACTATTATATAAATTTACTGTATGAAGTAAATAAATGTTGTCATGATCAGATAAATTACTAGTTCTAACAAGCATAAAATTAAAATAAACATCACTTCTTATGTTTCCCAATGAACAAACAAAGCCTTATTTGTTTAATATAGAAAATGAAAACAAATTTCACCTAAAAAGTGGTACAATAAATATGTTTTTTAATTCTAAATAAAAATAGTATGTAATAACAACCAAAAAATCCCTATGCCTAAAACTTCCACCGGATTTTTGGCCCCGTCTAAATGTACTTCTCATCATCACTAGGTATTCGAAAGTTCAACCGACCTTGCATAGATATACTTATATGAGTTATAACACTAGAATCTAACCACCATATATATCTTGGTACTAAAACCAAATTAACATCAATGCAAACAAAAGTGAAAGACATATGTCTTTATTCACCAAATGCGATATTTGGCATAGTCTTTCTTCATATGAGAACGATCCTTGTAAAAGAAGCATTTCTTTTAGTTATGTCTATTCAACATATCCTTATGCTTCTTTTGCGATTTGGATATCGTATCTTTTTTTCTTTCTACTTCTTACCATGTCATGAAAAGGTTGATGTGAAATGAACACTCTCAATCTTGTGTTGTTTTATCCTATCTTCTTCTTGCACTGAGTAAGACATTAGGTGAATGTCCACTTTTCCTGTTGACAATTATAGCTCACCTCCAATTGACTGAATTTTGAAGGAAGAGACATCAACATTAAGTGAACGAGCAAGTCTTCTGACAACTCTATGTTCAATGTCTTTAGTTTTTCTATAAGATGAAACATTTCAAGTATGTACCCTCTTATGCTTCTATTGCCTTTATTCCTCATAGAGATAAAATTCCTTAAAGTTGCACTCATCTTTACCTCACCATTTTTGGTGGAAGCTGTTGGGATTTCTAGTGCTATTCTGATATTCTTTAAACAGAAACTTAACAAAGATTTGTTATTTTGCATAAATGTAACTTGCAAAAATTAAAGAAGACAGATTTACTTGGTTCGATAGCACAAAGCTACCTACATCCAAGGTTCCCACTTGATAGTGGTGTAAGAAATTTCACTATATGCCAACAAGAAGAAAAATTACAGAGATTGAGTGTTCTCCTGAATACCTGCAAAAGAGTCTCAAAACTCCTCAGTACCCAAGGTTAGTACTCTAACACTCTCTGGCTAATTTTTCCTCTCTAATTTTCTCACTTTCACAACTCAATACAATGAACAATGGAAGATCAAAATTTCTGTGTGATGTGCTGTATATATTTTGTCTGAAGCCTAAGTCTTGCCTTTTATAGGTGGAGAAGATGCTTTCGGACGACTGTCTCTTGAATTAGGCATCCCTCATATGCCTTCCACGTGAGCTTTAATGAACCTTCATATGCTATGCGTATTGTGTTGTGGCTGCTGCGTTTTGTAACTCTTTTAATTGTGTGTTGACTGCTTTAATGAAACGGCAGTGCTTTGATCTATTTGCTTCATGCTTGTGTCTTTTGCTCACATGGGTATGTCATCATGTAAGTCATTTGTTTCAATCATATTCGGAATCTTCGAGAGCTTTGCTTCATGTCCCCTTCGACATTTCAGACACCATCTTCTTACATCCTTCATGTATTCTTCAGCTTTTGTTACTTTTGCGTATGATTGATTGAGAATCAGTGAACTTTTCTCACATCTTTTCCCTCCTTCTCCATTAATCCATACTTAGAACCTCCATTTGTGAGTGAAACCCCAAAAAACCCGAAAAAACTATTTCTCCCAAAACTTTGTGAGATCTGTCAATATCTACTTCGATTTCAAGAGGTTTCCCTTCTATTTCACCTACCATAGCTGAAATTGAAAAAAAAAACCCTAAACAAAAAACCCCAAATCTGAAAAAAAAAATCCCCAAATCATGAAACCCTAATTTTCGTCACTTCATCGGGGTTGGTCAGATCTGCTTCTGGAGTCATGGGGCTTCCTCGATCTGTAAGTAATCTCTGCAAAAAAAAAACTTCTTTTGTGTTAGTATTTTTGTTCCGAAATCTGAGGGATTTTTCTCACCTTGTATTTTTTCCAGATTGAAGGTTCCTTTGGAGATTAGATCTCTGACGAAATGCAGACGCACATCAATGTGCTTGGATCTCTCGTGAAGGATTGGATCGCAACTCAGGTACCATGCACTCTGACTATCCGTGTATAGTGTTGGTGTTGTGATTTCTGTGTTTATTTCCTTAAGTATACCTGATAGCCATGCTAGCTCCTTTACTCCTTCAGTAATTGCAAAATATTATGCTTCTGTGGTAAATAAGCTTACTACTGTTTGTTGCTGTGATTTCCAAATGATTGTGTTTGCTGATAGTGTAAAAACATATGCTGAAATTGACTTTCTTGAGTCCTTATCTGCTGCATAGTTTGCATCCACATAGCCACATAAAGACAGATATTTGCATTTTGTTAGTTCTGTTTTAGAAAAACATAAGCCATAGTTCATTGTTCCAGATATATATCTGAGAACATTTTTGAGCCCTTGCCAATGTTCTAAACCTGGATTGGCCATGAACTTACTTAGGATACTTATAGCATAGGCTAAATCAGGCCTTGTGCATAGCATAAGGTACATTAGACATCCAACGCCTATACCATATGGATAGTGAGTCATAGCCTTCTGTTCTTCTTCAGTCTTGGGACACTTATCAGAATCCATCTGTAAGTGTGATCCTAAAGGTACTGAAGTAGGTTTAGCTTGTTCCATGTTAAATTGTGTTAAGATTTTCCTTATATAATTCCTCTGAACAAGCCATAGCTTTCCCTCCCTCCTCTTTCTAATAATCTGCATTCCTAAGAGCTTTTGTGCTTCCCCTAGGTCTTTCATTTCAAAATGTGAGCACAGTTCAGCCTTGACCTCTTGAACTATATTCAACTCCTTCCCTGTGATGATAAGATCATCTACATAGACTAACATATAAACTGCTTTAGTCATTCCTAGAACTTTGTAATATAGGCAGTAATCATATGAGCTTCGGATGAAGTTCATACTAGCAGCAACCTCATGGAACTTTTTGTTCCATTGTCTAGGGGCTTGCTTGAGCCCATATAGAGATTTTTGCAATAGGCAAACATGGTCCAGCTTATTTTTGTCCTCAAAGCCGATTGGTTGCTTCATATCTATGGTCTCTTCTAGCTTTCCATATAAGAAAGCTGTCTTAACATCCATTTGATGGATTTCCCAATCATATAAAGTTGTTAGGACTAAAATAAGCCTAATAGTCTTGAATTTAACTATTGGAGAGAATATCTCCTTGTAGTCTATCCCTTCCTTTTGCCTAAATCCCTTAGCTACAAGCCTAGCCTTATAAATTCTAGGTTCTGCTTCTGTTACCCCTTCTTTCAATTTGAAAAGCCATTTATTCTCAATTAATTTGGCTTTGTAAGGTCTAGGTACTAAAGTCCAAGTGTTATTATTCATTAATGAAGAGTATTCCTTCTCACAAGCTTCCTTCCAATTTCTAGCATCCTTTCCTCTCATGGCTTCATCATAGGTTTCAGGTGCCTTATTCTCTACATTTTCAGCCATGAAACATGTTAATTCAACCATGTCTAATTCAGTGTACCTTTTGCTAGGTATGCTGATTCTTGGTTGCCTATCCCTTGTGAGTTGGTAGTCCTGTAGGTTCTCTTGCATATCAGCTGAAGGTGGGTGTAAGTTTTCTTCCTCAACTTCTGCTTCTTCCCTCCTTTCTTCATACTGTGTTGTGCCTTCTGGAGGCTCCACAGTTTCTGATTGTAAACCACCATCTTCTTCAGATTCAGGTGGTACATAAAATGGGACTGAATTGTTTGCAGTCCCTAAATTCTTCTGAATGTCACCTAGAAGATCAGAATTTTGAGAATTCTTATTCAGCAGAGGGAATTCATCTTCTTTAAAGATGACATCTCTGCTAATGATCGTTTTGTAGGCTCCCTTTTGAAGTAGAAGAAGCTTATAGCCCTTTACACCTTCTGGATAACCTAGAAACACCCCTTTGACTGCTCTAGGCTCCAATTTTCCCTCTTTCTGATGTGCATAGGCAGCACATCCAAAAGTCCTTAGGTGTGAGAGTTTAGGTTTCTTTCCACTCCAAATTTCCTGAGGAGTCTTATAATCATTAGCTGAGGTTGGAAACCTATTAATTAAATAGGCTGTTGTCCTAATTGTTTCCCTCCAAAGAGAATGTGAGCAACCCGATGAGAGGAGCATGCACCTAGTCTTTTCTAGGAGAGTTCTATTCAATCTTTCAGCTACTCCATTCTGTTGTGGAGTAGCTCTAACTGTCTTATGCCTTAGGATTCCATTTTTACTGCAGTATTCCTCAAATTCCTTATTGCAATACTCCAGCCCATTATCAGTCCTTAGGCATTTCAACTTTCTCCCAGTTTGGTTTTCCATAAGAGTATGTCATCTCATGAAAAACTCTAGTGCCTCATCCTTCCTCTTCATAGGGTAAACCCAACATTTCCTTGACTTGTCATCAATTATGGACATAAAGTACACATTCCCTCTTGCTGTTGGGACTTGTGCTGGCCCCCAGAGATCACTGTGAGCATACTCCATGATCTCTGTGGCTCTCTTAGCTCTCCTTTGAAATGCTAACCTGTGGTGCTTACCTAGCACACAGGATTCACAAAAATCTAACTTCTGTAGGTTCTTTTCAGGTATAAGACCTTGTCTAGAGAGATGGAGCAGGCTTTTGTTGCCTGCATGACCCAACCTAGCATGCCATTTCTTGGTTGGCTCAAGGTTAATACTTTCTGAAATTTGATTAATTTCAGTTGTGCCTATTACATAGTATAGGCCACCCCTCTCCACTCCTCTAATGATGACTCTTCCATCCCTTAGGATTTCTCTAAGTCCATCTTTAGATCTTATCTGAAAGCCTTGTTTATCAAACAAGCTTTCTGAGATCAGATTTCTCCTTATTCCAGGTACAAATATGACATTGCTTAGGATCCTCCTCTTTCCATCAAACATGTTGATGGAAACGCTTCCTATGCCCTCTATCCTTTGCTGCCTAGAATCTGTCATTTTAACCTTGGCAGTGACTGGTTCAAATGTAATGAACCAGTCCCTATGAGGAATGACATGCATAGTACACCCTGAGTCAATTATCCACTCTCTACTAAGGTTTTCACAATCCTCAGTTACAACCAATATTTCATCTTCACTAGAATCTTCAGGTTTTTCGACATTACCTGAAATTCCACTTTCTGCTGCCTTGTCCTTCTTCTTTTTCCTACAATCCTTTGCAAAATATCCCACCTTGTCACAGTAGAAGCAAGTCTTAGCTTTTCCCTTTTTCTTCTTTTCATTTTCACCTTCCTTAGGTTGTTTTTCCTTCCCACTTCCCTTCTTCCACTTTCCCTTCTTGCTGTTTTTCTTATGAGCTTTCTTCTCATAGTTATTCTCTACAAACATCACTTCAGCCTCCTTTTTAAATGGATTCACTTCAACTATTTTTTCCATAAGAGAATCTAATACCCTTTTAACAGTAAGTGATTCTCCACTAGCATGCTTGATTACCTTCTTGGATGCATTAAATTCAGAAGGTAATGCCTTTAAGATTACTACAGCTTGATGCTCTTCACTAATTTTCTCATTTATAGCTTCTAAATCTTGTACTAGCTTGAAGAAATAATCTAGGTTATCATTTAAGGATACTGAAGTGTTCATTTTGTAGTTTGCAAGGTTGTGGAGAAGTGTCATCTTATTAAGAAGACATTTCTTAGCATACAACTCATCTAATTTCACCCAAAGTTTCTGTGCAGTGTTGCAATTCTGCACTTTCCTTATCACAGTAGGTGACAAATGAAGCATTAACTTGCAATGTGCAAGTCTTTGCATTTTCAGCTTCTTAATAGGATCAGTTTCAAGGTCATATTCATCATCAATAGCACCATAACAGTCATAAGACTCCAGAAGTGCTTGCATCTTGAGTTTCCATATGGTAAAGTCTTCTTTACCAGAAAAAAAAATCCATTTCTTTACCTACCATGATTTCTGTAATGTAAAGAAACTTAAAATTGCACTCACTTACTGATGTTGAATGTATCTGATACTGAACTTACTGACTGATCTTGACTGATTGTTTAGGCTTCTTTACTGACTGATCTTGGATTATTCTTGATGCTTCTTTGCTGCTTGAAGTGTCCAAGAATTGTCCCAGGAGGTCTTGATGCTCTGATACCACTTTATGTTGGGATTTCTACTGCTATTATGATATTCTTTAAACAGAAACTTAACAAAGATTTGTTATTTTGCATAAATGTAACTTGCAGAAATTAAAGAAGACAGATTTACTTGGTTCGATAGCACAAAGCTACCTACATCCAAGGTTCCCGCTTGATAGTGGTGTAGGAAATTTCACTATACGCCAACAAGAAGAAAAATTACAGAGATTGAGTGTTCTCCTGAACACCTGCAAAAGAGTCTCAAAACTCCTCAGTACCTAAGGTTAGTACTTTAGCACTCTCTGACTAATTTTTCCTCTCCAATTTTCTCACTTTCACAACTCAATACAATGAACAATGGAAGATCAAAATTTCTGTGTGATGTGTTGTATATATTTTGTCTGAAGCCTAAGTCTTGCCTTTTATAGCTGAAGAAGATGGAGAAGATGCTTTCGGATGACTGTCTCTTGAATTAAGCATCCCTCATGTGCCTTCCATGTGAGCTTTAATGAACTTTCATATGCTGTGCGTATTGTGTTGTGGCTGCTGCATTTTGTAACTCCTTTAATTGTGTGTTGATTGCTTTAATGAAACGGCAGTGCTTTGATTTATTTGCTTCATGCTTGTGTCTTTTGCTCACGTGGGTATGTCTTCATGTACGTCATTTGTTTCAATCATATTCGGAATCTTCAAGAGCTTTGCTTTATGTCCCCTTCGACATTTCAGACACCATCTTTTTACATCCTTCATGTATTCTTCAGCTTTTGTTGCTTCTGCGTATGATTGATGGAGAATCAGTGAACTTTTCTCACAGAAGCTTTTCAAAAGTGTTAAGGAACTATTTGGCATTCGTTGCTTCAAACATAATGTCCAGAAACAACTTTAAAATAGCATTCTTCATGATCATAAGACTCATGCAATTAAAGCCACAAACCTCTCAAAAATTCTCTTATCCTTAAAAGAGCTTTGATTTGTAAGAGGTATAAGAGTTGACACTAAGCACATATTGTTAATGTTGACTGAAACACAAGAAGCGTTAACAAATATTAGCTATATAGAGAGCAATAATTAGAACTTAAGTTTGTTCCCTTTCATCTTTTCTTTTGTTATGAGCAGTTAACCATAACTTAACCTCACACACATCGATCATTTTATCATCGTTAGATAGAGAATGAAGCCAAAAGAACAAATCTTTACTAATAAAAGACCAAACTTATATGGGCTAAACACTCTCAATGGACTTAGGCTATGTTTAGTTGGACGTAAGGTTTTTAATGGAATGGAATGAAATGAAATAGAATAAAATGGTTTATAATAATAGAATAGAATGTAAATGGATGTAATATTAGAAAATTGTTATTTGAGAATCATGGAAGATTTTATAATATAAAATAGTAAAATGTTATTTAGAAGAAAGTTTTATAATATAATACAGTAAAAAGTTGTTTATCATTTTACATTCCATCATAAACGCTCCAAATTGGAAGTTTTTCATTTTTATTGTTTATGATGTAATATGAAATTATCCTCTTTCGTCTTATTACATTCTATTTTATTATAAACTATCTTCTTCTTTTTTTGAAACTAAGCAAAACTTCATTAAGCAAAAGAATGAAACATCAACCCAGAAGAGGCACCTAACCCAAAGCCAATAGGCTTTACCCCATAACACCCGAACCTAGAACCTCTTCTGCATTGACAACAAACGAAGGACAATCACAAACAAGAATAGAAGCAATACTACTAGGGACAGAATCCCACTCAAACCGGTGTGCATGAAATAAAGCGACCCTTGCTAACGCATGAGCAGCCTTATTGGCATTCCGCGAAGTCCACTGGAAGGACAACTGGGAGAAACTACTCTGAAGTAAAAGGCAATCAGCCAAAATCGTACCAACCTCTGACGAATTACTAGAAAAACTTTGAAGATGATTAATGGCTGTAAAACAATCCGATTCAATCACAATGTTATCTAAACATAGATCCTTCAACCAACTCAGAGCCTCTTTGATGGAAATAACTTCAGCAAGAAAAGCATCCTCACAACAACAAATATGGCCCGACAAAGCCTTAACCATCCTACCCTGATCATCCCTAAGAACAACCCCAAATCCCGAGCTATTAACACCTGGCAGGACAGAAGCATCAACATTACATTTCAGCCACCCCTCTTCAGGCTAACACCAAACAAGACATCGAGATAGACTGAACCCATCAACTTGTAACTGCCCAAATGCACAATTTGTGTAACATCCCGTTACTGTTAGCAAGGGTATTATGGTAATATTGGGTTAGACTGATAGGTTTCATTGCATTCACTGATTGAACATGTTACTAGCCTCTAATTATAGAGGAACTTGTTTCTTGCATATGCATTTATTCATAGGTACATGCATTCATGATTTTTCGGCATTTTAATTGTGAGTACGAATTGATTAGATTGTGAACTGACTGAACTGACTGAATTATGATTAATGGAGAAATTAGGAATAAGTGGACTCGAATGACTGATTTAGAATAGTCTAAGAGTGATTGACTATTGATAGTGGCTCATAGGAAATTTTCGAAAAATTCGGGAGAAAATGCCCGAACCGAAAATTTTGGAGTGACCGACTGATTGACTGTATAGTACTGAAAGAATTGTCCAATGGCAAAGGAAAAATTAGAGTTATACTGTTAGGAAATAAAAATGTTGAGCCATTGAAATTTAGAGACTGAAATTTGAACTGATTTGGAGACCTATGTCTATAAATAGCTAGGTTAGAAATTGGGGAAATTACCTAAGGCAAAAATCGTTCTTCTCTTCCTCCTCCTTCGACGTTCATCGATTCCTTCCCCATTGGTGAGATTCGTCGATTCTTCCTTATGGTTTCTTCTCATTGTGCAAAGCTAACTGGTTTATTGTAATTGATGAAAGTTGAGAAGGATTGAGAGTGGGTTATCGTTGATTTTGGAAGATTTTAGGGTTACGGAGATTTACGGTGATTTGTGGAATTTAATCTTCGATTGGTAAGTATTTATGGTTTTAATGTTGTTATTAATGGTTTCTAATGCATTTATGACATTTATTATGGTTGATTTGGGTAGTTGGAGTATTTAATGGAGGTTTTAGAGAAAGAAATGGCGGAAATCGATCGGAGAAGAAGAAGGAATCCCCGCACGTTGCGACGTTTGATGCGGCCTCGCCGCGGTGAGAAAATTAAGTGCTCGCCGCGACGAGCGCAGCGAGACGCCGCGACTAGCGTCAAATTTGTTGACGCCGCGGCTAGCCTCCTTTGCCTCACGGCGCATCCAGAGTGGATTGTTCGTCGCGGCGAGCAGTCTTCACGTCGCGGCGAGGGACCATTTTTACGCCGCGACGAGAGCTTCTTGGCCGCGGTGAAGGGGCTTTTTTGAATAGATGAGTGTTTGTTTATTGGACATAATTTATGGTATAGACCTCCGATTGAGGTGATTCCTGATTCGTTACGGACTAGAAAAAGAGGTCTACTATTGAGGATAATTATGAGAGTTAGAATTTAATTTAAATGGTATTGATTTATAGAGAATGAGGTCAATTATGGTTCTTAGTGTGACCTAAATATTGAATTGAGACAATTTGAGTTTTAATTGAGGTTTTCAATGGAGGTTTTGATCCAGTGAATAGGGAATTATTATAGGAAGTACGAATTGAGGAAATTGAACTGAATTATAGGATTGGATCAATTATTGTCGATTAATTGAGCGAAGAGTTAAAATTGAGCCTAAGAGTTCTAAATTGGGTTTTAGCGTCGGGAAAATCGTGAACATGCATTGTACATAATTCCACTGAGACATATGCATCACTGAATGGTTTAATTGAGCATCTAGTAATGGGACTGTATTTTACTGTTATAGAGGCGTCGTTGGATCGTCATTCCACGGACATTGCTGGAACTTCCAGACAGTAGCTCAGAAGTTACAGGTGAGTAACCTAGTTGGTTTCTCAAATTCCTAACTGTCTAAATGTTCTATGTGAATTACTTGCCAATGTGATTTGCATGATTACTGAAATGTACATGATCGAATGACATGTTTCTACCAGTATTGATTGACTCATCAGATTGGATTGGATTACCGTATGATGTTGAGGAATATAATACGGGTTTTATAGCCGCATAATCGTAGATTCTCAACACCAATTATCGAACATCGCATTGCATGCATAAATGCATGATCGATAATAGAATGTGACCCAAGTTGCTATTATCACCGAAAAGAGCCTCGAGCTCGAACATCAGATCGACGCCTCGAGCCCGAGGGAAAATCTCGACGCGTCCCCATCAATGCCGATCAACACTTGGGCAAACATCAATAATGGAAAAGAGTCTCATATGCATTGTATACATGACCGATTGAATTGCAAACTTATCAATTATGTGATGACATGAGATATTGTAAATTGTTACATGCTATCGTAAATCGCTGCATGATTTATCAGAAATTGTGATATGATACTATAAACCGTTATATACTATTGTAAATTGCTATTTGATATCGCAAACCGTTATAGATCATAAATTGTTATATAATACCGTAAATTGAATATTATCAGTGTTATGTTGTACATAATTCGTAATGCATGATTTGAGTGAACCATCGATGATGGTTTCACCGAGTTCGCAAACTCACCCAAAATTGCATCTAATTTTTCAGATCGATAGAGTAGACCCCAGCTCCGGAGATAGTCTTTTCTGCCGTCGAAGCGCGTCTTTGTGAGAAGCGATGGCACACACGCGGTCAATTTGGGTTGGACTTTGAGGATGACTTAGGATAGATGTTTGTATCAGTTTCCTTTTTGGTTTTGTTTAGGGGACTGATAGACTTGTCTATTCTGATACTGGATGAATGTATTAAGATTCTTTTGGATTTTAAAGTTACAGTTTTCTGATATATTATGATTTTAATTATTGCGATGCCATGTAGATTATTAGTGGGAATGTTCTGGTGGTGCACCTTTATCGTGGGATACGTATCGGAGCGACCTTCGGGCGTCCCGATGTGTACCCTACGGTGAGGGGGCGCTACAATTTGCTTCCTTCCAATTTGCCAGAAACTCATCAGCCAAAGAAATGATTTCATTCGGATGAGCGTCTCGTTGCTCCCAACACAACAGATTGCGATGGAACCAAAGGCTCCAACAAATCACCGTAAACCGATAGCCTGACAATGTAATTCTTACCAGATTAAGCGCCATGAGATGCACCCTTTAACATCTGACCCCGAAAGAATAAAACCTGTAGCAGACCACACACTCCTAGCAAAAGCACAATTGAGCAACACATGATCTATCGATTCAGGCAAACCACATCTGATACAAGCAATCAATCTCAACACCCCTAGCTAGAAGTCGCTGCTTGCACGACACAAAATCACGCAATACCCTCCAAGTAAAGTCTTTAACTTTCGGGGGGATATGGGCATTCCAAAGAGAATTCCAAAACCCAAAGAATCACATAAGAAGAAATAGAAGAAAATGTTCAAGGGCAAGTCTATACCCCGATTTAATGTAATCGTACCATCCTTATTAAAGTGCCGCAGAATCGATCAGAAGGCAAAGACAGAGAAATAGGAATTTTAAAAACATTCAAGGCATCAGCCGGAGGTAAAATACCATTGACAAAAGTGTGATCCCATCCCGATTTGTCCGAATTGAGAAGGTCACTAACCTTCAAATTCTCCATACCAGGCAACGGATCAGACCTCACAAAGAAGCTCTCAGCACAATTCAGCCAAGGATGGTTGAAAACTGAGATGGAATTACCATCTCCCACTCTCCACCGAGCTCCATGACCCAACAAGTTCTGAGCCGTAAAACTACTCCGCCATATGAAACTGGGATTCCGCCCTTCACTAGCCTGGAGAAAATTACAATCTGGAAAATACCTTGCTTTAAACAACCGACTAGGCAACGAGGTCTGATCGTCGAATCGCCACCCTCGCCATAAAGCAACGCAAGATTAAAACAATACAAATCCCTAAACCCCATACCACCCAATTTCTTCTGAGTACAAAGCCTCTCCCACTTTGCCCAGTGAATTTTAGAACGGTGACAGGAACCGCACCCCACCAAGAAGAATTCATCATGATATGTAAATCGTCACACATACCTTTGGGCAGAAGGAAGACACTCATACAAAACGTAGGGAGGGCCTGAGCAATAGTCTTTAGAACAATCTCCTTACCCGGTTTAGAAAGAAGGCGGTGTTTCCAGCTGAGAATACGTTTTCCTAACCGATCCTTAAGAAATGCAAAGATCTGGCGTTTATTACGCCCAATTAACGAAGGGAGACCCAGATACCGGCTATGATCTATTGGGTTTGAAACCCCCAAAATCGAGCTTGCTGCCCTCTTCACCTCCTCTGTCGTATTTGAGCTAAACATTACCCCCGATTTTTTAAGGTTAATCACCTGACCCGACGCTCTCTCATACGTAGCAAGGATCCCCTTAATAGTATGACACTCCCTCGACTAAGCTTTGAAAAATAAGAAACTATCATCGGCGAAAAATAGATGCGAGACACTCGGCGCTCCTCTGCAAATGGTGATACCATGAATATCACCCCGAGCTTCAGCCTTCCTCAAAAGGGCCGAGAACCCCTCGGCGCATAAAATAAAAAGATAAGGGCTAAGAGGGTCACCCTTTCTAAGACCACGATGAGGAATAATAGGGCCCACGGTTCGGTCATTAAAAGCAACCGAATATTGAACCGTAGAAACACAGAGCATAATCCACCTAACCCATCGGACATCAAAACCCAGTTTGATCAAGATGAACTCCAGATAACCCCAATCAACCCTATCGTATGCCTTACTAATGTCTATCTTTACTGCAACATCACCATGAGAGCCCCTCCCTTTATTCTTCATGTAATGGACAATCTCGAAAGCCACCATAATATTGTCAGATATAAGCCGGCCAGGAACAAATGCTGATTGCAAAGGTGAAATAATCTGAGGAAGGAGCACCTTAAGCCTGTTGGCAAGAACTTTAGCAATGATTTTATAAAGCACGTTACACAATGCTATAGGTCTTTGATCCTTCATACAGCAAGGTTTATCTTTCTTCGGTATAAGGACAATGGTGGTGTTATTTAAGGAATCAGGGAAAACACCATTCTCCAGCCACCTACAACTTTGAGAGAGAATATCCATCCCTACCGTCTCCCAAAGATTTCGGAAAAAGTCAGGTTCATCCGTCGCACCCGCGCTTTTTCGGGATGCATATCAAAAACGGCCTTCTTAAATTCTTCCAAAGTAAAAGGAGCTAACAGAGACAAATTATCACTGGCAGTCACCACCGGAGAAAGGCAATCAAAATCTGCTCTATCCGACATCAAACAGAGCTGCAAATGATTGTTAAAATAATCCAAAACAATTAAACCCAATGAATCCAAATCCGACACAAGATTACCACAATCGTCCTCCAAAAATTCAATACGGTTAACCCGCTTTCTACGAGAGGCCTGAGCATGGAAAAAGTTAGAATTTGCTTCCCCATATTTGAGCCAAAAGATCTTGGACCTCTGCTTCCAGTAAATAGCTTCCTGAGCAAGGAGGTTAGAAAGCTCAGATTTTAACCGTACAAGGACCAAATCGTCCACACTAGCCTGACGAGTAGCATCAATTTTCCTCTTAAGCAAAGCAATCCGATACGTAAAATTAGTGTCCTGAGCATTCTGCCATTTAGTTAAGGCCGCACTACAGGAGGAGATTTTGTCTAAAACACTAATAGTGCTATCTTGGGACCACGCACTAGCCACAACCTCCATGAAACCATTCTCCATCAACCATTTGTTCTCAAACTTAAAACGGCAGGATTGTTTAACCGGCAACACAGAACTCACAGTAAGCTTGATCGGATTATGATCAGAATAAGAGCTTACCAAGTTATAAAGTTTATGAAAAGGAAACAGAGTAAGCCAATTCTCAGAGACAAACGCCCTGTCCAAACGTTCCAAAATTAAAGAATCCGACCCCCTACCTCGCTCCCAAGTGAAACCAAACCCCACAAGAGGGACTTCAACCAACTGGCAATCCGCAATACAATCACGAAATCCTGCCATAAGAGAAACTGGATAATCTCGGCCACCAAATTTGTCCTTAACCGAAAGAATATTATTAAAATCCCCCATGCAAACCCAAGGTAAATTATTGCGACGAGCTAGAGCCTTAAGTAATTTCCAGCTACTTTTCTTTCTATGAGATTCAGGGAAGCCAAAAAAACTAGTAAATCTCCATCGACAATCATCAGACTGAACAATTTCCAAATCAATATGGTTATTCGAATAGCCCGAAATAGAAGCATTGCTATTATTATTCCAGAGAAGGGCAAGACCCCCACTACGACCAGTCCGATCAACCGAAAAGCAACAATCAAACTTCAACAAAATACGAAAATCCTCCATTCTACTAGCATTAACAAGAGTTTCACTAAGAAAAAGAAAACTA
This sequence comes from Erythroxylum novogranatense, assembly GCA_029891385.1. Lineage (NCBI taxonomy): Eukaryota > Viridiplantae > Streptophyta > Magnoliopsida > Malpighiales > Erythroxylaceae > Erythroxylum > Erythroxylum novogranatense. The sequence goes on along the minus strand of CM057232.1, from coordinate 14,525,525 downwards.
GGCTTATGGACATGAACAATATCTTTCAAGTTATTCACTGCACGCGGGTTGCCCAAGCCCCGGCAGTTCCAAGCAATGCAGTTCATGACATTCGGTGGGTCTCCTTACCGAGACCGGCCGTTAATTTATCAGCAGAGCTAGATGTTGCATTCGAAGAAGATGAAACTCCACTATCTTTCATCCCATCGAGAGAGGTGTCAATAAACGAAGATGCGCGGGATCGTTTTTTAACTTCATCAACTAACATAGCCTGGTGTTCTTTGTCCGTATGAGCCGCCTCTAACTCCGCATCCATGCCAGAATTCGCCAAATCAGCAGTATAATTCACCGGGTGAGTCAAATCTCCAGTTGGTGCAAATTAAAATTTCCTATGATACGCTCCATAATTATCCAGGAGTCTGTTATGCGCTGATTTCGCTTTGATCGGATATTGAGATCCTTGATTCAAGGACCTACTATCAAACTGTGCGTAAAAACCGGGATCCCTTCTCCACTGATTTGGCCAGAATCTAAGCTGATCCCGAACTTCTGCTCGGATCTCCTCCGGCCACCCCCGTTTGATTTCCTCCTCCGGTAGCTCAGTAAGTTTAATACAACTAGTCTCACTATGACCAATAATGTCGCACAAGTAACATAGAAGAGGTATCCTCTCATAGCTAAAAGATACATAAAAAAACTCACCACCCTCCTTGCAAATACCCTTGGTCCGCATCAGCGGTTCAGATATGTTAAGACGAGCTCGAAACCGCATATACTGAACAAGGACATTACGTTTGTTCCCAGTGTCATAATCCAGAAAAGAGCCCATAATGTTTCCTAGATTAACCGCCAAAGATTCCGAAGCAAAGCCAGGCGGGAGATCATACACCCGAACCCAAAAATCAGCATACTGAAACTCAACATCCATCGGATTCTCACCCTCCTTCATTTGATGAACCAACAAGATACAATTGTTAAAACTCCATGGCCCTCCAGCCAGCATTTTCTGTAGATCAACCACATGGAAAAACTGAAACAGGTATAACCCCTCTCCCCTAAAAGATTTGATTGAACAGCCTTTAATGGGACGCTACAAATTAAGAAAGGTCCTTTCCATAACGTCAAAGTTGACATTTCGTTCGCCAAGAAATCGACCCAACAGGCTCAAATCATAGTTGATACCACTCCCTTCAACATCCGAAGCTGTAATCACAAGTTCACTGGCTTCTTTCTCATGAATAGACAGACGTTGAAACTCAGGTTCCATTACGAAGACAAGAAACAACTAGCAACAAAACGAAACAGAATAAAAAAACCTAACAAAACAAACACATGCACACGGGCATGACAGAACTTGCACGTCAGAGAGAAAGAGAGAAAGGGCAAGACTTTTTAATATTATAACTATCTTCTTAAACGATGAATTAAAGTTATATTTTATTTAATTCCTTTAATAAACTCTCTGTCAAAGATAGTCTTAAAAAATCGCACCGATGCGTACACAAGACAACAGATGCGTTTCTCCGCACGATATTCTCGTGGGCCTTGCATGGGGCATGCTTATGGGTCTATAAGATCTGGGTCGGATTCGATTTCACCCGAAAAATTAACGGGTTGAGCTGTCTTGAAAAGGTCAAGTTAGGTCCCTCTGGTTATGGAAAGAGCAGAGAGAGAGGGACACTTTTATACTGAGAAACAGACAGAGACAGTGAAAGAGAGAGGTGGAAAAGGTGGAGAGCTACAAGCTTCTCGCTTTAGGGTTTCTGAGAGCACATCCCTATTTTGGCTATATTGTTCTCGGTTTTTTGCTGAATCAATCGCAACCCACCAAAGGCTTTATCTTTTGGTTTCAAGTTGAATCTTTATGATTTATGGGCTCATCTTCCTCAGGTTAGTATGTTCCTCCTTTTTCTATTTTTCTTTTTGATTTTGCTGAAGTGTCTGAGCTACATAGGGCCAAAGCTTCTTTCTTGGGGCTGCTTGATTTTCATTTCCCATTGCAAGGAAATAATCATGCTTTTGTTTGGTAGCTGAGACCATGGAAAGGAAAAGGCGAGATTTATGAGAATTCGTTTCTTCTTCAAGTACTATTTAGCATCTGCTAGAATGTGTGACCATCTTTTGTGTTTTTTCTTTTCAGTTTGTAGGCTTAATATAACCATTTAGCTTAATTTCTGAGATAAGCCAACTTTTTCATCCGAACCTAGAAACCATATACTAGTTTGCCTTCTTTTGTGTATAGATAATTTTACTTTTGTTTTTCTCTTCGAAGATTTTACACTTAATCTGGAACTTTGTTTGTCTTCACTCGTCCCTTCTAATATGCATATAATGACAGTGTTATTACTTGGAAAACTTATCCTTTACTCAGAATGCACGAAAGCATGCATATAGGTCATATCCCTTTCTCTTATTTACATAAAGAAAAAGTTATAGAAAAGGTTCCCTTTTCTTTTTTGATCATTTAAGAAAATTTTCGATTTAGCTCCGCATAGCTGACAATAAGCTTTTTGGTTCACACGCAACTGAAATGGTAGACAACGTATCACATTCTAGAACCAGCGGGCATCAAGTCACTTTCCAGAATAGTAAATCCCATTAGATAATAATAAGATTAGCTTAGCAGTTGGAAAAAGTTATGTTTACTGAAATGGGAAAACCAAGGGATTGACAGCAATGATATTGAGAAACTTTGTTCTCTTCCTTAGGATCTTTTAGTGAAGTAAATGATGGACCAAAGTCATGTTTGGAGTATCAGGTTGTTGGGCTTCCTTGTTGAGGTTTGGGCAACAACAGCTTGTATTGCTCGAGTGTCATTGAATTTTGCTTTCGCTTTTATTTTCAGCTTGTTGTGGCCTTTTTTACTTGAGCAATCACAAAATTGAAATGTATAATCTTTCTGAACATCAATTATTGGTAAATCTCTGATGTTATCAATTTCATGAACTTGTTTAGACATTAATTTCCCACTGTTGAGTATCTCCCTCTAGTTTTCACCCCTCACACCACCCAAATTTTACTTCCTGTATCTCTTTTGGTGTGATTTTTGAATGAGTTTTAATGATTGTTGAATTATGTCTAATTCTACAGGTATACTAGCTTGGTGTTCTAGAGTTTCCACCTTTTGGGTGCACAATTTGGTATAGGTTTTTCAGTTGTAGAACTCTATGGCATCAAAAAGCTAGGTGAAGGGATGGAATGTTCTCAGTCCATAGGTCGACTTAAGGGTGAGTTGTGGTTGGATAATTCCCTTTCTTTTTTACTTTACCACTCATATATATGTACTTTATAGAAGGCAATTACTCATGTTTACACTAATGACTGGCTTCTGCCTGTTTGCAGCCTCAGTCTTCCTGCTCTTGTTGAGATTCATTTTCTGGATATGCAGTTGCCCTGATGTTGAGGCGTCACTACTTGACCATAATCATATTTCTTCCTTGTCTGAACTATCAGTACCACCAATCAATGGTCTTTTTGATCCTATAGAGATATCTCCTGCTGTGTTTCCTAATTATCCGACTCCTGCTGAATCTTATCCACCTATGTATCCAACTTTACCTATCCCTTACGAACCCATTTTAACTGGGAGATGCCCTGTAAATTTCTCAGCCATGTCAGGTATCATGGCCAAGACAGCAATTGATTGCTATCAACCTTTTGCGAGCCTTGTAGGAAGTGTGATATGTTGCCCACAATTTGGTAGTTTACTTCATATCTTCCGGGGTTACTATGGTCTCAACTCTGGTCAACTGGTTTTGCACAATGCAGTTGCTAATGATTGTTTTTCAGATATCATTAGCATCTTAATTAGCAGAGGGGCCAATAAGACAATACCTACAATATGCTCTGTAAAGTCATCAAGTCTTACTGGTGGGTCTTGTCCAGTCACAGATATTGATAACTTTGAGAAGATAGTCAATACAAGCAAATTATTGGAGGCCTGCAGTGCTGTTGATCAACTAAAAGAGTGTTGTAGACCAATTTGCCAACCTGCAATTATGGAAGCTGCTCTTCAGATTTCTGGAACTCGCATGAACATTAATGACAATAAAGATGTAGTGAGCGAGCCTGACCACAATGATACTCTTAGTGATTGTAAAAAAGTGGTCTATTCTTATCTATCTCAGAAACTCTCAGAAGATGATGCTAATGTGGCATTTCGCATATTATCTGCATGCAAAGTTAACAAGGGTATGTACTTGTGCATGCCTGTATATGAAGTTCCCCTTTCATCCTGTACAGTTGCATAAAATGGTTTATTGAAGTGATACTTTTGAAATTTTGGTTTATCCACTGGGTACTTCTTGGTGAAATCAAGCCCTGGTAACATTGAATACATTGTTACAGCCTGTGTTGTATTATTCCCTTGAGGTTTTCTAGTTAGTCCTATGACTCCAGGCTTCCATGGTGAGACTTAAATGAAGATCCTCTAAGTTCCAGAAATATGTGATGTTATTAAATGTCTTTCTTTAGTAGTTGAGAAGAAGTTTATATTTGGGCTTAACCGAACAACTTTTTCTTTGCATTGAGAAATTCCTGTGTTGTTGAGATGCCTGATACTTGTGTTTTGACTTTCCAGAGATGGCAGCATTTGTAAGAGCTATTTGTTGACATTTTGTAATTCCTTTTTTTAATACTTTTTGCAGCTTGCCCATTGAATTTTACACAGCCTTCAGAAGCTATTGAAGCATGCCATAACATGGCAGCACCCAGTCCGTCATGCTGTGGCTCATTAAATACTTACATTGCTGGAATTCAAAAGCAAATGCTAATCACAAATAAACAAGCCATAATCTGTGCAGCAGTTTTTGGTTCCATGTTACAAAAGGGTGGTATCATGGCAGATGTGTATAAGCTGTGTGACATTGACTTGAAAGATTTTAGCATCCAAGGTGGATTACTTAGCCTGATCTCTTTTGTAATTTTGTGCTTTTTTTACTTTGATTATTTCATCTGACATCAAATGTGTTTCATGCATTCATGGATACTGTGGCAGCTTACGGACAACAAGGTTCGTCCTCCCTCTCTCTCTCACTCGCATCTTATATGATAAGTTACACCTCTTGGTATTATCGTCTCTGAAGGTCTAAACTGGCCTTGGAATTCTGAGAAATATATTACTGTAATAAGTTGCTATTGCAGCAATGGGAACTGAATTTTTCATTTCGGATAATATAATGTTCCAATAATGTGAAATAATTAACTTATTATAATCATAATTTTTTATTAGTAGTTAGTATTAAATAATTACATAATATTTATTTGATCAATAATGAAGTCACTTTATGATTAAAAACAAACAACCATAACTGTTTCTTATAAACTAAAATAAAAATTTAAGTAAACGAGTTTTTTATACTAAATTTAAGAACAAAAATACGAATAAAAAACAGAAGTCGAATGAAAAAACTGTTAATGCTTGATCTATGACTTCATGTCTTCTACGGGAAAATGCATGTTAAATTTTGTCAATGAATTGATATTCATCTAAATGATTTACCTGGAAAGGGGCCAAATTGTTTACTATGAAACTTTTCTATCGATTAGGATGTTTACTGCGAAACTTGCCTGCGGATGTCATATTTGACAATACAACGGGGTTCACCTTTTCATGTGACTTTGCCGACAACATTGCAGCTCCATGGCCTTCATCAACCTCAATGTCATCACTGTCTCTTTGTGCTCCAGGTAAACTATAGGCTTCTATGTGCATTCAGTTCTTGTTTATATATTATGATAATAGGGTTTGCTTGAGACATGTGGCAGAACTTTAGTTCGTGCGCTAATAGCTTGAAGATCTAATCTTGCAGAGATGTCCTTGCCTGCATTGCCGACTTCAGAGACATTGAAGAACCCCGGTATGTGCTGATTGCTCTTCTTAGTTTGTTGACTTATATGACTGTTTGCTAAATCACATAATTTTTACTTTGTTAGAATTTACCATTACTATTAGGTCAAATATAAATCCACAATCAACTGATCATGAAACTAAATGAAGCTCAATCTTTCTAGGGGATCGGTTATAGGTGTATCTTTGCCGTATTTTGCAACAGTTTCACTGGCATTGCTTGGGAAATGTTTTTTTTTTTTTAATTTTATTAATGGATATATTCATTCCATTATGTGAAGCAGGCAATCGTGTTGGTGATTTGGAGCTCTTGATACCAATTATTTCATTTTCTGTTTTCAGTATGCTCTTGCACTAAGAGTTCAGCTTGGGGTTGAGGGGAATTGAGCTTGTGTGGGAAATTGTCAGGTGTACATTAGAGTAGCTTCCATTCTGTATAGCTGTTTCATTTTTCCATTTCCTTGGCTAATTTTTGGCCCCTTCTCTTTGTATCTAATTTTGATTGTCTTTATCTTGGAAGTTCAAAAAGAACAAAAAAAAGCTTTCTTCGGCATATCTCTTAACAAACTTTCTGTGGGTGTTATTTCTACTGCTGACTTATGGTTCCAATCAGTACCTTAATCACTCTAGTCCTAGTCCAGTATGTATATATTGGTTCTTTGAGCCTGGTGACTAGATGCAGATGTCTATGTGTTGGATTAGATTATGGTTTATTAAATGGTTTGGTGAAGTTGGCTTTTGGAACGAACGAATAACGTTTCTTTCTATGCCAACCAACACAATCATTATGCACAACTAATTTATGCCTCTAATGTCAAATGTGTAAAGCAATAGATAAGCTGGTGGTCAATAATCGTACGGTTTGTCGATAAGAAGAAAACGGATCTTCAGATGTACGAGGCTAGAACTGTACCCAATTCTGATACACATAAAAATAATATAAAAATGGGTTTTCAATAATGGATAATCATTTTATTTCTATTTTCTTCTTTTAGATTGTAATTTTTCAATGATCTTTTTGGAAAATTAACTCTATAAATCTTATATATTATAGCTGATCTTTTTTTGTTCTATGTTCATTGTAATCTTTGATATTCTTATTCTCTCTGTTTCCTTTCAATCTTTGATTTCTTGACTCTTATCTTCCTTGTTTTATTTTAGTTTTTGATCCTTAATTATTCTTTTCTTTGTTTCATCACAATTTTTCATTCTTTATTCCACATTTCTTAATTTTTTGTATGAGTCTTTTTAATTATTAAGTTTTTCTTGCAATCCTCGCTTAAACTCTTAATTATGTTGTATTTATATGATAGCTATTCAAAATAATTTCTTTTGATATTGTATATCTTAGTATTTTGACAAACTTATTCAAAATTGGTATTAATTAGACAACTACATACCAACTGAAGTATTAACAAAATTTAAAGTTTAATTGAATTATGACCAATTTAAAGTTTAATTGCATCATGACAAAGACGGGTATAAATATTTAGGAGAATTTTTTTTTTAGTTGCCTACGAGATGTCTTAGGAGGATTCTAATTATAGAAAGACACCTTTAAGCTATCCACATTCAGACTAATTTCTGTTCGAGCTGAGTAGGTTCTTGTTGGAAGCAAAACTCTGACCCAAAGTTTTAAACGTTTGTATACATGAAAGAGGTTTGAACCCCAAGAGAAACAATTTTAATAAAGATGGCAACATGTTAAGTAAGGCCAGGTCAACATAATTAAAGTTTGAATTGAAGTTGGATGAAGCTTGACTTATATTTTACAAATTCAAGTTCGATTAGATTTTGGGCAGTCAAAAACTTTGAAACTTGACCTAGACTTCATTGAAGGTCCAACTAACTGGGTGTTGGGCACTACGTGGGCAAGGAACGCAAACCACCCAAATATTTATTGTTCGTTTATTTTGTACTCAAAATTTTAGATAATGAAACTAATAAACACAAAGAACAAGCCACCTAAAGCTCGCTCGTAAGAGGCTTCAAGGGATGGAGAATAAGCTTCATAAAAAACCTCGAACTTAGTCATACTTAAAGTTAACAAGCTTGACTCATGTTTATTGGTTTGGGCTTTTCTTTTTTCAAAATTTTAAAGTTTTAGATTAGGTTCATACTTGAACTCCTCAATCTGGTCTGAAGTTTGGTTATATATATATAATAAAATAAAAATCCTACCTGAAGTTGGAGCTTCCTCCTTTGTTTCTATCAAGGGTTTGAAAACCGGACCGGACAAAGAGTAAGCAAAGGTACAACATGGAGTTTGATTTTATTGTTTGCCACTTAGTTTCATTCTTTTATATCAGGTCTTCATTGGCAATGGAGTTATGAAGAATTGTGAATACCAAGCAGTAGATCATCTTACACTGGGAAATCGGTTAACGTGATAAACAAGGATTGCAAAGAATTTGAGCCAATGATGGTTTAGATTGGGTCAGGTTAGTTGAGATTTGGGTGATTTAGGCTTCGAGCTCACAAATATAGCATATATCGATCAAGTTTGGGCCGTTTGTAAAGGTTTTCAGGTCAAATTTAGATAGCCTCAGGCCTGACCTAACCTATTGTCATGTTTAATAGAGAGGGAAAAAAGAAACAATGCAACAGAAGGAATGGAGCACATTTTTTGAGTGGAAGCGCACAAAGGCAAAAAGATGAGACAAAGTGCTTTTAATAAATCTGTGATAAGAGTACACACACCTTTAAGTATAGGTTCAATCCATACATACCCAGATAAAAGTGAAAGTGGCAAAGAACAAAGAATAAGGGACATAAAATAGAGAATGAAAGAAGAGATGAAGGATTCTCTAATATATAGTCAAGCTACAGGTTGGTCAACCATGTTGCTCGACAAGTCTGACTCAAAATTTAAAATGTTTTTCTAAAAAAACTCAAATTTAACCTAAAGCTTAGTCAACTTAAATTAGGTCTGTTGATTTTACGTCGAACTAGGCCAAATTCAGGCTTATTTGTCATTCCTAAATTTTAATAAGCAATGCTATTCAACAAAAAATTTGAGCAAAAGATAGAAAAACAAAACTGAAAATCATATTCAAAGGAAGTATTTATCAGAATTTAGGCTTAGTTCCACCTTTATCTCATTCATCATTGTCAACATCGTCATCAACTAATGACTTTATTTTTTTCCAAGAAAATTTATACAAGTAGTCATGATGATGAAGTCAATGAAGAAGTATTTGAAGAAGTGTCTTAAGAACAAGAAGAAGATAAAAGAGAAGAGAATTACAAAAAAAATGAGGAATTGTTGAAGGAGTTTGATGCAAGCATTAACAAGATGAGCATGAACAAGAGGCTTGTTGGGAAGCATATAAAGTTTGTGTTCATCTGCACAATCGCGACCAACAAAGTTCCTCAGCGAAGTCGTTGATAGTGACTCACGAGAAGTTCGTCGCGGAAAAAGTCATTCCTTTCATCGCAATGAAATACCCAGCTCCAATTAAAAACCTCTCGAGACAAATACGCCACAGCGAAAGAGTCTGACTTCGCTATGGTGAAGTCATCATATGAAACCAAATAAAACCTTTTGGGAAAGGGTCGTCATGACCAACATCTGGCTTCACTGCAACAAAACCTTCGAATTCGAAGCCCATAATCCCAACATTTACACTCACACATCTTACCTATTCTAACCACATACACATTTACCAATCTCAACCAAGAAGAATATGCATAAACATGAACAAAAGAATTTCCTTCAATTCTCATTTCATTAATGAATCAAAAGAGAGTTTAACATGCTTTAATTACATATCAACATACACATCACTAACTTAAACAAAATATAAAAGGATGCTCAGTGTTTGACATGCCTATAAAGCTATCCAAAATATGGTTGCTAATTTAGTTACAAAAGTCTCTAACTATCTTGGAGTTATCGATGTCTTGCAAGGATTAACAATCGTTTTGTTTTGTACTTGAGGAGTGGAAAAAAAATATGAGTTAAGCTACACAGCTCAGTGGCTAATATGTTTATAGCCATTGGCAATGCACTCAATCAATCATATATACATATATATCTAGCAATTCAAGCATTCTTAATTCTAATTCCAAAACACAAAGTTAAGTATTTTATCACATAAGCTTCTCATGCTTCATCTATCCATATATAGCACACAATTATTCATCATGTTCAATAAATCAAATGCAATGCACAAACAAATTAGCTCGAGGGTCCCATTGGTCAAAATGGAGATATCGAAGTTTTCCCATTGGTCAAAATGGAGAAATCGAAGTTTACACCATGAACAAAATAAGTCTACTTTTCGGAGCTCATATGCCATAAGTGGGCAACCGGGAGAAGGCTTTAGTCAACGTGCACATGACGAACGAAATAGTTCCTCTCTTGCCCAAACACAAGAAAATTTCTTATGCTTAATTCATTCATCATATACTCATACTTTCATGCTTTTCTTTCTTTTCATTTAATTCAAAATGTCAACGTCCGGGGCATTTGGTCAAGATGTGTTGGGAGCTTCATGGCCAGCCTACGCGTTTTCGTCGAGGTGCCTCTGCTCATCTAACTAGTCGTGACAATGGGACTCCAAATAGTTCACAATGGGTTCTTGACTTCGGCGCTACTCATCATGTGTCAAACCAACTACAGAACTTATCCATTCATACTCCATATAATGGTGATGACGGGCTACAAGTTGGAGATGGCTACTCATTACCAATTGACAATACCGGTAGTTTCCATTTACATACCAATTCTCGGCCTCTACTATGTGATACCGTGCTTTATGTACCACGTATTGATAAAAACTTAATTTATGCTAAAAGGCTTTGTACTATGAATAACGTTTCTATTGAATTGTTTCCAAACTTATTTCAAGTGAAGGACCTACAGACGCGAGTGATACTGTTTACAAGGGTGTGCTATAGTGACCTCTACAATTTCACCCTTCCTACCACTCGTCCAAAGGCACTTCATACACAGCTCTCCAAACCAAAGATTCTTCACCGCATCCTTGGTCATTCTTCTGCCAAAGTCCTTAAGTTTCTTAGGTCTCAAAATAAAATTATGTCTAGTTCAAATTCGTCTGTTTGTGTCTCATATCAGTGTGCTAAAAGCCACAGGTTACCTTTTTCACGTCAACATTTATCTAGTAATAAACCTTTGGAAATTTTATTCTCCGATGTTTGGGGTCCTGCTCCAGTCACTTCTTTTGATGACTTTCGCTATTATGTGCTATTTGTTGATCATTACTCCAAATACATGTGGCTTTATCCGATCAAACAAAAATCTGATGTCTCCACTGTTTTTCAGAATTTTCGTCTAGTTGTTGAAATTTTTTTTCAAACACCAATCGTTACCCTATACACAAAAAATGGTGGCGAATATCTTAAACTCAAACCCTTTCTTCAAGCCCATGGTATCAACCATCAAGCAACTCCACCTCATACCCTGGAACTCAACGGTGCTTCTGAGCGACGTCATCGTCATATCATTGAAACCACCAGAGCTCTTCTTCATCAAAGCAACCTCCCTCCCACTTTTTGGTCTCAGGTTGTACTAACCTCAACCTACCTCATCAATCGTATGCCCACTCCTACCCTAAACATGAAAACTCCTTTTGAGATGCTCTTCTATCAACCTTTGACATATGATCATCTTCATTCCTTTGTATGTCTCTGTTTCCCATGCCTTCGACCGTGCATTACCTATAAACTTCAAAATCGATCTATTCCATGTATCTTTCTTGGTTACTCTAGATCTCAATTTGCATATCTTTGTCTTGACCCCAAAACCAATAAGATCTACACTTCTCGTTATGTCACCTTTGTTGAAGACCAGTTTCCGTATGAGAACCTCTTCCAATCCAATCCCTCCAGTTCCAATGATAGCATCCCATCCACCATTACCACGCATAAAATCCTTCCCTTGGCACACTCCCCGTCAACAGACGTGACTGCTTCTGTAGATCCTTCATCTTTGCCCATTTCACAACCCTCTATAGTTCTGACACGACCTGCCCTTTTTAGACCGTGTTGACACTAGGGAATGGGTAGGCTTAATGCCACCAAAACCCGTAGTCAACCTAACTTTTCTATATTCTACTGAAAATCCGGCGTGACCTATTCGTTTGTCTAGTTAATCCTTATACCTGCTTAATAAGTTGTAAGAAGTAAGGACAATTCTCACATACATTAACTATTTATCATTTGCCAATCTAAGATCATCTCATATCATCAAGTGACATCATTCTCAATAACATAACATATCCATACATGTTTCAGGTACAAATGATTATGACAAACCATGGATGTAGCACCCCACTCTCACAAGACACGTACCCGACATCTATAGTGATATCCGAGTATGTACCCCGCAAGGGTGGCATGCTAGAACGATCATTCACCAAAATTCATTTCAAAACTTTTGTTTCTTTAAAACAAAATACATGCAAGCGAAATTATCGATCAAATTGGGCCCGTGTCATTTGAAAACATTTCCATTTCCAAGCCACAATCTTTACAAACATCAATATTCAACCTTAAATTTGGGCCCATTTCAGATATAAAACATTTGAAGCCATAAAGTCATTTCATTACCAAATCGTTTACATACACTTTGTACAATTCTTGCAGAACATAATTCAAAAATAAAAATCAATGAAGACATATGCAGGTGCAAACTGATCCCGACCCCTAATCCATATCAGACCTCAGTGGATATACTCCATGTAGCCTAGCTGAAATAATTCCTCAGAACCTGAAAAGCCACATTGCAATTTTTGATGAGTTTTGCAACTCAATGAGTGAACCATCATTGATGATTTCACCGTATTACATACAAACATCACATATATCACAGATATTCATTCAGAACATATAACTATTTCTGATATTCACATAACATGGCATCTCATGTCATCATACAATTCACATAGCCAAGTATAGCAACGGTTCATATCAATGTATCACTCACTTCAGCTTTGCAAATCATTCAAGGAGTTTCAGTCTTATATGAATGATATATGCATGAGACTCACATTCGTTCTTATTGTTGTGACTGAGTGTCTATCACATACTTATACAAATATTGGCCCATAGGGCTCAGTCAGTACAGAATCACGGAGCATAGCTCTACGTGCACACACATATATCACGGAGCAAAGCTCTACGTGGAAGCGCTTCATACTGGCAACTCAAGTCACAACGTCTTTATCTGGGCATGCATTTATAAAATGCATCAAATACTAATTATGTCATATCAGACAATCACATATGATATTCAGTCAGAAACTCATAATCATCGGACCTAAGTCTGACATTCAAAATACGTTGAGAATTCACATATCATAAAGGGGTTTCACATCAATTTGGAACACTTCCAATGCATTAAAACTGAATATGGCATATATGGCAATCACATAGGATGCTCAAACAAAACTTATAATCATCGGACCTAAGTCCGGCATTCAACTTTCGTTGAGGATTCACATAACATTCATAATAACGTTCAGAATTCCATAACAAACAAAGTCACAATCAAAGCACTTCTAATGCATTCCCGAATATTGATCTCCTCGGACAATTAAAGTCCGGAATTCATAATCAAATCGCAAGCAATATAACAATATTGGAAGCTTAAACAAATCAAATTAAATCAATCCTAGGAAATCATCTAGGTTGACTCATAGTACGTTCCAATAAGCTATTGCCTGGATGGTCTGGAAATGTCTGATAGGCGCCTGATATGCTCCTCTAAAATAGGCAAAACACATTCACAAATATCACACTTTGCACAATTACACAAATGTTCTTTCATAAAAATATCAATGTATAGGATGTATGCACAATGCATGTTCAATGACAATTCCGGGGTGCAATAATACTATCCTTATCAAAAATCATTTAGGAATCAAAAACCTCATTAATACCATGTATTCTTACAATTGAATTGGACCAAACAATGTCATATAATTTCATAGCTTCATTGACCACTTCAGATTTTTCCTATAGAACATATTCGGGTCAACTTTCCATACTAAATTAGATCAGGTAAATGGCCAATTTAGACAAAACTTCCTTCTGTAAAGTTGTTCTCCCATTTCTTATCTTTCTAAGGACACAAAAATCATTTAATTTGGATCAGTATACCAAGAGATATCCTCAAAATATTCCAGACGGTTCATAAGTTCAAGCAAAATTTATATTTCAACTTACAACAAAAATTTGAAACTCTTAGAGACAGAATTAAAACTCCATTTCTTCATAAAAGTTGTAGCTCTATGTCTCTAATTTACAGGGAATCAAGAATCACCCAAATTGGATCAGTATAGAGAACGTTATGGTCAAGATACGAAAGCGTGTTCGAGCAATCAAAGGATGGGTGCTCGTCGCGACGAGGGGAAAATATGAGGTCGCGACGAACAGCCCAAAAAATCAATTTTCTCGGGATTTTTACAACGTTCGCCGCGACGAGTTCAAGGGGGGAAATCATCTACGTCGCGGTGAGGAAGAAAATGAACATCGCGGTGAGGAAGAAGATGGACGTCGCGACGAATAAACAAAAACACGTCGCGACGAATAAATAAAAACACGTCGCGACGTCTGGTTCTGCAACTCGTCTCCCCCAATTTCTTTTTCCAGATTTTTCACTTCTATACCCAAAATAATCTCTAAAACTTCACTCCTAATCCAGTTCGAAATATTTACATAAGATCAAACTCAAGATTCACTTAAAACATCAAAATCTGATCCTCACACATGCAACTTCACTTCTAACAAAATGCATGCACAACCTCTAGTATCAATCACCGAGCATCATCGACTTATCTCATTCATTTCTATGAACACTCAAATATCCATGCATGTACCGTGGGAAACAGACCATAGTCACTGAATCGCATGAAAAACAACACTTACTTGGTTCAGCTCCGATTCCAGCAATATGAGCAACTCGTAGACAACCACCGAGAGCAACTCCATGATCGGTGATGAACAAAATCAAGTAGAACATGCATGCTTCCGATGAACAAAGTTCAGTAACTCATCCTAAGATATTTTCATTGCAACCTTAAAATACGTGGATTCTTTGCATCATATACACGTGTCTCCCATCAATTGCCACGTGACACACATATACATATACTATAGGTACACATGTCTCACATAATTTTATCCACTTGTCACTCTATAATTGGCCCGAAAATTAAGATTTTTCACAAAATTCACTAAAAATTCCAAAATATCCTAAATAATACCAAAATTGTCAAATCACAACTTAATCATATTTAACAACTCAATTGAACCCGAAAATGTCAAAGAATGCATGTACAATTATATGAATGAGCAAAAATGTGCATGTCAACATTAACATAAACATGAATCGCACTTTCTAAATTCTCAATAATTATCATAATTCACAATTATATCCCTCACATGGGTAACGGGAAGTTACAACTCTCCTCTCCTAACAAAAAATTTCGTCCTTGAAATTCTTACCTGATTAATCAAACAGGTAGGGGTAAGTGTTTTCATCATATGCTCTACCTTTTTCCTTTTTTGTTACTATCACTCGAATAATTTCTTTTACTTGACTAGTCAATGGAATCAATCGATTTTCCCGTTACTTATTCAGATATCACGCAATCTTGTTTATCTCCTCAATATATTTCAGATCATTCAAAATTTTCACTTCTAGTTCCACATTACATCTGGATAAGATCATATCATGATTTCTTATCATAATCACATATCATACTTAATGCATATAAAACCTCTTTGTTGGTGTTACAAACTTATGTTAATAGTCCTTTTCTTACAAAACTTTCCTATGGACAATTTTATATCGGGTTAACTCACCCTTTTTCCTATCTTAAGTATACCTTGGCAAGGTGATACTGTCAAAAACAATTCATCTCTTGCTTGATATTTCATATCTCTTTTGTGTTAAAACACTTAACTCATGTGTCTAGTTCACTTTATTCCAATCTTTTGTGTTGATCCACCTAATTCATTCGTCTTTCTTGAGTCACTTAATTTTAATACACATCAATTTCACTTATCATAAACGTCTCCTATCACTTATGGCCTTAAACTATCTTTAGGCCTTATTCACCCAAATATAAAGGTGGTCGACTAATTCTGTCATGTAACCTCTTATATGAGCTTCAAATGATATCACTGTGATATTGATTGTTGTGCTCAAGTCAATTAAAACTAAGCATTGACCTCATATTTCTATAAACTCCAAAATATAAACTTTAAACGCATCTCCAACTGTTAAGATTGTTGGCAACAGTTACATGTGATCTTTTTTTTTTTACATCCATAGCCATCGACATTATTTCATCGTATTCCTACCAGGATGTATAACATAGGCTGTTATTTTTGCTATCTCTGACAATCTTTTACTCAGTCATCTTTATTGCACACACAAACTTCATATTACAATCACACGATACTCTTTTCATGTTCAAACTCAAAATTCAGATTCATTACCAACTTAGAATTTCCTCAATAAGATTCATCAACTCTAAATCCTTTATTTGGGCTTTGCCAATCTGTCCATGCGAAACTGGTTTCACATTCGTTAGCTGATAGTACCTTGATTTGCCCAAAAGTTAACTAAATATTCTATGCTCTTCATTGCACAAGATTTAGAAATCCACAATGTCTGAATTTTTGCTATTCCTTTATTGAATTTTCTGGTCAAGCAACAAGTATGTACACTAGTTTTACCAAGATAGTACTTATTTGTACAATTATAGTCCTTCAATACTTCTATCCATTGTCGCATTCTCATACGAAATTATTTCAAGCTGATTAAGTACCTCAAACTTTATTATCTGCATATAAAATCCAAAATGTTTCACTGCACTAATAGTGTCTCCAAGATCTTAAAGCAGTGGCTATTTCAACAAATTTCAAATCATGTGTCAAACATTCAACTTATGAGACTTTAATTGCCTCTATGCATACAAGATCAGTTTGGTATGCTATAACAAAGTGCATCTTAATTTCTGATGTGAAACATCATTGCATATTACAAAATCTCCAAATTCAATACTATTTGTTGTGATCGATTGCCTTTCAAATATCGATACATGAACTGACCATTAGGCTCAGTCAGAAACATGAATCACGGAGCAAAGCTCTACGTGCAGAATTCTGAGCTTAAAACTCTTTTAAACTGGCTACTCTGATCACAACACCTTTATCAGAACATGCATTATATAATATGTATCAAATAACAAAATATGTTATGCATAGCTTTCACTTTAATGCACAGACAGAATTTCATATACATTCAAAATATCATCTATGATCACAGCCACTAACTGATCCAAACAAAATTAGATAACTTTATTCTTCAATACTATGACACTTTCAGGGGTGTAGTTAACTCTAACAAATATTGCCAAAACTCTATGCACCCATCATTAGTTCTCGTAATTCCTTACGCACTTGATTCCTCAAAGACATAATATTATCTCATATTTTTGTTTAATTTCTCAATTGACTTATTTTCTCAAAGATTCTTCCATTCATACGATTTCTTCTGATTTCACATTGACATAATGATGAACCATTCTTACTAGTGTCTCCACTCATTTCAATTTATTCACAAACTTAACTTCTTGTATTGGCAACATACTCATGAAATCAATTTGTATTCCCAGAGCATATTTTCATATAACGTAATGTGAGCCTAAGTTCTCCTCACATTAGCAAGGGCCACCTCAAATTTCAGAATCTAATCTCATAGTTGGATACTTTGCCTTAAACAAAATACATACACTCTCTCTGTAGCATATTTTACATCTTATGCTTAAGTCTTCATTAGGAATAGGGCTCCCATATTCTTCTATTAATTTATTCCATTTTTGTTCATTCTTAAAAGTAAACCAACTGGTCTACTAAACCTGATTCGGTGAGATTCTTCTTCCAAGGAGGATTTCTTGCTACTGTCAACTAGATTGTTCATCTAATCCTTATCAATCAACTATTCCCATCATTGCTCATCAAACATTCTTAATATCCCAAAAGGGTCAATTTCAGCTATTCATAATCATTACATCTCATCTAAAGATGTATTGGAGACAATTCACTAATTAATAACTTATGCTCAGAATATCTTAATCTCATTTGATTTAGGAAAACACTTTTTTTTTGCGCCTAACCTCGGTCGTGGGAACTATGCCACAATCTTGCCCTTCTTCTTTTTCCTCGATTTCATCAAACATAATATCATCTTTAACACTCTCAATCTATCTCCGATCGATAACCATAAGCACTTTCATTATTTACTCTAATTCATCATAGAAGTTAAATTATGGGAACTATGACTAAATATTTATTCATATCTCATAGATTGCTTCTTATATCCTCTCCACACATATAATTCTTATGTGCTCCATTCTCACACTTGTCATAGAAATCCCATTCTTAAATATGTGCTCACAAAATAACAAATTAACTAAACTATGACAACTTTTACAATTCTCACTATCTTTATCTCATCATCCAATTACCACTATATCGTCATACATACGTATTTTCACCATCAATTCAGACTTATCGATACATAATCATCCTAAAATTCTGATCACAATTCCACCAACATATTCTTATAGTGAAACATAACTCATATCACATTTATTTGACAATCATTTCAAGTCCAACTTTGACCTCTCAAAGTCATAGAAAAATTTTACTTCTTTCAACTTGGCTTGTACACTCTAAATCTCGTCATTCATCTTTATATAATTACTTTCCTTAATCAATCTATGACAATGTATTCACATCTATATCTCATTCAGGGATATCTTACCACAGTACAATATCGATATCGTATTCCATAATGCATCCACCAATGCAAATCCATCACATCATTATTTATCATATATAGCCATATACTATTTTCCCTTTCTAAATATCCACAAACTTTCATTTTCTTATAGTTAGGTAGATCATCATTCTTCCCACTAATTCCATCAATTCAAACACTTAACAAATACTCATGTATGTGACTCATATAAATGCAACTTATCTTGGGGATCGATTCTTTCTTATCTCTTATGACATGATTGAAATGCACGTAACTTAACACATATGTCGGAAACTGCCCATGTAAGATACTAAATCTGGGCTCTGATACCAAAATGTAGCACCCCACTCTCACAAGACACGTACCCGACATCTATGGTGATATCCGAGTACGTACCCCGCAAGGGTGGCATGCTAAAACGATCATTCAGTCAAAAATTCATTTCAAAACTTTTGTTTCTTTAAAACAAAATACATGCAAGCGGAAATTACTGATCAAATTGGGCCCATGTCATTTGAAAACATTTCCATTTCCAAGCCACAATCTTTACAAACATCAATATTCAACCTTAAATTTGGGCCCATTTCAGATATAAAACATTTGAAGCCATAAAGTCATTTCATTACCAAATCGTTTACATACACTTTGTACAATTCTTGCGGAACATAATTCAAAAATAAAAATCAATGAAGACATATGCAGGTGCAAACTGATCCCGACCCCTAATCCATATCAGACCTCAGTGGATATACTCCATGTAGCCTAGCTGAAATAATTCATCAGAACCTGAAAAGCCACATTGCAATTTTTGATGAGTTTTGCAACTCAATGAGTGAACCATCATTGATGATTTCACCGGATTACATACAAACATCACATATATCACAGATATTCATTCAGAACATATAACTATTTCTGATATTCACATAACATGGCATCTCATGTCATCATACAATTCACATAGCCAAGTATAGCAACGGTTCATATCAATGTATCACTCACTTCAGCTTTGCAAATCATTCAAGGAGTTTCAGTCTTATATGAATGGTATATGCATGAGACTCACATTCGTTCTTATTGTTGTGACTGAATGCCTATCACATACTTATACAAATATTGGCCCATAGGGCTCAGTCAGAACAGAATTACGGAGCATAGTTTTACGTGCACACACATATGTCACGGAGCAAAGCTCTACGTGGAAGCGCTTCATACTGGCAACTCAAGTCACAACGTCTTTATCTGGGTATGCATTTATGAAATGCATCAAATACTAATTATGCCATATCAGACAATCACATATGATATTCAGTCAGAAATTCATAATCATCGGACCTAAGTTCGGCATTCAAAATACGTTGAGAATTCACATATCATAAAGGGGTTTCACATCAATTTGGAACACTTCCAATGCATCAAAACTGAATATGGCATATATGGCAATCACATAGGATGCTCAAACAAAACTCATAATCATCGGACCTAAGTCCGGCATTCAACTTTCGTTGAGGATTCACATAACATTCATAATAACTTTCCGAATTCCATAACAAACAAAGTCACAATCAAAGCACTTCTAATGTATTCCCGAATATTGATCTCCTCGAACAATTAAAGTCCGAAATTCATAATCAAATCGCAAGCAATATAACAATATTGGAAGCTTAAACAAATCAAATTAAATCAATCCTAGGAAATCATCTAGGTTGACTCACAGTACGCTCCAATAAGCTATTGCCTGGATGGTCCGGCAATGTCTGATAGGCGCCTGATATGCTCCTCTAAAATAGGCAAAACACATTCACAAATATCACATTTTGCACAATTGCACAAATGTTCTTTCATAAAAATATCAATGTATAGGATGTATGCACAATGCATGTTTAATGACAATTCCGGGGTGCAATAATGCGATCCTTATCAAAAATCATTTAGGAATCAAAGCCCTCATTAATACCATGTATTCTTACAATTGAATTGGACCAAACAATGTCATATAATTTCATAGCTTCATTGACCACTTCAGATTTTTCCTATAGAACATATTCGGGTCAACTTTCCATACTAAATTAGATCAGGTAAATGACCAATTTAGAAAAAACTTCCTTCTGTAAAGTTGTTCTCCCATTTCTTATCTTTCTAAGGACACAAAAATCATTTAATTTGGATCAGTATACCAAGAGATATCCTCAAAATATTCCAGACGGTTCATAAGTTCAAGCAAAATTTATACCTCAACTTCCAACCAAAATTTGAAACTCTTAGAGACATAATTAAAACTCTATTTCTTCATAAAAGTTGTAGTCCTATGTCTCTAATTTACAGGAAATCAAGAATCACCCAAATTGGATTAGTATAGAGAAAGTTATGGTCAAAATACGAAAGCGTGTTCGAGCAGTCAAAGGATGGGTGCTCGTCGAGACGAGGGGAAAATATGAGGTCGCGACGAATAGCCCAAAAAATCGATTTTCTCGGGATTTTTACAACGTTCGCCGCGACGAGTTCAAGGGGGGAAATCATCTACGTCGCGGCGAGGAAGAAAATGAACGTCGCGGCGAGGAAGAAGATGGACGTCGCGATGAATAAACAAAAACACGTCGCGACGAATAAATAAAAACGCGTCGTGACGTCTGGTTCTGCAACTCGTCTCCCCCGATTTCTTTTTCCAGATTTTTCACTTCTATACCCAAAATAATCTCTAAAACTTCACTCCTAATCCAGTTCGAAATATTTACATAAGATCAAACTCAAGATTCACTTAAAACATCAAAATCTGATCCTCACACATGCAACTTCACTTCTAACAAAATGCATGCACAGCTTCGGTATCAATCACCCAAGCATCATCAAACTTATCTCATTCATTTCTATGAACACTCAAATATCCATGCATGTACCGTGGGAAACAGACCATAGTCACTGAATCGCATGAAAAACAACACTTACTTGGTTCAGCTCTAATTCCAGCAATATGAGCAACTCGTAGACAACCACCGAGAGCAACTCCATGATCGGTGATGAACAAAATCAAGTAGAACATGCATGCTTCCGATGAACAAAGTTCAGTAACTCATCCTAAGATATTTTCATTGCAACCATAAAATACGTGGGTTCTTTGCATCATATACACGTGTCTCCCATCAATTGCCACTATTATATATTGCCACGTGACACACATATACATATACTATAGGTACACATGTCTCACATAATTTTATCCACTTGTCACTCTATAATTGGCCCGAAAATTAAGATTTTTCACAAAATTCACTAAAATTTCCAAAATATCCTAAATAATACCAAAATTGCCAAATCACAACTTAATCATATTTAACAACTCAATTGAACCCGGAAATGTCAAAGAATGTATGTACAATTATATGAATAAGCAAAAATGTGCATGTCAACATTAGCATAAACATGAATCGCACTTTCTAAATTCTCAATAATTCTCGTAATTCACAATTATATCCCTCACATGGGTAACGGGATGTTACAATGGAGCAGCTATAAGCATCTACACTAAACATCATGCCAAAAACATTACTTGTCTGATTATCCAAGTGAGTTTCAAAAGCCTTGGATTTCTCTCTTGTACGATCTGCTAATCCCCTGAAATGATGATAGTGAGAGGTGAGTCTAGACAAAACATTGTCTTCTTCCTTCTCTCTAACCCACGAAATCACCATGGGAGTTCTCTCTCAAGCTTTTTTAACCCTTGTAACAAGAATGGGAAGGAGAATCAAGCCATTCGGTTAGTACAAAAAGGTAAGCCTCTATCCCAACACCTAGTTCTATCGATTTAAGTTTAATTTTTCTCTCTTCTTGTGGAACCCATTTGATGGAATGTATGGGTTTGATGATTTTGATGATGGGTTTTCATTCTTTGATATCTAATAACACATTAACATGAAGAAATTTCATTTTTATGGTGATTTGGAGCTAAAAATCAAAACCTTGGGTTTTGGAGTTCAAGCTGTCAATGGAGATAGATTCGTAGGTCCTCTTTGTATATTTTTTTGAGATACTTAACGTGTGAATTTGGAGAAACTCAAAACATAGAAGTTATAGATACAGATGTCTAATATATCCCTAAATTTTTTCACTAATTTAGGGTAAGCCAAACAAATGAAAAAGGCCCCGAAGTAAAACTGGTTCAGAATACCAGCTGCATTGAAACTTGAAATGAAAGTTGATTGTTTGAAGAATTTAGAGTTAGAATTCGATGATGAGTTCTTCTTACGAAATGCTCAAAAATGTTTCATCTAAGTGATGTATAAATTAAATTTTAATTGGATGAGTATTCTGTGAGATATGGTTATCGTTACAAATTATATTTTATTCACTAATTACCAGCATATGTCCCATTCGTGAAGGCATAACTTCTTATACATAGGTCCAATGTTTTTCAAAATTTCCGGACCTATATTTAACACATAAATTCACAATTTTTCTTTTATGACCATGTTCTAATTCGGTCATTAAGGAATCCAAATCTCCCATTCACAATCAGCCTTAATATTCAGTCATGAGTTGGACTCTTCCTGTCTCAAAACCTTATAACTTATTCATTTCTCATCCAATTAAGGTAATTCAAAACTTGATTTTCAATAGACTCACATGGCTATAACATATCCAAATACGGTTCAAAAAATATGTAATTAGAATTTATTGTGATTTTTATAAGCCTGACTTGTTTCTGTTCTCTTCTGTGTTACTAAGGTTAGCAACACCCTTCACTTATTCAACCATATCTCACATAATACTCATTAAATTAAAATTTTCTTTATACAGAACTTAGATGACACATTTTCAAGCATTTCGTAAGAAGAACTCATCATCCAATTCTAACTCTAAAGTCTTCAAACAATCAACTTTCATTTCAAGTTTCAATCCCACTGGTATTCTGAACCAGTTTCACTTCAGGGCCTTTTTCATTTGTTTGGCTCACTCTAAATTCGTAAAAAAACATTCAGGGATATAGTAGATATCTGTATCTACAATGTCTATGTTTTAAGTTTCTCCAAATTCATATGTTAAACTGCTCAAAAAAATGTACAAAGAGGACCTACGAATCTGTCTCCATTGACAGCTTGAACTTCAAAACCCTTGGTTTTGATTTTTAGCCCCAAATCACCGTAAAAATAAAATTTCTTCATGTTAATATGTCATTATACATCAAAGAATGAAAACTCGACATCAAAATCATCAAACCCATACATTCCATCAAATGAGTTTCACAAGAAGAGAGAAAAACTATGCTTAAATTGATAGAATTAGGTGTCGGGATAGAGGCTTACCTTTTTGTATTAATCGAATGGCTTGATTCTCCTTAACATTCTTGTTACAAGGGTTGAAAAGCTTGAGAGAGAACACCCATGGTGATTTCGTGGGTTAGAGAGAATGAAGAAGACAATGTTTTGTCTTCTTTCTAACTAGCTTCTTATATAAGCCTCCTTGAACATTATTTACAAAAATGTCACTCTTGTACTGGTTCTTAAACATCCGCTCGTACAATTTCCTGTGACCACTGAAAAAGTGTCATACATCATTAATTTGATGTCACCAAAAATTATTATTCATTGTTCTGTGGTTTTAATGACATTAGTCTCAAATACCGATTTATTTCGGTGTACCGGGTAATCTAGATACCGGGTGTTACAAGTTCTCACCGAATCTTCTCAAATGCAAAACCCCACACCTCCTATCCTTCCGTCAAATACTCACCCAATGACTACTCGGGCCAAAAACAACATTCGCAAACCTAAAATATACACCATTTTCAAACACCCCTTACCTCCTAGTGATGAACCTAAAACCATAACTCATGCCTTACAAATTCCCCATTGGCGTGAGTCGGCCTTTGCTGAATACAATGCTTTAATCAATAATGGTACGTGGACCCTTGTCCTTGAGGAAGAGGCTCAGAATGTGGTCAGATGAAGGTGGATTTTTTGTGTTAAACGAAATTCTGATGGCTCTATAGCAAGGTATAAATCTCGTCTAGTTGCTAAAGGTTTTAGTCAATGTCCTGGTGTTGATTATACCAAAACTTTCTCACCTGTTGCTAAGCATCAGACGATCAAAGTTGTTCTTACTTTGGCTCTTGCCAACTCTTGGCCACTTCATCAAATGGATGTCAATAATGCCTTTCTTCAAGGTAATCTGTCTAAAACAGTATTCATGAGACAACCACCTGGTTTTGTGCATCCTACTCATCCTAAACATGTCTGCAAACTACAAAAGGCTATCTATGGTCTAAAACAAGCTCCTCAGGCATGGTACCAAGAACTCTGTACTTTTTTACTTGACTATGGCTTTGTTAATAGCACCAGTGATTCCTCTCTGTTCATACTTCACCTTGGTTCTACGGTTCTGTATTTTCTGGTATATGTTGATGATCTACTGCTCACCGGAAACTCACGTCATGACCTGGATTGTTTTATCTCCACCATTTCTCGGCGTTTCTCTTTAAAGAATATGGGGAATCATACTTATTTCTAGGGATCGAGCTGATTCCAAATTCCAAGGGGCTTTTTTTGTCACAATAGCGGTATATCAATGACATTCTTACCAAGTTCGACATGGCTGATTGCAACCCTTGTTCCACTCCGCTCTGCACTAGTGCCACGCTCAAACTAGATGATGGATCCACTCCTACTGATGGTTCTCGATATCACAGCATTTTGGGTGCTCTTCAGTACGTCACTCTTACTCGACCAGACATCAGCTTTGTTGTCAACAATCTATCTCAATTCATGCTAGACCAACTAAGCTACATCTTCAACAACTAAAACGTACACTGCGTTACCTGAAGCTCGCACATGACTGGCATTCAGTTCACTCGTCCCACTACCCTACGTTTGTTGTCTTCTCAGATGCAGACTGGGGGGGTGATGAGGATACTCGAAATTCCACCTCTGCCTATGTTATTTTTCTAGGTGGCAATCCAATCTCTTGGAGTTCAAAGCGGCAACATACCATTGCTAGGTCATCTACGGAAGCTGAGTATCGTGCCATTGCTTCAGCCACATTCGAAATTATGTGGCTTCGAAATCTTTTATGGGAACTAAAAGTCACTTTTCCGGAAGCTCCTCAGTTCTCAGTGATAATCTTGGTGCCAACTATGTTAGCTCCAATCCCAAATTTCATTCTTGGATGAAGCATCTTGCATTAGATTATCACTTTGTTCGCCAACAAGTTCAGTCTCATCATTTATCAGTAGCTCATGTCTCCACCAACGACCAAATTGCTAATGCATTGACGAAGGCTCTCTCCCGTCACAAGTTTGATTATTTTCGAGACAAGATGATGGTCACAAGTCGCAACCTCATCTTGCGGGGGCGTAATAGAAATGAATCACAACCGAATAACTAATAGGAACTAGTCAGCATATCTATTCACTGTATATCTTCCCAGATACTCTCTTATTCATGTATATTCTCATAGATACTTTATTATTCAGGTAGTTACAACAACACTGTAACTCACCTGTATATATTTCATAGTACATCTCGTAATATACACAAGTCATTTTACTGAGATATTCCTATATCCTTTCATGTAACTGATACATGTTACAGTTTTATGCCAAGATAGTTACGTATTGTATTTCGCTGTTTGATTCCCTGCTACTCATGTTGCACTACGCCTCATTACTCTTGCGTTGTTAGTTGACGTTTTCTTTCTTTTTTTTTTTAGGGGAAAACAAATCATATTAAAAGTCAAAGCAAGTGCAAAATACAAGAAGGAGGAGTTTCGAAAAAGCTAAAACTAGGAAAAAACAAAGCGGATCTAGCTAATCTATGAGCAATGTCGTTGCATCGCCGAGACACCCACGAAACAGAAATATCCGGACGTTGCGCTAGTAGCTGACAACAATCAAGTAGAATAGAACCAAATTCGGACCAATCAATAGCGTCACTTTTCAAGGAATGGACGAGGCTTTGGGCATCAGTGTAGACGACGCCATGTCCAGTACAACGAACACAAACCTGCTGTAGTGCAAAGCGAAGGGCGATGGCCTCGGCTATACGTGGAGAGAAACAGCCCAATCTATGACTAGAAAAGGCATGAATGAAAGCACCATTGGCACTACGTGTAACCGAGCCTGAACCAACACTACGTGATGCAGCAAAAAGAGCAGCATCCGTGTAGCATTTCCAACCATAAGAAGAAACACCGTGTGCACCAGACAACTGGGCGGGTGGATGAATATGTTGCTGACGACGCAGTTATGCGGCAGACCATTCAGATAGGTACTCAAGGGACTGTTGGAGGATAAAACCGGAAGGGACAACGTGTTTATTCCATAGTACTTCATTTCGAGCCCACCAAATCTTCCAACAAAGCATAGAAAACTCCTCGACAAGCTGAGCATTGGAGTTAGTTGCTAAGGTTGCATAGCAATCGGGTAATGGAAGAGCTAAGGCAGCACCACCTCTGCCCCAAAGTTGCCAAACCAAACAAAGAATGGACAACGCAGCAAAGACATGATCAATAGATTCGCTCGGCAAGACCAAGAATCGACATGCTAGCCACAGAATACTACGCTGCCTGAGTCAAGACCGAGTTGGTAATAAATTGCGCAAGACTCGCCACATGAAGTCTCGAACTTTTGGAGGTACTCTCATCTTCCATAGATGTTTCCAGTTAACACCGGGGACTGCAAAAGAGTGACGATAAAGGAGGAAGCGATATAGTACCCAGATTTAATCAGATAAACTCCTTCTTATCAAGTGCCAAATCCGACGATCATTCAAGCTAGGAGAGAGTGGGATAGATAGTATTGTCTGCACATCAGCATCATCAAATAACGCAGAAACCTTATTTACATCCCACTGGTTCGTGGTAGGGTATATTAAATCACTAACGCGCAGATCCGATGAAACAGTCGTTGAAGCACCAGTAGCCATAAAATTATAATCCCTCGGCAGCCAAGGATCCGACCACACTTTAACACTTGCACCATTGCCGATGCGCCAACGTAGCCCAGCTCGTAAAATAGAAGCCGCTTGATGGATACCCCTCCAAGTAAAACTTGGATTATGTCCCACATTAGTCGAGAGGAAGTTCCCATTAGGAAAATACTTAGCACGTAGTAGCCGAAACAAAAGAGAGTTCGGGGAGGTCATGAGTCTCCACCCTTGTTTTGCAAGCATAACTAGATTGAAACACCGAAGATTACGGAAGCCCATACCACCTTCATTCTTCTTATCACACATACGATCCCAACGTAGCCAATGTATCTTCTGATTACCATCATCCTTAGTACCCCACCAAAACGAGTTCATCATTTTTTGCAGCTCATCACACAACGTAATAGGGAGAAGAAAGACACTCATACTATATGCAGGAATCGCTTGCGCCACTGCTTTTAGCAAAATCTCTTTCCCTGCACGAGACAAGAATTTATTGCGCCACCTTTGAATACGAGTCCACATTTTATCTCTTAGAAAAGCAAAGACAGCTTTCTTATCACTACCAATTAGAGATGGTAACCCGAGATATTTGTTATTGTTAAGCGGAGCATGGACATCAAGAATATTCGAAAGAATGACCCGTTGCACCACAAAGACATTGGAACCATAGAACACTCCCGACTTCCATAAATTAACTGCCTGCCCTGAAGCTTGTTCATAGATAGATAAGATCGAACGGGTTACCATTTTTCACTTCTCTTCTCCACTATAAATGGATTTATTAATTAAAAAATAACAATATTATTTATATATATATGTGTGGATAGTGTGAAGTAATAATCTTATGGAACCTGGTTATGGATAATGTATTATTACCTTTTATCATTACAACTCTGAATTATTCTAAGGTATGGTTAAACTGTTAGACCTTATTAAATAACCAACTATGATACATGTCAATCATTAATAATTGGTGAATGACTTAGAAAACTTCTTTTTCTCACCTATTCAATTATCCCGGCAAAGGTCTTGAAACAATCATTAAGGTCAATGACAACATAGAGCTCAAACTCATTACTTAGAGTCGATAGATCTCCTCTTGACTCACCACTAATCAGATAGATAATTATATTTAATGATCATTCAACTAGCATTTTTACACACTAGGTGTCCGACATCAAAACATAATAAGTTATCTATTGATTACTACAATGATCTCAAGTCAAAGGAAAAATATACATTTAAATTCTTATGAGAATATCCCACTTGACAGTTCATAGATAATATTAACCATTGAAAATTCTCAGTTTGATCAGTTCAATAATCATATCTTCATATGCATAATATATATATGTAATAGTGGAAGAGGCTTAAGACGCAGAAGATTATACAGTCGACGGCGCAAGGAAACTAGTTATGTGAAATATAAAACCTGTTTTAAAAACACACGAAAACTTGTTTTAAAAACATACGAAAACGTTAACTTTTGATTTTTGCAAAGTCATTGCTGTTTTCTTGTTTTTGAAAACGAAAAATGGCAATATCCTTGACCAAACAAGTTTTGACGTACTGTTTCTTTATTTTAAACGACACGAAAAACTAAAGAAAAAAAAAAGGAAACCAAACAGCCTCTTAGTAAATAAGATCTACTAATATCCATCTAATAGATACTATTACATACATATTGATCTAACAGGATTATTAAAATCCTTATTTGATTTTCTTATGATCAAGAACACTTTTAGATTAAACCCTAAAGACTTAATTCTTATTATCATAATCTCCATTATAATGGCAAGTGTATAAATTTAATCAATGACTTATCATATTAGAATAAAAACAATAATCGTAATATGATAATAAAATCATTTGTCATGTTATTAATCAAAATTAATAATCAGAAAAATCAGATGTTTAATCCATTACATAAGAATTGGGTCGTGGGCATAATTCCAAAATAGGTTTTGTTGATAGAGACATTTGATTTTCCATTCTACGTAGACTTTGAGCCACCTTCCATAGATAATTATAAAGATGGAAAATGCATTCCCAAGATACAAAGAGCCTTTACAGGCCCTAGATATGCATAAGGAAGCTTAGATGGGAGGTATGGGTTGTGTTCTCTAGATGGGAGGTATGGGCTGCGTTCTCTAGCATTTTCCATTGCAACTTTCCAAACTTGATAATAAAACTCAGACAAGCCAGGGAGGAACCACCTCAAAATGTTAAAAAAAAAACCAGCGGATTTCAGGTGCAAGACTGACTTTTAGTAGAAAGAAGTTAGAGCATATCTCTCTAGCACCCCCCATAAATGACCCTGACAGGAAGGATCTATAGTTGCTAACTTGTTACAAGTACAACGAGAGCTGATCCTTTGGCTCCAGTACTTTGTACCTAGCTTGTACCAGAGGATCTATACCTAATTTGTATCAGAAGATCTGTGAGAATCTGTTAAATGAATGGTTCAGATCCTCTGGCATAAGTTAGGTACGTAGTATCGGGGTCAGAGGATCTGAGAGCAAGTACAACAGGTACAAGAACAAATTCTAATCCCTACAAAGTACAAGACACTTGATTTGTAACATCTGTTACAAGTGAAATGGTACGTTTAGATTATAAGACTAATGTAACGACCTTGTTTTATTCTTCTCCTCTCCCTTTCTTCCCGCGGTTATTTTTATTTAATAATTTATAACACATGCCTACACGAAGGAGGAGGCTTAAGAGGTGTCCCGACAAGCATTCCATTCCACATATAAAGTAAACCGGGCATAGGTGGGAATGAGAAAATGCTTTCAAAATTAAAGTTAATTGGATTTAGAGTTATTTCTTCAAATTATTTCACTAACTTTAATTGCATTATAAGATTAAAATATGCTAATAGTTATTTCAATGCTCTAGAGAAGCTTTATGGAATCTTTGAAAACTACAAACTTAGCTGGTGGTAGAAACGACTTTAGTGGCAACAATATTTTATTATATACATGAAACTAAACAATTTGAATTCTTAATTTTCTGATTCAGAATACACTGTTTATGGAATAGCTCTAGATTCAGAAATGTTGTAGGATAGATAGGAATGAATCAAAAGTATTATCTTGACAAAAGATAAAACTTTGAAAGGTGACGCTCTAAAAATGTTTTTTAGTCTAAACAAATAGTAAGGGATGATAACTGTCTTGTATCTGCATTTCAGAAACAAGTAAAGGATCATAACAGGATCTAATTTACTCACAATCTTCTACGTTAGATACCCAGGCAAACTACGTCACCTTCTGGTTCTGGTAAGCGACATCACTGGAAATTCTTACCACGACATGGTGAAAATCACATCTTTTGCTTACTCGTATTCAAATAACTCAAAAATCTACACAAACTAGGAGGATCAAGGAACGTAGAATATATTGCCCTTAATCATTGCTATAGTTACATCATTTTTCACCCATTCTAGAGTGTACAAAAATCTACAGATCTGTATTATCCACCCTTACTACACAGCACCATATAGTCTTTCTCCCTCTCTCCCTTAATTCCAACCCCTATTCTAATAGACAAAGGCGTACTTAAGGCCTACTTTTAACTCATTGTTTGAACCGGCAAGCTCCATCCATTACAAGGAGATGCAGTTATACCTTGACCTCTTTGTACTCCCCCTTCTTCATCTCAAATGTTGAATGACCTTGTACAAATGAGAACACCAGAACACAAAACTCGAGTTGAAGACTGCCTGTATCATCTGCTTGCTGCCAAAAAGCAGCTGCTACTATCTGAGCTACTCAAAGCAAAAGGTATGTCATGAACTAGAAACTTAACACTGCGTGTTCCAACATATTCCAATACGTCAAGGCACTCTTGCAAATCTGAGTCACTGATCAACATTACCCACTCCTCCTCGTCATCCAGGTATTTGAGTTGGAATGTCCCATTTTGCAACTTAAACCTCCTTGCAACCTCTTCATAGAGTTGGAAACACCCTGCGGGAGGCTCAAACTTGAAACGTATAGTGTCTTCTTTGTAAGTTGCTTTTATAGTAATTTTGGATCCATCTTGACCATAGCTTGTATTTATTTTTGAATGCTTAATCTCCTCAAAGCTTGACGAACTTGATGTACTGACATGCACCATTGACCCAGAGGCATTTGATGAATCAGTCATACTGGAAGAAGTAGGCTGGTTAACTTCTACAACACTATCATCGCCCTCCAACTTGGTATCCACCTCATCAGCTGCAGCCAATAAGCTAATGCTACATGAGACAAATCGGGATTTCAAGTTCTCTGATTTCATATTACACCAGTTCTTATCCACATCATTTCCTTCTTTGGTAAGGCAATAACCAAGGGAAGCTTTATTAAGGCAAGTCCAAGGTCCAGACCCAACAACAGATTGATGGTACAATCCAGCATCCACCGCAGCGAGCTTTGAATCTTCACTACCATCAACTCCAGATATGCTAGAATTCCTCAATTCTTCCCCAAGAGTACCAACGCAACATTCATCATCCTCGAGCTTGACTGCAGAACCATCACCACCATTAAGGGATGAGAAAAGTACAGAACCTCTTTTATGGATAACCGGTTCATAATCTCTGACAACTTGGTTTTTTCCAGGAACATGACTCTTTTGATAATCAAATTCTTGCATTACAGAGCCAGTTGTCAAAATTTCCCCAGTCATAGGATCAAACTTGATTCCCCCTTCCACTCCCTGAACAGATTCAAGCACAGTCTGTATTTTCTTCAATGAACGGTTCACTTTGTTTATCTTGCGAGATGGCCACCTTGAGATCCCATGTTGTCTGCATATCCTTTTTAATGTTGTGGGGCAAACTATACAGAAAGAAAGAAATTTGATCATTAATTATTGTGTTAACTTACTTTTTAATTAAGAAATCTATCCTCAATTATCTACAAAATTAAAGAAGTCTCTTAAATTGTAGCTGATGGATCCTAATGGCTCACTTCCTTATTGATTGCTACTTTCAATTTGGTTTAACTGAACTGTATGTGATTCAAAAATGAAAGCAATTATGTCTCCCCAAATTCTGGCTTTCGTTAAATTCTACATCTCTTGATGGCAGTAAAAGATAATAGTATATGGAACTTACCACCAATGCTTTTGGCAGCATCCTTCAGACTTCCAGTAAAGTATTGTTGAAGAACACTCAAATTCACATTTTTCTCCGCTGTGCTCCTCTTCTTCTCCACATGCCTTCTTCCGTCCATCATCTACAAGTGATATACAGTTTGGGAACTCAATTAAACAAGCTCAGGAGATTCATATGAAAATCTGTCCCAGTTCCATTTATACAGGCTCAAAGCTCGCGCAGACACCGATCCTATTGATGCTAAAGAGGAACCTTTATTGCGCTACATTAGCTAGATGACCTATCAACTGTAACTAATATCCACAATTGCATAAAGGAAACTTAAAGGCATGCAGATGTCTACAGATAAAACCCCTAGCTCAGTTGTTCTTTTTTCTTCATAAAGTGTTTGGAGTTAAACAAGGAAGAACTAACATCCACTCCATGACACATCCAAGCCCAAAGTCAAAATTTTAAGTTTTAACAATGAACACTGGTAGTAAACAACATAAACATAATTCAACGAGAAAAGAAAGCTCTTGTTCACCTTCTCAGTTGTGTTCAAATTGTTTTCAGATATTGTAGCTTGAGAACTTCTCCTAGGTATCGGAACTGGCAGGGAGCTTCCTTCTACCCCCTTCAGAAGCCCTACCTTACAGGTTTCTTCTCCAACCAATTCTGCACCTGAAACAGTTCTCAAGCTCTTACAGATTCTCTGCATTGTACCCGAGAGGTTGTTCAACAAGAGTTGTTGCTCTGTTCTCCCTTTTATATTAACAGGGAGAAACAACTCCAATATATAGTCAGCATCTCCAGTGTAAGTACTTCTCAACCTGATGGCAACCGCAGCATTCAGCCTATATTTTCGTGCATGCTGGACAAGTGGATACTCTGTTATATCGTATGACTTCACATCTGGGGTGAAGGCATGATTTGATTCAAGTGCTTTTCCTGCTATACCTTGCCCTTCCTCAATACAATGCTTCTCACATGCATGGACAAACCCCTCCATCCCTTTATCATTTACATAACAGGCGGTAGCCTCAATGCAAAGTACACATTTCCCTTTACTGTGTGTGTTACCTTCTCTAACATGCAATTTTATGTCTTGCTCATCAGCCTGCTCAGAATAATTGCAAGGAATCCATGTTAGAGCAAGTGGCAACCGGTGTGCATGGCATACAGCTCGCAATACATCTGATATTTCAGACAAAGTAGCTCTTTGATCCATCGAGAGACTCTGGAAAATGACAAATCCTTAGAAAAGGTGCAATTATCTTATAAGAAAAACATTAAAAGCTAACCATCTTATCTGTGACTCTTCTTCCAACTATTGATTTTATTTTTTTGGGTAGAAAGAAGGGGTGGTTAGTTAGTAGGTTTTCATGAAGTAATGGAAGATATTAAATAAGTACCTGAGGAAGAAGTCGAGGGGGAACAACACTCCTTAAATTTACAGCCTGCAAATAGTTGAGAAGAGTCATAATCAAAGAAAAATAAGTACCAACATAAACATCGTAACACAAATGATTTCTGGATTCTAGCTAATACAATACCAATGAACACAAAACAGCCAACTAGGAGAAACCCTCAGTTCTCGTCAAAATGCTTAAAACATTTTTTGGCTAGTACTATTACGCTATGGCTTGAGCCATGCATATCAGACATTGGGGAGATAACATACGTGATAGCTCCTGTGATAGAATGGTTTTGAATGGCCAGAAGACAACAGTGCCCAGCAAACAAATCAAAGAACTTTTAACAGTTATATGTAGCGCTCCATTGATGTAATTGGTTCACAGTTCTTGTAAGCCAAAACTAAGCAACCTTCCTACATCATTCTTTCAATTACCTAGTTTTTCTGAGGAAAACTTCGACTTTAATGAAACTGAGAGTCTAACAAAGGTGAGAACATCCAACCGAACTTTAAAAAGAAGTAAAGTTTTGTCATTCATCATAGATGGTCAGACAGTTTCTAAACCATCCAATTAGTACTGCTCTTCAAAATCATATGTCTAACAGGAATCCTTCTTTATAACTGATTTAAGAACTTCAGAATGCTTACGGACATATCGGTAAGTGAATAAATATCAGAAAGGCAGAAAGGAAAGCTGGACAAGTACATGAAACAGTAAACAAAAGGTTCTTTGCAGAAACAAGTACCTGAAGTGCACGGCAAACATTTTCCATCTCAAAGTCAAAGTCTGGCTTCTCCCTCACTGTGACAATTTCCAATACAGCACAGCAGGATGTCTCGGTAGGATCAAAGACCGGCGCAGCAATAGAACCCTTGACATCATGATTAACAGCATGCTTTACCCGTAAGTATTCACCCCTGCTATAATAGATTACGTTTGAAGTCCATTCTGGGACTTTAGAGATAAATACACGACCAGGGAGCCCAAGGGGCAAACCAGGCTTCACTTCAGCAGAGAACGTGAATGTTCTGGAGACTTCACGATATCCTGCCAGAATTTGGTCAAGCAGATAGGGCTGTTCTGAAGTAGTTAAAAAATGTTGACCTCCACGCTTCATGGGAACCCAAACTTGTGCTAAAATTCCTCCTCGAGAAGAATCTTTCAACAAAGATAACGCCCTCAGCATCCTCTCGTTAAGTGTTAATACAAACGGCCTAGGAACTATACAACTTGTCACATCCAAAATGTTGCCTTGTTGACGAGTTTCATCACATCCCTTTGCACCCGAGTTATCAGCTTCAATTGACTCTGACACATTATCAAACTGGAAAGTTGGATGTTGAAACATCATTTTATCTCCAGGATTGCAAGAAGTCGCGGAAGTATTTAACATATTACCACCATTTGGATAGGCAACATAACTTTGTTCCCCAACATTTTGTTCTTCAACAGATGAGTAGGGAGTTGATTGAAAAGAAGACACTGCATAGGAACCAAATACTTGGTCCATCGTTAATGGACTGTTACACCACCCTGCATACGTATCCAAATTCATGAGATCAGAAAAGTTATTGAATGGATCCTCCAATGTCGAATTCATGGCAACTATTTCTGCTGAGGCTGTATTATCCATCTGTACTTTTGATGAAGTCCAAAAGCTCGTCCCCTTTTCTTTTGAGGGGGGGTATTCCATTTCGATAAGAACAACCAAACTAAATCCAGAAAAGGTTAGAGTACTATCAAAAGAAATCCACTAACGTCAATCCCTTGTCTCCTGCTACTTCCCTTACGCTGTTCATTAGGATCCCCAAAATTAACACCGAAATTCGTCAAGATTTTGCTTTCCATGCTCATACAAACTTTCTTCTATTTCCTTTTGTGCCTTTTCCCTTAGCTTCCGTGAACAGAAATTTCACTTCCTTCACTCATATATATAGCAAGTACGAAACAACTACCGCATATTAATATCCCATCATCAAATGGATTTCGTACAAAAGTCTCACAGCAAGCCACTTGCTACAAATAGCAAACATGAACCTCTGACACTGATTTAAAAGCAATGGCCTCGAAAAAGCTGCAGTCTCCAAAGCTGCCGCAAGTCACTGCAACAAAAGTCCACAGCTCTCAATCAAAAATAACTCACTTAACCCGCCTCAAAATTTTGTCCTTTTGCACCAAAGCACTGTACACGTGTTCATGTTATCACACATATCCACATAAAGCTCAACGAAATGATCCGGTTACTTGAAGAAACGGCAAAAGCAAAAAAGGAGAGCAATTAATCGTCAGAAATTCAGATGAAATGAGATTAAGGGCAAATTCATCCCCAATATCTTTAAAGCTTTACAGGCATTCTTTCTTCTCTATTTTGGAAATTAAAAGTTTAACCATAACTTTTAGCTCCAAATGACGACCACAGGAAATGAAATTGTTAATCCGAATCAAACAGAAAGTCGAACTAGTAGACAGAGAAGACCAAGTACGGAAATCAAATCCCCAAATCCAGAAACCCTAACCCACAGAAACACCAACCTTGAAAACCTCAATCTCCTCGAAACTAGAAGCGAGATTTATTAGAGAAAGAAGAAGAAGACAGAGTGTGCGTGCTTGGGTCGTTTAAGTAGGTCTCTAAAGAGAGACGCTAAAAAGGGAAATAAAACTGTACAAGCTGTAAAAGACAACGGCTTCAGACACTGGGGTTTTGTGGTCAGTTTTGTTTTAGCTTTGAAGAGCAGAGCAGAGCAAGAGCCCCGTCCCGTCTTTGCCAAAAGTAGAGAGCAAAGAATTTCGTTTGTCGTATGATTGTGAAATTGGTGACTGTGTTGCATTCCTTGCACTGAGCTTTTGACCTTCTTGTTTAACATTTACGTTGTAGCTGGACTAGATTAGACAGTCATTGGGACCCTTTTTTTTTTTTTTTTTTACAAGAAATGCGATGAATTTGATTGATCGCACTTACTGTAGTTGTTTGGGATTGTTTGACTTGACTAATAAAAATGTGCCACAGTACCGAAAGAGAAACGCAATGTCCTAATAAAATAAGCTCATGATGCAAACCTAACAAGTAAAGGTTGGAAGGATGACAAGATTCATCAGGGGCAACAGAGTCATCCAGCACCAGAGAATGTCAAAACGATTTGATTGGTGGGAAGTAGGGAGTGGGATCTCTTCCGTTCCCACCACCACCATGTCCATACATTTATGTGAAATTTCGTTATTATGTTTTAACTTTTTTCTATTAAATTTTATTTTAATCCTATTTTATTAAATTAAAAAAATTAATGTAAAAAATTTTAGGAATAAAATGTAATAAAATAAAGTTGAATCAGAATAATTAGGAGAACAAGTGGTAGGCACGTGAGACACGAAAGGACCGGATCTTTATAACCAAAATGATCCTCTCTCTGACCTAACTTTCCCATCTAAGCTCCAATCTGTCGTGTCTTTCTTGGAATTGTATAGATTGTTCTTTATTACAAAAATAAGAAAAGGTACCATCCGGTCGCGTACTTCACATAATACAAAGTTGGAATTTGGTTATCTAATCATATATCAATTAAAATATACCTTTTTATTTTATGCCTAATGTCTTGTAAAAATAAATAGATAAAATAATATTATAATATTTTATTTTATTTTATAAATTTTAGTTATTTATTTATATAAATTTTACGTTTATTTATACAAAATTTATGTGAAACTTATATAAATAAATAATTAAAATTTATAAAATAAAATAAGAAAATTTAGACTCCAGAAGCTCTGTGTTGAGAAACAGTTTTTAGTGAATACACATGTCTTTTAAGTAATTTATATTTCAGACGGACGAGAAGAAAGAAGGGCTGCCTACTAGACTTTACGAACGTAAGCACTTGTAAGATTTGCACTCGTGGCTGCCAACCCCTTTTACTAGAGTGAGGTGGGTGAGGTGGATTCTCCGAGGTGAACATGTGTCCGGAGAAATTTTGGCTTGCTATTATCTAATTTGAGGATGTCATGCATCAATTTGATGATGGAAGATTGTAACAGGTGATGATGGGATGCTTTGGAATTACAAATATTAAGGGGACATTTTACGGTGTAAGAACGAAGGAATCAAATAATTATAAAAAAATAGTGCTTATTTTAAAATTTTTAATTATAAGAGAATAGATTTATTCCATTAAATTTAGAAATTTACTAAACTCATCAAGAGGGGTGGGTATCGAGTTTTCATTCTAACCTAAGTTTTTATCACGTTTATTTTTTTACTCTTTTATCCCCAATCACCCTTCTCTTTACTTCCTTATCGCCTCTCAATTCCTTACGATCTCTTTACTTTCTTATCCTCGTCTAATGTTCGAAAATTTCGATAAAATTCCTTGATCGTTAAATTTTCATTCCCACTAATAAAAATTGCTTGGTTTTTTTTACAAGCATATAGAGATAGCCCCAGTAAATATATGAAGGGCAAATTGTTTTCATTTTTATTGAGGATAAAAATGATATTATATTATCTTTCATTTCCATTAATGCAACAAACTAAACAATATTACTGATATTAATACAGAAACCCAAGTTACAAACCAAACATCATTTTTTATTTTTCATATTCATTCTCATCCCCTTCTACTATTATACCTATATCAATAACCAA
The DNA here is from genome assembly GCA_029891385.1 of Erythroxylum novogranatense. Classification (NCBI taxonomy): domain Eukaryota; kingdom Viridiplantae; phylum Streptophyta; class Magnoliopsida; order Malpighiales; family Erythroxylaceae; genus Erythroxylum; species Erythroxylum novogranatense. The sequence continues at coordinate 14,486,838 of CM057232.1, read as the reverse complement.
CCTCGTGCTCAAACCAAATGCCCCCCCTAATTTCTTTATGTTAATTGATGTTAACAAATTTTTGGTTGTTTAAGTAAATCTTTAAAATCACGATAATTAATTAATTTGTATTTTGAATAATATATTTAGTGAATTAATAACTAAAATATGATTATAAATTTAATTTAATTAATACTAATAAATCTATACATCCTTAAATTCGTATCGATTAACTTTAGTTTAAAAAATAAACTCAACCTTGATATTAAAATCTACAACTCCTTTAAGAAATCTAAAGGATTAACTCAATGCACAAGGTTCTTTATTTTGTGAAAGTTGGGTAAGGATAATCAATTTTACGAAAATTTTAATATTTTTTAGAGAGTATTTTATGACTTGAATATGTAATCCAATACCAATTACTCCAATGCTCTTTAGAAATCTATTACTACCATTTAGGCTATTATAGTGATTAGTGAGAACTGAATTTATCGTGATATTTATATAACTTAACTAGATATATTTTCTCTTTCAAGTTCAAGATGAACTCTCTTTGAATTAATCAATAAGTCAATCTCAAACTAATTACAAGTTAATATGATCCAATAAATGCTGACAAAGAGATGACAACCGAGATGTGATTACGATTAAGGGAGAAGGTAATTATTCATAATCTAAACCTAGTAGATAAAAGATTTTAATTATTTTACCCTTAATGCATAAGACAATTAGTGTTACAAAGGATAATGATATTTAAAATTTCGATTGTTTTCTAATTTAATAATATTAAATAGAATTATTTAAAATAAATAATTAAAATTAATTTATTATAAAAGTAGTCTGTCGATAATTTTCCACCACATAAACAATATCTTTTAATAGATCAATATTTTAATGTGAAAATATTTATACACTACAAAAAAAATACAAATTAGCGACGAAAATTTAGCAACGAAAACATTTTTGTAGGCAATTAGCGACGAAAATATGTTTTCCGTCGCTAAAATTGAGTGATTTACCGACAGAAATAATATTCGTCGCTAAATTTGGAGGGAATTTATCGTGACAAAATTAGGGACGAAAATTAGCGACGGAATATATAGCCGTCGGTAATTAATTACCGACGGAAAATATACCATTGGAAATTAGCGACGGAAAGCATATTTTCGTTGCTAAAATTGAGTAATTTAGCGACGGTACTAATATTCGTCGCTAAATTTGGAAGGAATTCGTGGCGGCAAAATTAGCAACGGAATTTAGCGACGGTACACGTTCCGTCGCTAAAAATGGAGGAAATTTTTTGCGGAATAAAAAATTTTGAATTTACCTACGGAATTGGTAAATTAATTTAGTGACGGAAATTTTCTTTCCGTCGGTAAAATGGCGGGAATTATTGGCGGTATAAAATTTTTTTAAATTTACCAACGGAAATTTCCGTCGGTAATTCCGTCGGTAAATTCTTTTTAAATATAAACCCACCCGACATCTCCCTCCCACTTCTATATTCTTTTTCCTTTCTTCTTCTTCCTTCTTTCTACATCTTCTCTTCGGTTTTCTTAGAGCTCATTTCTCTGTTGTGGACTTCTTTTCTGCTCGACGATGTTATCTTCTCCGGCTATTGTCATCGTGTCCTTCGGTAAAGGTATTTTTGCAACTACTGTCTTGTGTTTTTTCATATATTAGATGAAAGTTAATTTGGGCATTTATTACTTTCGTTTATTTGTGTATTTTATTATTGGAAAACAACTTTAAGGTATAAATGTTAGTGATAGAAGGGAAATTTAGCAACGGAAAATGTCCGTCGTTAAATTTAGCAACGGTCATATCTCCGACACTTTTTTCCGTGAATAAATTTAGCCGCTAAATAAGCTTACCGACGGAATATGTACAAATTCCGTCGGTAAATTCCGTCGCTAAGGCTTATTTTTCTTGTAGTGATAATTTAAAGTTATTTTGAAAAAATCAACCTAAAAACCCTAATTACGAACGTGATTTGTTTGAAGCTGCTAACTTTATTCGTAATTTAATCATCGCAGACTAGTGGAAGTAGAGATATTATTAGAAAAGAACAAGTTCGCCAATATAACATTTTGTAATGCTTTAGCATTAAGGCAACACTACGAGGTGATAGCATAACATAATCAAGTTCAAACCTTAGGTGTGTTAGTCATATCCTTAAAAAAAAAATCAAATCACGTACCACCAAGTTTTCCACTCATTAAAAACTGAGCCAATTCATTCCCATTTATAAGAGCACCTCTTTAGCATTAATTATCCCTCCTTTTTCTTCCTATGCCATCAAGATTCCCTTATTCATCCCATAACTTGTTTGGCCATTTGGCTCATAACAAACGATTATTAGCCATGGGATGCAGTTGCAAATATTTTTTTTAAATTGAAAGGAATATATTAATGATCCACTTAGGGAAGCAAGATACAGCTAGAAAATTTTCAAAACTATAACAAGATTAAGTAAATCACAGTAACAAATTAGGAAATAGGCTAAGTTAAAGGGATATTTTTCATTTCTGTTGTTGACTATTGTTGATTTTCACTAACTTTGCAGGTTGGATTCTTAGTCTATCCGCGCGCAATTCGAAGGTTCTACTCTATCTCTTCATATGTCCATCTACGCTAAGCTACCACAGGTTCCTCCAATTATCTCCATTGAAGGCCAAATAGGAGTGAAGGATGCTTTCAATTCCTTTGCTCTTTGGCAACATTTTGTGATTTGTTTGTCAGCTAGCTTAGGCGCCCCTATTGCTTCGTATTTGGATTGGATTTTGTTTGTGTTTTGTCCTATGTTATTGAGTAATTGTGGGAGTTCCCTCTTTTATTGCAGGAAGATTCTTGATTAGTATTTGGATTGTAGTATGGCTTGTTGCTATGATTCAGCTGAGTGTGTCTTCCAAAGCATTTGTGTAAGACCTCTATGTACATATCTTGGTTTTATTTATTGATTTTCTGAATTACCAAAAAAAAGGGATATTTTTCATCTTCCTGCTGCTTTACCACTAGTTGTTATTGATGTTCTTGGCAAAAATGAGGTGCCTGATCCAGTTGAAAGAGTAGTTACATAAGTCTCTTGTTTCTTTCATTACATTCTTTAATTGCATTTAGTTTCTTTCGTACCATAACATGTAGATGATGTTATTGAACTCAATTGTAAAGATAGTAAGGTCTCCCTTGCATTGGAATATCTTGCAATTGGCCCAACCAATGATTTACTTTTAATACAAAATACTATAATGCACATTGGAAAGGATTTGGAGTTTTTGCCATAACATATTAGAGTAATTGCACTTCAAGAAGATATGGTTGATAGATTAATCCTTTAGATTACAAAGAGAGCACTAAAGGGAGCTTAAGAATGAATTCTTAATTGTATCCTTTATAAGTAACTTGTTCTCAGTGGCTAGCTAGAGGATAAAGGAGGCATTTGAAGAGTTATAATGAAACCATACCAGATGATGCCAAGGGATGGATTGATATGGGAGAAGGAAAGACTCAAGGCATAACTTATTGATATTTCAATCTATTAGCAATAAGCTTAGTTATTATCTTCAAATTACATTACAACAAGATAAAGGTCTAACGTTTTAGATAGTACTTAGCTTTGGGATCTTAGGCACTAAGCAAATACGGGCATTATTAAGATCCCTTAGCATGCTCGTATTTTTAAAAGAATCTAAGACAACATTGTTTACCATACTGCTTACTAAATCCCAGGACTTTTGAAAGAAGAAAGCATCGAATCCATTGGACTTGGGAGCTTTGTCTGCCTTCATGCTAAACAAGTCGCTTCTGACATCCTACTTAGTAAAAGGCCTTAAAAGTTATCTCTACATGCTATTAACTAAAGGGGTGAGGAATTACTGCTCTAATAACCTATACAAGGAAGATATGTTAATAGGTTTACCTAAGGTTCACCAAAAATATATGAGGGCCAACTCCTTAAGAGCCGATTATGAGGTGTAAATTGATCCCCCCTTATCTAACAAGGATACTATGGTTGTTATGGTTCATCCTTGCTATAATAAAATTATGAAAATATTTTGTGTTCCTATTCCATCTTTAAGCATAGAGTTGTTGACTTATAATTGAGAAAAGAATGGTGATCCTGTAGAGCTTTAATGTAATTATATAATTCTTGCTTCTCCTTATTCAACATATTTACATCCTTAGGATTTAAATAGAGTAGCTATTGAGCTTTGATTTTTTTTTAACTAACCTTTAAGTTCTATGGTACTTGTTCTTCTTTTATTAAGAATTTTAAGCTCCTTCTTAATTCTTTGGAATTTATTTGCACATTAGTAAGATGTAACTCCTTTAACCTTAACCTTGAGGCCTTTCATACCCACACTATTAAATTCAAGCGATCTAGTTAAATGATTAAAAAAATCTAGATGGTTAGTTCATATTTATGAGAATATAACCCATAAATTTCGATAATAGGGTGATTTGAGCATAAAAGGTTCTTAAAATAGGCTTTACTATTAGGAAAGTTGGTATAACAATTTGTATTGACCATTGCTCTATTGAGCTTCTTTTTAATGGCTCTTTAACTTAATTGATTATTGTTCCATATGCTAAAGAGGCCTTCCTATCTAAGATTCATTAAACTAACTTGATTTGCACTATTAAGGAAATCATTTGTCTAATTCCTCAAACTGTTCCTTCTACCTTGCAAAAGATTGCTATTTGAAATTGCCAAGTATTATCCAAGGGCCAAGAATGAATGGCTTTGAGGTGCTATGACAATTGAGCTCTTTAGAATGAAAAGTTGGGACACATAGAAAAAGATAACGCTAATCAAACAAGTAGTTCTAAGGAGTTTTACACAAATATGGAGTAACTGATTTGAAAAATAGAAATGAAGGATTTAGACTTCAACAAAGTCAAAGGCTATAATTATCCTACCATTAAAATGTGCTTAGTGATTAGTCAACATACTTCATTCTATATCCAAAAATTAGGCTCTCCTTTTAATTATTGAGTTTTATTTTTATCTCCAATAGCTCTAACATAAAAGGCTTCTTATTCATAGATAGGACATAGCAATTAAGCCTTTGAAATTATCAAAACCAAACACTAGAATGGTTACATAGTCCTTGCAGAAACTTGTTATAAACAGAATAAATTTTGTTTGAATTGCAGAGTTTCAAGTGAGGGAGTGGTTGAACCTCTCCAAGAACTTTGGGGCATCGTTGGGTTTATGTCGTTTTCATACGCAGCCATTTGGCTGGAGATGACTTTGTAGGAATATAAAAAGGGATCCCCTCGTGATGAACAGCATAAATCATGATGTTACTTTTGACTTTCCTTCTGGTCTGTGAAGTTCAGTGACAAGCTCTTGTCATTTTGTCACCCTCTAATAATTCAATTTACGGCATTTACAGACACGTAATAAACGTTTTCCAAAAGTCGGAAAAGGACATGACAAAGGCAAAGAAGCTATCCACACAAAAAAAAAAAAAAAAGAGAGCATGTCATTAGCATTAGATTATTACGGGCTTTTGGTTCAAAGGAATAGCTATCCTATTCCCAGTATATTTCTAACATATTATTAAATCTGTGCTTGCTTAGAAACTAAACTTAAAATAACTATGCATAAAAAGAATCTATTATTAAATTTTAAGGAATGCATAAAACTATCTCTACCTATTTTAACTTTTCCAAAAATATCTATTCCAATTGAAGGCAACTTTATCCTTCTCATAATTAATAATAATAATAATAATAAGATAATTAATTTCATATAATTAAAATAATAATCTTAATATTAATAATAATAATAATAATGACTAGAAAATTTATAACAATTAATAATAATAATAATAACAATAATTAATAATAACAATAACAATAACAATAATAATAAGTACAAAATTTATAATAATATTAATAACAATAATTAATAAGAATAAGAATAATAATAAGTACAAAATTTAAAATAATTAATAATAATAATAATCAAATAATTAATTTCATATAATAAATTTAATAATAATAATAAGTAGAAAATTTAAAACAATAATTAATAATAACAATAACGATAATTAATAATTAAGAATAATAATAATAATAATAATAATAATAATAATAATAATAAGATAATTAATTTAGTATAATAATAATAATAATAAGTAGAAAATTTATAACAATAATTTATAACAATAATAATAATAATAATAATAATAATAATAATAATAATAATAATAATGAGTTTAGTAATATAATTAAAATAAAACATTGATAATTTAATAATAAGTAGAAATTTTATAACAATATTTAATAATGATAATGATGATGATGATGATGATAAGGACATTTTGATCTTTTATTAATTATTTCATTCTTATTTCAATGTTTGGTTTATTCCAAGTTTATATTTTCAAACCAAACATTGAAATAGAAATTATTTCTTTATTTCATTCCCTAAACCAAGCAAAGTAATACTCATTCTATATAATTCCTCATCTTTTTATTCCTAGCAATAATTATTTTATTCCTTATATATTCTATCTATTGAACCATACTTGCCATTATTATTATTATTATTATTATTATTATTATTATTATTATTATTATTATTATTATTATTATTATTTCAAGTGTAAATAAACACTTTTATATATTACGTATTTGATCTTTTGAATTTCAATAGTTTAGACTTCTAGATAATCAAGAAATCATTTGATTTTGAATTATTTATTTATTTATTTATTTTAGACATATAATTTACAAATAGTTATGTATATAGAAAAATATATATATCAAAATGTTACAGGCATGAATGTCTTTATTGTAAAACAAAACATCATCTTTTTCTATTTATTGTATATTTATTAATCTATCACACAATTGTTGAATAGCCACATATTTTTACGTAAGAGGAATTAGGTTGACAAACAGAAAACATAGTTCATCCGATTGAGATTCCTAATCCTATTTATGCACTAAAAGTTAAAGCAAGCAAGAACTTACTTTATTGATAAATGAATGGTTGTATAAATCCTCAAAATTAATTTTAATTCACTAAACTTTTGTAGTAGTAGTAGTGAAACTAGGTTAAATTTGAAGAAAAATAAATAGTAGTTTCTTAATTTCAATTGATAAAACATAATGAGAGTTTATGATTAATTAATTAAATTTAATAAAGAATCAATATAAATCAACTAATTGTTAAAGTGAGAAATTTAATGGTACTTTACTTTAATTTGAGGAAAGATCTCATTCAATTTTAACTTTGATCATTGGTCTAAAAGAATAATTTTTACAATTCAAAAAGTTAATCTAAAGCTTATTAAATCTTGATTTTTCCTAATTTAATTGGTTCAGATCTAGCCATCTTCTAAGGGTGTTTCTGGAATCCTACACAATCTAATGTTAACAAGAAAACTAGACAGTATTTTTGCAAATATTTTAAGAAGCCTAGACATATAATGTAAAAATGTTTTAAATTGAATGGTTATCTTGTTAATTATAAATTTCGGAAAGGAAAAACTTTTTTGCTCAAGTGCAGGGATCTAATGTCGACAGAAGCCCTATTGGTGACTCAAAATCTTTCATTATTAAAGGGCAGTTTCAATAGTTACTCAATCTCTTGGGCAAACATAATGTAAAATTACAATATGATTTTTATGCCAATGTTCTAATAGCTACTATAGCTGGTAAGCCTTATTGTTTTGTTACTTTCAAAGGCTTTAAACATCCATAGACTTTTGATAGTGGAGCAATATATCATATTTGCTCAAATTTGGATTTGTTTATTTTTTAGATTTTACTTGATAAACTTACTATTGTTTTGAAGCCTAATAAGGGTGTTGTTAAGGTATTCTATATTGGGACTCTTCAGTTAGGGCCTATCTTGTTGCAAGGAGTTTTACATGTTTCTTCTTTTGCCTTCAATCTTATATCTCTCAAAAGATTGGTCATGCAATTATCTGCAAATCTAGTTTTCACTCCTCATTCTTCTGTGCTCCAGGTCCCTTTGAAGAAAGACCTACTATTGGGTAAGGAAAGGCATAGGTTATACTTTGTTGATCCAAAAAAACTCACTAATTTTCAAACTAATGAAACAATTGCTCATGAGGTTGTCACTATACCACCTTCTCTTTATTTTGCTAGTGTTTTACCTATTGGATGTACTTCCTCTATGAAAGGTTACTTGTTACCTGAACTCTGGCACTGTTGTTTGGGACAAATTCCATTTACCAAACTTCAACAAATTAATGAAATTTATGCTACTTCTTCTTTTGATAATATTTGTAAAATTTGTTCTTTGACAAGGAAACATTGTACGACTTTTCCTAGCAGCGATACAACTACGTCTGGCATTTTTAAATTGATACATGTGGATGTGTGGGGGCCTTAGAGGTATAAAACCTATAATGGATATCAATATTTTTTCACCATTGTGGATGATTTTTCCAGAGCAACCTGGACACATTTGATCTCTCATCGGAGTAATGTTTTTATGATTTGCAGTCTTTTATTGCCTACTTAGAAAAACATTTTAGGGCTTATGTAAAAATGTTGTGAACTCATAATGGATCTAAATTTGGCTGTCTGGTTGCTTAAACATTCTATCAATCCAAAGGGATTTTGCATTAAACTAGTGTTTCCTATACATCGTAACAGAATGGTGTGGTAGAATGAAAACATCGGCATCTATTAGAGGTGGCTCGAGGTTTATTTTTTTAGGCCAAGTTACCGCATGTTTACTAGGGAGAGTGTACTTTGACCGCTACTTATTTGATTAACACACTTCCTTTATCTGTTGTTCAAGGTTATTCTCCTTATGAACTTTTGTTTAAGCATCGACCTAGTTATACCCGTTTACGTAATTTTGGTTGCCTTTGTTTTACGGGCACTCATCAGGCTAGTTGAAGTAAGTTTGGTCTTTGTTCATAGGCTTGTGTTTTTTTTAGTTATCCAGCTAGAAAAAAGCTTATGAGGTTTTCAATTTGCAAACCAAACAGATTTTCACTTCTCGTTATGTAATTTTCTATGAAGGGTGTTTCCCTTTTTGCCACTTTGCTTTTCTGAGCAGAAATGTTCCTTTGCCTAATCATTTTGAAGATTTTGGTTCTTTCTTTTATCCTTTTGTCACTACTGAATCAGCTGCAGGTTCTTCTTCTAGTCCATCTGAATCTGTAGCCTCCACTTATGATGTCAGTTTTAGAACTTCTTCTTCTCCTCCTCCTATTGTACCTCGTTGGTCTGAAAGAGTTAGTCATGCCCCTTCTTATTTATAAGATTATGTGTGTTCTTCTGTCCACTGGTGCAATTTAATTAGTGTTGATCAGCTTCCTACTTCTCATTTTGATCAAGTTCGTAATCTTAGCTCTTATTCAGAGCCTGCTTCTTATCAAGAAGCTTCTTTATCTTCTTGCTGGGTTGATGTTAAGCATAAAGAAATCGCAGCACTTGAATTGAATGATACATGGGACTTTGCTCCTCTTCCCTCGGGCAAGAAGGCTATTGGATGCAAGTAGGTTTACAAAGTCAAACTAAAGGCTGATGGTTCTTTAGAAAGGTACAAAGAAAGGTTTGTTGTACGTGGTGATAAGCAACAATTTGGAGTTGATTATTCAGACTTTTTCCCCTGTTGTAAAATGGCAACCATTCAGACTGTTATAGCTATGGCAGTATCTAAAGATTGACCTTTATACCAATCGGATGTCAATAATGCTTTCTTGCATGGAGATTTGAATGTGGATGCCTATATGCAATTGCCACGAAGAATAATATAATTGGACATATAAATCAAATGCAAAATCTATATGACAGATACTTCCCCTTAATCAAACGTCAAGTTCCAAAGAACATCACAATTAATCCAATCATCTAAATTTCTCTCCCTTGGGACAAAAAAATGTTAAAAAGTAAGATGAATAATCCCACATATACCTTGAAATCTCCCCCTGAATGGAACATTCACCATAAACAATCTGATGTCTCCCCCTTGAGACAAAACAGTATCAAAACACATAATCATAAGAATCAATCATAGGTGCAGCAGAAGAATTATAAACACGTCAAGAAGAAAAATTACCACCATTCAAAACACTGAGAGATATGCTCGAAAGATAGAGACATACCCATGAGAGATCCATACTAATGAGAGAGTTGAGGAGTCTTCGGTGGAGCCAAATAGAAATCACAATGTAAACTACTAAAAACATAGGATGACAATAGCAACATAAAACTAAAGAACTAAAAATCTTTCCTTCCTTTTTTTGTTTTTTTAACAACAAAAAAATACTTCAAAAATATAAAGCACACTGTCTCTGTGCCCTTCGAAGAAATTCAAACTTGGTCTTTTTCTTTGGCTCGAATGAAGATGTGTAACATAAGTAGCCTGCAAGTTCTCGATAATCAACTATTTTTATTTCTCTTGTTTTTCTTCTTTCGCTCACATATCCAATAACATTTTCTACTGGATGATTTCTTTGGATTCGAGGTGAAGAAACTCTGTTCAAATCAGTTGTCATTGTTTTGGTTGGTTCATCATCTAAAGTAACTGAAAATTCTTCAGTTCATACAGTTACTTCCTTAGCAGTAACTAACCGTAAATCAGTTTCTCCAATAACTAATTGCAAATCTGGGCAATTTTTTGTTTTTCCTTGACTACATTTTTGTGCTTGTACTTGACCATTTATAATCCAAGTTTGCTTCAATACCATGGGATGCTGCTTGAAATTTAATGGAAAGTGTCTAGATTTTCGGTTTTGACTCATTTGAAACATCATTTGTAGTAACTGATAATATCTTGGCCTTATATGTCCAATGACTCCACAAAAATGACATGTAGGTATAAATCTTTGATTCTTTCTCGATGTTTTTTCTTCTCGGACAGATTTGGATATGTCATCTTTTTTTTCATTCACTTTAGAGTACTCACCCTTATAACCAATGCCTTGAAGATCCCCTTTAACTTTGCCAATTTTCAACAACTTTTCTAACTTTTCGATACCTTCATTTAACATTCTCAATCTCTTTTCCGTACTTACTAATTTCATTCTAGCTTCACCAAGCTCATTTGATGTCAACATCAATTTCTTTTCTAACTCTTGTATGGTGTTCTTCATGAAAAGATTCTTTTCTTTCAATCTTTCATTCTTTCTACGCGTTTTCACTCATTTTTCATACATAGCTTTATAATCCTTATAAATATTCCCTTTTTTATCATCTAGGCTAGTACTGTCGCTGTCATAATCTGATATTGGACCTTGAGCTGGATTGTTTTTGAAATTTTTCGATTTTCCCTCTTTTCAACCTTCAGTTACTTCCTTCTTAGTTACTATTAAGCAAGTAACTGAACTTTTGCTATGTAAGGCAACCAATGCAGTATCATTCGCTATTTTTTCTTCGTTACCATATTCACTCTCGGAATCATTTTCAATCCAGGTGCTTGTGAAAGACTTTTTTTTCTTTTCTTCAAAGTATTAGCATATTCGGATTGAATGTGTCTGAAACCTTGACATTCATGACATTGGGTTCTCCTTGCTTACCTTTCATCCTTTTGTATTTTGACTTGATGTTTTACATTGCTGCTCGATGAACTTCTGCCATATTGTCTAAAGTTGGGTCTGTCTTTCTTCATTATTTTCAGCCATTTACCAAAATTTCGTGTGAGTAGTACCAAATCTTCATTCTCATCTGATTCATCTTTCGCATCATTCACACTTTTTTTCAATTTTCACCTGTAGTGCCTCTCTTTGTAGCCATGTTCGCGAAACTGGGATCTGCACTAACTTGCTACCAAGTTCTGAATCGATGACTTTTCTCTGATACTAATTGAAAAATCGAAGGGTTAATTATTTCGCAAACTTTCTGTAAACTTCTTTGACACGAATAAAATAAAATCAAGCAAAACCAAAATAATAAAGATACTAGAAAATTGGTAACGCAGTTCGACACACCTTGTTTATGTCTGCGGGGCCCTCACCCAACTTAATCATTTTCACGAAAATACAATAGATTTACCCAAGGCTTTACTGAATCGACACTACTCAACTCTTGACACTATCTCTTAACCTCACGTCCTGTGAAAAAATTTCACACCCAATAATACAACTACCTCGTACTAACCTCGACAAAGTATTTTCTCAATCAATCTTTTAATGAAATAATAATGAATAAATAAATCAAGTGTTAAAATAATTAAGAACGAAAACTAAATACACTTAAGATAGAAATGAACAATTTCCCGATGAGTTATACTCCACTAAAACAAATTTGGAAGTCGTCGCAATAACAATGAGCTGATTCATATAAAAACTAACACGAAATCACAGCTGCACCGATAATACATTCACCAACCAAAGTATACGAAGTCTATAAGAAAATCAATTAATAATCGTTGCTGCCCAAATAAAAACCCTTGACCACACCTCAAAAAAATTCCAGCAACATTATCTTTAAGAAGATCTGAAAAAAATCAAAAGCTCACGTCCATACGAGATTTCCTTCAACGCAGCTTGTTTTTCCAAAGCCTTAAGCCAATTAACACCCACACCTCCTTTTATAAAACCCACGGCATATAAAGACCAGAACACCCAACACATATAAGTTGCTTCTCTATGTTTACGTGATAGTCATGCAGGCAACAAGCACACAGTGACATTTAATGCTTCTTTGAATTTGCGTGAAACCAATATTGCTAATAGGTCTTCTACTTTGATGTAAGCTTTGCCTTGATAAATCCAACACCAAAAACCACCTTTACGCCCAATGCAATAAATCTTGGTGTATATTCCACACATAACATATATCCCACTTCTGCTATATCACGGCCACTGCACACTTAATTCCACACATACTGCACTGTAACTTCTCACCACAGACGCGTTATTCAACTCAAGTCTCCATGTGCGCAGCCAGCAATCATCTATCATCAACACGTAACACACCCACCTTCAGGATAACGCATACACCACACCAGGTTTCTCTCCACTTGCGTAGTAAGTTGAAAAGATGAGGACTACAAGCGGAGAGCTTCTACACTAAGCAAGGGTCCTCCCTCGTCCTCTTGATTTTAAAAGAGATGCATATATCTTTAGTTATTTAATTATTAAAATTTTTAATTCATTTTTTACATTTACTGATAATGAATTATTTACATTTTTAATTATTACAATTTACTGATAAATAATTTATTGGATAGACCCATCATTTCAAACTGTTTACTTAATTTTGTTGAGGTATGATTTTTGTTAAATATATTAAAATTTTTAATATAAATAGATTTTTGTTATATGTATTAAAATTTCCTTTAATTTTATAGATACATGATTTTTGTCTCTTTGTTAGGAAAATAGGATCTTAAATTTGGTGTTGAAAATGTGATGTTTTTGTTGTTAAAGAGAACATGTTGATGATTTTGCCTGAAACTTAAAACAGTAAAGACCAAAGCAACTAGAACAAGAGGCCAACCAAGAGGTCATTTGCAGCTTGTGCGGCATTTTCAGGCTTCTTCCCAGTCCCAGTCCATAATTTTCCCGCCCGCCTGAGGGACAAGTGTCTACATGTTTTCTATTTTCACAACTTCGTATCTTGCTATCAGCCCACCTAACTAACTAATAAATAAAGACATCATGATTGATAGCTTGAGCAACCGTCTAATCTAAACGTTGGTAAGTGTTCCACTTGTCAAGTTAATTATAACCATTTCAATAGCTTTTATATATAACCAAATAGGTCGGTACGAGTGGTTCAATATTCTTATCCTTTAATCAGAGGTTTCGAATTTGAGTCTTAGGAATAGAAAATTTTGTTTGGCCAGTATTTTACCTCTTACGGATTGACCTGATGCGAGCGAAGATTAGTCTAAAAATGGATAACTTAAAGACGTCTTTTTATAAGTTGAGACCCTCCTAAAACACCTAAGCATAACAAAAAATAATACTAATTCGTAAGCCTTTTTTTTTTAGAACAAGTATTTAAATTTATCATTTTAAATTTTATATTTTAATATGCATAATATTTATTTTTTAACTTTAAAAATATCGTTGTAGAAAGATGAAAAATAAAAATCTTTGCATCATATGGATTACACTTAAAAATTGAATTAACAAATTCCATTTATTATTTTTTGAAAATGTATTTATTTTATAAAACGTGTTAATTAATTATATGATGATGTTTAGTAGATCTAATTGATAAATAATAAAAATAAAAAGCCCATGCAAAAACATTGCTCTCCAAACCCAAATATCAAACAAAAAGAAATGAAAAATTAAATGAGAGAGAGAAAAACTTACAGAAAGAAACAAATTAAAGGAAGAACAGAGAGAGAGAGGAGACGGAAAAGATCGGTAATGGCGACGGAGGAGGACATCCTCCATCTCCATCTATCCCTCTCACATTCATAGCGATCACGTTCTCTTCATTTCTCTTCTTCTGGTACTCACACTGTCTCTATAGACATGCCTGTCTGTCTCTGCACGTGCGTTTGTGTTTACGTGTTCACATCAGTTGGGCGATCACGGGTTCTGATTACGGATTCTTCGATTCACTGACCTCGTTTTTGGGAGGATCATTTTGGTTTTCGTATCAATGTCGATTGTTTGATCAGAGATGGAAATCAGTTTACTTATGTTAATAGTCTTCTTTTTTTTATTCTGTATTTGTTAGAAATTTGAATTTTAGAGTAAAACGCTTAATCTTTTCCTTTATACTTTTGAAATTTATGTTTTCTCAAGGAACGTTATGTTGTTTTGTTGGCAGTTTTTTGGCGGTTTCTTCAAGTCTGAATCTGCGTGGAGTTGGTAGTAACAAGGAAGAGGGTGGAAGTTGAGTGGTTGTGTATATGTGTGGAAGCTGTAGATGTCTAGTGGAGGAGGTGGGGAGGAGAAGCAATGGAGCTGTGGGAAATCAGGGATAGCAAGTTTGCAGAGAATGAGTTCTATGGTGCGCGATATTGGGGAGCCTTGTCTTTCTCAGTCACCTATAAAGGTTATTATTGCTGTAAGACTCTCTTATCTATCCATTTGCTTTTCTTTTTCTTTTTCACTTACGGCTTATTCTGTTGTTCTTTATCGAAATTGTTTAGTTTACTGTGGTTGGAGTAAGTTGCCTGATCTCTTTTTGGTCGTGACAGAAATTAAGCAGCTTTATTTGTCTTCCTGAATTATCATTGTTATATACATTGAATGTCTTATGCATTATTATCCAAGAAGGAATGCATTTGGCTCAAATAGAAAGAGGAAAGAGATGGTATTTGTAGAGTTGATTCAGTAGTTTCCATCAAAATTTTAGAATCACTTGAATGATTTTAATTTTAATGGCTAGTCCACTTAGTCTTTGTTAACTGATTCTGATAGGAAAGGAATACAGGAATTTTATGCACTGTTATGCTTCTATGTACGTAGAATCAAAGAGTACATGAACATGTAAAGTATTTTAATTGAGGATTGTCCTTAAGCAACATCAACTTTGGATCTTATTTCTCTATTATCTGCACTTTCTGGCCCAGTTTATAGCTCAGTGTCATGTTGTATATTAAAGGGGTCCACATTCATGCCTCCAGGACATTGGACTCTAAGTAATTCAAACAACAGCTAATTATTTCATGTTAATTTATGTTTTTTTGGCTGTTTGTTCATACTAAAGAACCTAATGGAGCAAAATGATGTTTGACTCTTTTTTTTGTTGTACAGCTGGAGCATAGAGAGAACTTCAACAATACATGTCACCTTCTCTTGCGTCTTGTGAATTCCTTAATTTAGTTTCTTGAATTTGAGAATTGTGGGGATGGTTTGGCTTGTTCAAGTTGGATAGAGGTCTTTGTACATTTTAGCTCCCTTCGAATTTTAGCTGTAATAATAACTGTGTTTCCTTCCATTCATTTGAACCTCTTTTCTGAGATATCTTGTTCTCAATGGAGCAGGTAGGCAGAATGCTGAAGCCAGACAAGTGGCAGGCAACGTTTGACAATGATGGGAAGGTGTCTGGTTTTCAGAAAGCACTCAAGTTGATTGTTTTGGGGGTATGCTTGGTCATATTGCATTAATTATGTGCCTAAGCCACAGTCCATTTATGTCTTTCTCCGTTTGTGTTTCTCTTATTTTATTGTAAAGTCTGAGATTTCTTTACTTTTTTCTGTTAGAACATGTTTGGGGTAAAAGGATGCATGTCTTTTGACCTTTACAATTCAAAGATTGTTTTGTATAATTAGTCTGATTGTCCGGATCTACGCCATTATCAGAAAGCAAACACTTACTCCAAAAGCAGAAACAGAAAGTACATAGGTTTTTCTGTTTTCTAAATTTAACTGTCGGCGGCTTGTACGTATTTGTGCTTCTTTTGTAATATTCAGATATCATTGAGGATGGGTACAGTAGAACTAGAGCTTAATGGGTGTCCATGCTATTTTTAAGCTGTATAGGTTATTAAGAGTAGATCAATATATTCTTCAATTGAAAATGAAAAAGTATTATTCCATCCTTGAAGTTTCAAGCACTGTTCATGATTTGCATTTGTATTTACTATCTAAACATCCTCTCTCTCTTGCTTACACATGCGTGCTCACGTAAACACACTCGTGCATGTGCATCATATTTTGTTTTCCTCTATCCTACAATGGATAAAAGATTAGTCGCCTTGTAAGAGTCAGAGTTTATTGTCTATTGTCCTAAATGGATTTTTATTCTCACCAATCTGATTAAGAGCTCTCTTAAAGTAGTCCAGTACATTTTTTTTCATACATGATGATTATATTTGCATTCTGACAGGGTGTGGATCCATCGATTAGGCCAGAAGTTTGGGAATTTTTACTTGGTTGTTATCAACTGACCAGCACTGCTGAGTATCGAAGGCAACTTAGGATAGCCCGGAGGTCTACAATTCTAATTCCTTTTATCATTGGTTCCAATAATGTTTCTTAAGGCCTTGTATTGTCCTGCTGTATTTTTTTCAAATGAAACTAATGGAATTATCGAGTTACTTCGATGATGGTTTATAATGCTATTCCAAATAATGAATGTGAGCTGTGGTATCATCTCTTGGTTCTCTTTATTGTTTGCATTGTCCAACATTAAGTTCATTCCTCTTGGCCTCGTGCTTTTAGTGCCAAAGCGTCAAGAACATTGGTAAAGTTAGAACATGAACTAGGATATCGTTACATATTTGTTTATGATTGATATCTACCTAGACTTTGGATTCATGAGATCTAAGCCAAGACTGGATCTTACAGCTATCTTTTTATTCTCAACTTTCGTTTCTTGGTTGAGTCGTATAAGCTACTTCTCCACTCTCTCTCTCTGTCTCCCCTTAAAGTTTACTAGGGGTTCATGGAACATTTTTTCGATTTCTGTTTTTTTTTCCATTCATTTTGTTGTTGTAGAGTCAACAGGATGGTGGAGAAAGGAACGAGGAAGGTATGATTTCTTGTAGAAGAAATGTGAGATTATGTACTGATTCTATTGTGTAAACAGAATCAGATAATACTTTATCAAGTTGTATCGATTTAGATGTAGAAGTCTTCGGCACTTAAATGATTTCTGCCACTATTATCGCATCTAATTTGGGTTGACTTAGTCTTTGGGTGATATTCTTGGGTTTGGAGTTTGGAGTTGCCAAAATTCTTGGAGTTAAGCCTTTGGCTGATATTTGTTCACTTTTTGTCATAAAGTATATAAAAAAGATTAGATGTCGGTTGCTGAAAAGAATAGGAAGCACGACTTGGCAGGTGAAAGAGGAGATAATGACTTAGGGACATTTTACTCTTTACATTTTCTTTTATCTGTATATCTATTTATTTTCCTATTTTCATTGGTTCCAAATTACAGCAATGGCTTGTTTTGCTTATAGTAGTATAGGTTCAACATTCATAGCAAATGATTCTTATAAGATCTCCACTCTTAAAAGACTCGGTTTGGTTTATGATTTACCATAACACTGTAAATGTCTGTTGACAATTATTCACATATAAGTATGTGCGAACTGTGTGTGTATTAGATGTCATTGTATTTGTACCATTTGTTATTTGAGATGCAATGATTGGTATGTGAATATGATAGTTGTTTTAACATAGCACCTTCCTTTCTAGGTTAAACAAGTTATTTGACGTATCGCATGGTTAGAACTTCTTTTTTCCTCTTTAATACATGTGAACTTCTTTATTTATCATTTTCACTTTATTAAAACTTTTCCTTCAGGGAACGCTATGAGGACCTTATTAGGCAATGCCAAATGATGCATTCAAGTATAGGAACTGGTGAACTTGCATTTGTTGTGGGGTCCAAAGTTATGGATATGCGGACATCCAAGGATGACAGGAAGGGGGAAGCTAAAGATGAAAGTAAAAAAAGTCCTGGTGATTCTGCTCATATTGCTGACACAGTAGGGAACTGTAGAAATTTGGCTAATAATTGTATGGATACATCATATGAATGCGGAAGGGATAGTTCTAGTGATTCTATTGAGCTCACTGATGTGAGAGAAAGCACAGATAGTGCAACATTTGACAATTATTTTGTTCCTGAGGCCGGTCCACTCAGTAGTAGGTCACGGAAAAGAGAAGATGCTAATGGATTACAGTATGATGCAGAGGGTTATTTTGATTTTCCTGCTTTACCTGTCATAAATTTGTTTGACAAAAGAGGAGAAGAATACAATGAGGAGCGAGCTGACAAACTTTCTATCCAACGGAAATTAAGATTTGAAGATGACAGAATGCACAGTTTTGAAATTAATAACAACAGAGAACTAATCATGGAACCCAATGGTTCACAATCTAACAATTTTCCACGTGCATCTCATCATAACAATTCTGAAATTGAAATGGTTCATTGTGATGACCACGGATTTGCATCTTGCTCCAATAATTTAGAGAAAGAGATATTGAATGGATTTAGAATATCAGATGCTCCACAAACATCATTCTTGCCTACAAGTGCAACAACTTCTCAAGGAGTGGCCGCTCACGATAATAGAGAATCTGAATGGCTTTGGACTTTACACCGCATAGGTAACTCCTATCTATGTTCCATTCACAGAGGCAATGAATCTATGTAATGAACTGTTTCTTATGACTTGGGAGCTAACTTCAACTTTGTCTTCAGTTGTCGATGTTGTTAGAACAGATAGTCATCTTGAGTTTTATGAAGATCAGAGAAACTTAGCAAGGATGTCTGATATCCTTGCTGTTTATGCATGGGTTGATCCTGCAACAGGCTATTGTCAAGGTTGTAACACATCCCATTTTTGTGGAAAATCCTAACTTTAGTTGATGGAAAATTGAAGTTTTGATTTGAAGCTGTAAACTCATTGTTTACTTGTTTGACTACTTGATATAGGAATGAGTGACTTGCTGTCTCCTTTTGTTGTTCTGTTTGAGGATGATGCTGACGCATTTTGGTGCTTTGAAATGCTTCTGAGGAGAATGGTATTACTAAAGTTGTCAAACATGTTTTGTCAAAATGCTTCTTGCTATCTTTAAAATGTATTTGTTGCTCTTCTCCAGCGTGAAAATTTTCAGATGGAAGGGCCAACCGGAGTGATGAAACAGTTGCAAGCATTGTGGCACATTTTGGAACTAACAGACAGGGAAATCTTTGCACACCTCTTGCATATTGGTGCTGAAAGCCTTCATTTTGCTTTCAGGATGCTGATGGTCCTTTTTCGTAGGGAGTTATCTTTCGCTGAGGTTCTTCAAATGTGGGAGGTGTGTGTATTTTGTTTGTTTCTTTTGCACAGAATATATGAAGTGCATTTCCTTTTACAACATTGGTGACGAAAGAATCTACCTAAAACCTTACGTACTTGTATTGCTTGTAACATGAAACTCAAAGTGATAACCTATTAGCCAACATTTAGAAGATCGAAAACCTTTGGCAGCAGATGCCTAATTTCATTTTGCATATGGCTACCTGGTAGTCTTTCTAATCAGGCAAGCTTCTAGGGCAAAAAAAACTTTTAAACATTGTTTTGCATTCTCATTTGGTGGATTTACTTGATCTGTATTGTCATTTGTTCTTTCATGTTGGTGTAATTATTTGAGGATCTTTTCTAAACACCTCGTAGGACACTCTTTTATGTTTTGGAGATGGACAAAATAGATCAACTCCATTTTGTTTAGCGTGTAGCTGCTCTTTTATTTGTAATATGCAGGTTCTTGGTTTGAACTCTTTGCATGCATTCCCTGACTATTGTATTTGCGTCCTGTGCTGTACATTGATTTGCATGAGGAATTACTATTTTTTGAAAACTGGAGATGGACGAGTGATTATTGGTGTTCTTAGAAATTCTCTTATATATTGGAATCTTTTAGCAAAGTCGCTCTAACACAACCAACATATGAACTTTGAAGCATAATTGCTGTAAAAATCTGCCTTTCTTGTTGAAGAAATTGGACATAAGGTTCAACCTTCAGTTGGCAGGCAGTATACATTATTGATTGGTGTAATTACTTTTATTGCAGATGATGTGGGCTGTTGATTTCGATGAATCTACAGCTGGTTATTTAGAGGAAAATTGTCTGGAGGCTCTGGTGGTACATCCTCCAAGGGATTCTGGAGGAGAAATGAAAGAGGAATTTGAAGAAGTTGGTAACAATAGCATAAAGGACAGTTCACATACAAAGAATCGACATGCTGATCACTCCACTTCTTACCACAGTGGGATGAAGGCAGAATCTTCCCATCCTTTCTGTGGTCTGACAAGAAATTTTTGGGCAAAAAGTGGTCACCTTCAGATTAGCAATGTTGTGTCATCAACTAAGAATGGAGATGATGAGCTTCCAGTCTTTTGTGTGGCAGCAATATTAATCATTAACCGTCATAAAATCATCAGAGAAACACGCTCAATTGATGATATGATTAAGGCATGTATTTAAATTCGAGATCTGTTGCAATTAATATGATCATAAATGACAGTGGTGCATGATAATCATTCCTCTTGACTTTTTTTGTTCTATGTTGGATCATCTATCTAATCTCTGCTAGTTTCTGTTGAGATTGGAACTTGGTTGTTATGATTTTTGTTCTCCATCTTCTTTTGCTCAGAGAACTCCATGGGATTAATAATAACCTGTCTCACTTGTTTGAATGCGTGGATGGAAACTTTTGATTGTATATTAACTTCAGGGAAAAAGTAGGAAAGAATTGAAAATTGAGTCTGAGTTAATCATGTTGTCTTATTGGTGTATGGCAAACCTGCATTTCACCTATTATAGGAATCGTAAAAGTTTTTCAATTCTTGCTGTATTATGTACCTTGACTGGTATCTGATTTTTGAATCCTCTATACTTACTGACTATTCTCATAATGTTTTTCTTTAACATTTAATACTTATATCATGCAGGTTTTCAATGATAAGGTTCTAAAGATTCATGTCAAACGGTGTATACGCACTGCTATCAAACTTCGGAAGAAGTACTTTTACAAAGTGAGATTCATGTTTAATTAACAAAATTGTGCTAATGCCACCCTTTCAGCCTTTATTCTCTTGTTTAATCTTCTATATTTTGGATGCCATATCTTTCTTTCATAGCTGCTCACTGTGAGACTAATTTTTTTTGGTGAGGCAGCTAATAAAAAACAAAAGTCCTGCATCTCAGAATGGTGAATAGCCTTCCGTCATTTCTCGTGTACAGTTGCTATCTGCATCCAAATTCTAGCACTCCGAGTTGGTATTTATGTGTGAAGATGCCAAATTACGATTCTGCCTGGACAGAGTTTTGTTATTAGATAATTTAGGATGGAATTGTTAACGATTAGTGCTGTTGCTGGTCCAAGATTCATTCAGTTCTTGTCCTTCCAATTTCTCCTCTCATCTTCTGTGAGGTAACTGTTTGTTGCACTTACTATTGATTGATGTGAGGTTTTCAATTTATGCATGCTTCATTCCCAGCCACTATCACTTGCATCCTTTAAGTTGCCAACAAATTCTGGTTCAGTAGAGATGGATCTTAGTTGGGGCTTAATTCAAAGTGCTCGTTGCAGTATTTAAGAATTCAGTTGATTAGTCAAACTTTTACACTTGGGATACTTGTCTTGCATAATTCTGGGTCTACTTGATGTAACGAATATGAAACGCAGAAACCCTTATTTTAGTCTAAACCCTTATGGTTTGGACCAGCATGAATAGAAGAATGGCTTATGAACAGCGTCATGATCAGTTTTCGGTATATACATGTATTGATTTTCATTGTAGCCATCTTTAGGACTAAGAGAACATGATACTGATCTATTGAACTAAGAGGCTTTGTGCATGAGCTCAGAATAGGAACCATTCTCATTTTCTCTGTCTGTTATTGGAGCAATGCTATACTCAAACCATATCATCCACTTAGCTGAACATGTTTTCTCGAATTTTATCATATCTGGCCCACAATATTCTGAATACTGTCTTTGTATCTCTGATTTTTCAAGCTGACCGTTTTGTATGGAATCAAGTGAAATGTGTTGTTGTTCATGGTGACACTAAAATAAACTACATACTTTCACCTTACTTGCTTTGGGTGACCATAATATTATAAATCTAATATAAGACCATTTGAAACTATCATTTTATTCATCTGAATGAAACTTGGAAACTACACATCAAGTATGTTTGCAAGTACCTTGTGAAATGGTTCAGTGTTCTTGACGGAAGCAGAACCAAACTGAGAGAATTTCAAATGGTTAAAACAGAACCAAACTGAGAGAATTTCAAATGGTTATGTGATAGCATGCAAAGTTGGTGGAGTCTTCGTAGGTCTCAGTTTTTTTCTTGTACATTTTCTTCGCATTATTATCTTACTGGTATTTCTTTTTTTTTTCCTTAGTGAACAGAAAGATTTGGACGTACACGCGAGTTCTTTACGAGCAAATGGTTCCAGTTTATTGAGTTACTCTCAGGTTAGGTAAATACAGGTCATCTTCTTCACATACAAAATTTCATTGTACCACATATTTAGATTAACTAGTCTGTTGGCAGTTTTGATCTCACTTGTCTTTGTATGAAAATTCGCGAGAGTACAGGATATTATTGAAAATTTACCAAAAAATCCGGTGGTCCAAATGTTTGATATAATCTTAGCAACATATATGTAGTCTTTATTATCAGTAGGAAAAATGTTCCGTATGTTCTTATTGGTAAACTGTTCATATATTTCCAAAGGAAAACAATGTCATTTAAGTTCACCATATTAATCTATACGCTTATGACAAATCCATTCTTGTTAAGATATAATATCTACTGGGATTTATACTGATTATTTTTAGTAGTGTATCTGCAATGTCCGACAGCTTATTCCTCAGTTGTTCCTGTTAAAACATTTCATTCCCCTATCTACTCATTGATATAGCGGATGGCCTTAGGAAGTCCTCAAACACATCAGGCCCATCAGCAAATTCTTGAATAAACAGGGATTTATGGGATTTTCCCTCTTAAAGCAGGACACTTTGAGAATCTGTAGCTAGAACAAGAATCTGGGTTTAGATAAAACCATTTCAGACTGTCCCCTTTTCCTTGTGTTTGTGCATTGTTTTCTCATTTGATCTACAAACTCCGGGTCCATGGTTTGGTCTAACTTTCCTGTGTTACTGAACCTACTTAACCCTTGATACATGTTAACAGTTGACAATACCGAGAAACGTTTATTAACTATATTCTTAAGGACCCCAAGTGAGAGCGAGTGCTCCTTCTTTGATAAAAGTAGTGGGTTTTAAAGAATGAAGCATTTTCTGTATCCTTAGACTGGATTTTTCTTGGAAGAGTTATCAAACCTCGTACGATTTGAACAAATAAAGTCTTCCAATCAAAAAGATGGATGGGTGATGGTAGTAGTTGAAGATTGATTGTTACTGATTGCCTCGCTTATAGGATAAGAGGGCACATCTGCCTGTTTGTTCATTCCATCCCATATCAGTTAATTGGCCATAAATACTTACCAACACGTACCTCTTTTCAATTGAATAGCAACTTTTAACAGATAAATAAGGCTTTTTTTTAATTAACAGATAAATAAGGTTGTTTAATTATAAGAGATCAGGATTTATGTTGCGAAAATGCCTATGTTGTTTACCAAAAAGGCAAGATTGAGAACGTCAGCACCTGAGACTACGCCAGGACACCGGTCTTCAGGTACTATTTTTATCTTCTCGAATTCAAACACTGGAAAAGAAATTTTTAAGAATTCATAAAAAGGCTTATCTCCAGGTCATTAAACCAAACAGAATATTCAAACATAGAAGAAGAAGAAAGTTTCAGTTGAACGAGAGCACTTAACCATGCACGCACGAACAGTTGTCACAGCTAAATTGTCAGTAGCAGGAGTGACAGTGCACCCCCTTCTTCTTCTTCTTTTTTTCGAGATATTTTAAGAGAGTCCAATTATAAGAAAGTATTTTTAAATTATTTACTTCTAGATTAATTCTCGCTTAAACTAGATAGGTTTTTTATGGGAGATAAAACTCTGATCTTAAGTTTAAAATGATTGCATACATAAAAACGGTTTAAACCCACAATCTCACTTAAGTCAAAAAAAACTTCTTACCAACTCACTTATGCACACTAAGATTACTTCCAATTACATTTTCCAAAAAAGAGGAATTGGGTTACTTCCGATTACAACTCCCGTGTTAGCTTTCCAAGCTTTGATACAATGGGATTAGATTGATGCTTATACAATTTCAGAAATTTTTTCAAATTTTTAATTTTTAATATTATAAAAATTACAAATTTAATTTTAAAAAATTATTTAAAACTATTTCTTTACCGTATCACATTTCAGATACGGGAATAAATACTGTTGTCTGATAAAAATCTTTCGACTGATGCATGAATTTCTTAAGGTCATTCGAAGAATGTTTTAATCAAATTCTTAAAATTTACAAGCCAACTCAAGACGTATGGAGTAAGTTCTGACCTCCTAGAATGACATTTTGCTCAAGAAATCTCTTATACACCATCAAATCTACGTGACAGACATATCTCAGAGTTTCTAAACATATAACTATAAACCAATATCCCTATATCATTATAATCGGATGATCACACTGGTCTGGATCTCGTACAACATTGGTATTTTAGAAGTTACACCCAAATAAAGATGAGAATTTCATGTCAATTTATCCTACTAAGCACCACCGAATAAATTCACCACACATTGTTGCTCTTGCAAAATTGGCTCGTTCATAATCTCTTGCATCATATGATGATAGAAATGAAAATTTTCACCCCCGGGAGGACTAAGTGGCCGTGTCAATCTGCCAGGTACATAATTCGATATATTTCAATTGCCCAATTTGCAAACTTGAACCTTCCTTTCAGATTAAATTTAATAGCTAATCATGTACAACAAAGTTACAGCCAATCGCGTCTACTTCAAAAAAATACTAAAAAGTGGAATAACCTTTCAGACTTGCTCTTCATGTCATTAACAAATGACAACATTTCACTATTATGATGTTTGAGCACCTCAACCACTGTAGCTAATGTATATCTATCAAGAGCCTATGCTATGATACCATCTTGTTAAGCACCTTACT
The DNA here is from genome assembly GCA_029891385.1 of Erythroxylum novogranatense. Classification (NCBI taxonomy): domain Eukaryota; kingdom Viridiplantae; phylum Streptophyta; class Magnoliopsida; order Malpighiales; family Erythroxylaceae; genus Erythroxylum; species Erythroxylum novogranatense. The sequence continues at coordinate 14,461,375 of CM057232.1, read as the reverse complement.
CTGAACTCCTGCTGCCTGATTGCCTTCATTGAGATGAAAACTGAGCACCGAAGCATACAACAGCAGTCTACCATGGGGTAGCCGACAAAAAATGAAAAAGGGGCCATCATATTCCCAAATTTCTTGAGGTAAGTTTGTCACCATGTAATGTGATCTTCCAGCAGTCAACTTGGAATATAAAAACTGACAACTTTTTTGGCACCACTACATAAGACGCAGAAATCTGGATGTTAGCATGTTCTCCAAGTTATTTTACCACAGTGCACACTCGGCGAAGGATAACGAGATGCGAATGCGACTCAAGGGCATAAATATCTCATGTAAAGCATGCAAATGTTTTTCGACACAAATATACCTTCTGCAGTCAGAAACATAAGAAATTATGACAGCTTCCCTCACTTCGTCTCTAGATTTTAAAATGAATGATTTTCTAGTTAAATTGATTTACATTTGCTGGATTAAATAAATGTGGGAAGAGTTGGCATGTATCTCCATTTAATTAAACAATTTTAACTAGGCTGACCAACAAATAAAACAAATGAAAAATCAACACCAAAAGTAAGAACCGATGCAGAAATCAAACTGAGAAGTAACATCCAATAAAAGAGATTCAAAGCAAAGCCATAAATCATGCTTACAAAATTATGAGTGAGACTAGATATATTACCGTGAAACTTATCCTTTCGAGTAATTATCCCAAATGTTTCCCGAGTTTCACGAACCATAATACCATTAACTCCAGTAAAAGATGCTATTTTACAGTCAGCAACTGCCACAAATACAAAGAACGTAAGTATATAACTTAATCTGACAGAGTCAAACTGATTATGCAAAATGATGCATCCCTTACAAACATAAGCCTCTATAGTCCAAATTAAAACAGTGGGACGGAGAATAACCTAGAATAATAGCGCCATGTAGATCTGCACTGAGAAGACAATGAGCCAATTGATTACCCCTACATGATTGAATCATGTAATATTCATGAGATCCACAGGCCAAACATATAAGATGCATGCTTGTAGCATTAACAAATATTAAAAATTTTGATTTTCTTACCCAGTATTTTTAAGAAGCTGGGTTATGTAGCTCTTCCACATCTCATGCATTGTCTTAAAGGCATCATATCTGTAGAGCAAGGTTGCATTTTTAACACAAAATTGCAACTAAACCTATAATCATACAGAGCATAAAGAAGGGAAAATAGAAAAAAAAAATAGCTCCAGTTAAATAGTACAGAATTACGAAACGTACTTATAAAGATCTTCCTGTAAATCTAATAATCCACACTTTTTCAGTTGCTTCATGGACATGTGCTGTTTAGAGCGCTTTGAGTGGGTTTTCAAAGCCTTCACCTCAGACCTGATACGTTTGCTACGTCCTTGTACATAGTTATCAAGAAGGATCCAGTTATCAATTTTCTTGGTTTTAGATCCTTGCATGTACTTTTGAGAAGCGTCACCATGCTGAAGAAGATCATGCAAGACTTTCTCCACCCCATTTCCTCCTTTGCAGTACATCTAGAGAACACCAAGCATTACTGAGCAAGGTATTACATTAAAAATTGAACAAATGCAGCTTCAAGGACCTTAATTTTGAAAAATGGCATACATTAGTATTGGTTGCTAGCAGGTTCTGATGTACTGGTTGTGAAATCTGTGAATATGCCAAACTATTTTCTTCTATATCTGTTATAACAATTAGCAAAAATACATTTCAGTGTAGAACTCCAGTTCATAACGGTTCTATCCGACAAACCTGAAATACAAATGAACACATAATAGAACTCTAGCTGACGATGAATACAAAAACAGAAAGGTATACTTTACCTTGAACACATAATAGAACTCTAGCTGACGATGAATACAAAAACAGAAAGGTATACTTTACCTTGGGCTGAAGTGTAACCAGTGAAAAAAACACTTCCTGTACAGAAGCCACAACAAAATGTGATCTCGATAGGAACTTGAAATCAAGCCAACTGGGAGTAAACAAGCTAAAAAGTAAGACCTTTCTTCAATGAGGTACTTGAAGAGAGAGTTGCTGGGTTGTCAACTACATGTGGAAGAGAAGTTTTTGGAGAATTATCTTCTCTTTCACCTTCCTGACCACTTACTTGTTTGCTCTTCTTTTGATGTTGAAGCAACTCAGCCTTGGCAACAGCAAACCTTCTCTCCAATGCCTCCAAAGTGCGTTTCTTATTATCCTGATGTATTGCTTGGGTCGCCATCACCAGCTCTTGGCGCCCAATGTCTCTCGAACAAGAAGCAAGCCTATTCAATGAATGGAAAACGAAAACGATTAGAATGCAAAAACACTTGGCAATTCTTCAAAAGCAGCACATGATTTATGTAGCAATCTCCCACAATTCAACACCAATCCAGTACAAAAATATAAGCTTTATTGTAAGCCCATATATTAATCATGGTTTACTTAGCTTCCCTTCAAATATGAAAGAGGAAAGCTTCTCATGCCCAACAAAAAGAAAAGAAGAGCTTTCCATGTTCTATGGTTTTATTGAACGGTAGATCAGAGATTGGTCAGAAGATGGATAGAGATGAAGCGGAAAGATAAAGAAAAGAATAGAATAGCAATAAGTCAGGTCCTACTCTACCTTTCTTAATCACTGGAATCAAATTGGAATTTTGATGTTTCCTAGTTTAGTTAGAAGCCGAAGCTGAATCTGAAGCTTTTTCTAGGTTTTATCGCTGAGATGGGCTACTTTCTTTCACTTGTCCACGACCATCTATAGTGTTCGCAATTCTAAAATTAGGCGAATAAAATAAAGAATTGGGGAACTCCTTAAAGCAACAGGAAGGCCGAATAACTTAATTGGGAGAAAGGAGCCATCCTTGTTCCAAAAGAAGTAGAAACAGTGGCATTAATAAATCGACAGGAAGATGAGAAGAGATCCAATAACAAAAGACAGATTAAGTCTTAGATTCCTAACAATTCACATATTGTTTTCACTAAATCCAATTCAATTGAATTAATGAAAAAGAGGCCATCTAAAGAAAATTATAAATATGAAAACTACATCTATGAAAATATAAACTTTTACTTTTATCAAATCGTCCTAATTAAGTTGCACTTGTTTATTCAAGACATCACCAAGTTATTTCAAAAGTCATGTATTGAAGCACTTTCTGAATAAACACGCTGAGACTATGATTTAAGAGCTTTGAATCAATTTTTTAACATGCATTATCAAAGCTTCCTCTTTCAAACTTAACCCATTGCCTTAAAACCCCTTCTCAAGCATCCTTAAATCAACTTTTGTGCTATCATTCAAGCATATCCAATAATAATTATGTTTTAGTAATCAGCTCTTTTTGGCATTCTACTGAATATTAACTAACAAATGACTTGATACAACCTGGATTTTTATATAGTAAGTATTGATGATCTTTGTTGTTAACGTCTTCCTTTATGAGTAGATAAAAAAGACAACACTGTTGAATCTATTTAAATTATTGAAACTCTTCTTTAAGATATGAAACACTTAAATTTATCAGCACAAGTAACTATGTTTATTTTCCAACTGATTCATCATGTCTAGCAGCAACAACGAGCTTTACATATCCTCATATGCAATCAAAGAAAGAGAAAAAAAAAAAAAACTAGCAATATAAAAACGACATCTCTTACCCTAAATGCTTACTAGCCGCCGCAATTTCAATTTTGTCCTTTGGAACTTTCAAAGGCCTTGGATCTCCAGTGAAAATAAGGCAACAACCCAAGAAGAGAAAAACAGAGAACAACGTGACAGGTAGCAGGCAAAAACAAAGAAGGAGACACAATAAACATTGAGCAGACGATTAGGGCACAAAGAGGAGCGAGAGACTCAAAGAGTAGTCGCGGAGGGTGACGAGAGCAAAGGTTTAGGCTACAGGTCCAATTCGATAGTCGCGAGCCTGAAAATTTGCATCGTTTTAAAAATTGAACTGAACGGTGAATGCAGTTTTTCGTTTTTTAAAGGAAAAAAAAAACATAAAATAAAAATAAAACCAAACGATAAATTGAACCGGTTCAAATAATTTAATAATATACAAATTTTAAATTATTCAATTTTTACTTTTAATAGTAATAATTTAACTAATTTAATAATAAAAATATTTTTAATTTTTGATTTGTTTTAGATTAATAATCTTTATTATTAAAATTGATCAGTTGATTAATTAGTCAGTCAATTTTAAAATTAAAATAAATTGATTAATTTTTTAACAATTTTCTCTTTAATTAAGCTTTAAATTTTTCGTTACTAATATTCTTTAATTAAACTTTTAAAATTTTTAATTTTATTTAATTTTAATTATTTTTAATGACTAAATTTTTTTGCTGTTCATTATCCTAATAACATAAGATCTCAATAAATACGAGTCGTTTGCTAGTTTCACTTCTACTTTTGTATTGTGATTTTCAATTTTGTTTTTATTTTAATTTATTTTTATGTTGATATAATTATATTTTTATAATTATGATAATTACATATTAAATAAAAATAAAAGATAAATTTTTAAATTAAATAATTTATTTTATATCTTATATAATAATTAATAACAAATGATTATTAAAATTATTTTATTTTATTAAAATAAATAATTTAAAATTAACTTTTATTATGAATTAATATTTATTTCAATTATATTATAATTATTAAATCAAATTTTATTCAAAATTTATATATTTTAAGTTTAATTATATTTACTATAATTATTTAATTTGATTTTATATTTAATTACTTGATAGCAAATTAAATTATAAAATAGAAAAAACTATTTTTATGATTTTAATAATTTTGAAAAATTGAAAACAAAAATAAAATTTTAAAAATAAAAGTAGAGGAAACAGGCGGAAAGTAGAATAGTTTCTTATTTAATGTTACATTCTTTGCAGCAAGTCCCTGACAACAGATAATTAGTCAGTAATTAAAAAAAATCTGTTTGGCCAGCACTTTATTCTTTATAGGCTGATCCGATGCAAGCGAAGATTAATTTGAGAGTGGATGATTTAAAAGGACTTTTTCATAAATTGAGACCCTTCTAAAACATCTTGTAGTTTTATCCAAAAAAAAAAAAGAAAAAAGAAAATAAGTCATTATAGACTTTGTTACGTGTTAGTAGACCCAGTCCAACCATTTAGTTAAATTTTGTTTCAACTATTCAATAGTGCTAGCTGATCTTTAAGGATAATGTTGGATTATTTTAGCAAGTTTGTTGCTATTTTCTAGTTTTACGTTAAATTGACTTTATATACAGAGCGATGAAGGACAGAGAATATGCCACCAGCCAGAACGATGGAGATATGCAACAAGATGTGTTGCTATGGTGAGAAGATAAATGATGTCACCATCATGGAGAAATTTACGTGTTCCCTAATGCCGAAGTTTGATTATGTTGCCTGTTCGATCGAAGAATCAAAAGACATGAATGCTCTCTCCTTTGAAAAGTTAAAAAGCTTCTTATTAGTTTATAATCAGAAGATGATCAAAGGTCTAACAACAGAAGAGCAAACATTAAAGGCTTCTATCGAGACCCAACAGGAGAGCGACAGAAGAGTAAGCACTCTCATCTCTTAATCAGAGGTCTCGAATTCGAGTCTTAGAAATGAAAAAATCTATTTGGCCAACACTTTATTCCTTACGAGTTGACCCGGCGGGAGCAGAGATTAGTCTGGGAGTGAATAGCTTAAAGGCGCCTTCTCATGAGTTGAAACCCTCCTAAGACACCTCGTAAGCTTACCAAAAAAAGGCTTCTACCAAGACCCATTCCATAAATTTTAGAGGAAGGAGTGGAGGTCGAGGTTGAGTTTGAGGACGCAAAAAATAGAAAAGCAGAGATGACACTATAATATTTGGAGTTGAAATTTAAACAAATCGAAAGTATAGTAATTTAGATGTCATAAGCTTGGCTACTATCAATGTGAGTATTAGGCTAAGTTGCCTAATGATAAGACAAAGACATTGTTGATGGTGGTCCATAAAGGAAAGGAGTCATAATCAAGTATCTGGTATATTGACATAGCTTGTAGCAACCACATAAGTGGCAGTAAGTTTTCTTTTTCTTTTTAGGATAAAATTTCACTTCTACTATGAGTTTTAGTGATAGCTCTCTCGTGAAAGTAATGGGAAAAGTGACATTAAGATAAAAATTAAGAATGATTTTATGGAAAAAATTCTCTGATATGATTTATGTTCCTGACTTGAAAAGTGATCTTCTAAGTGCTAGTCAGTTATATGAAGCAGGTTATGTTATCACTATTAAGTAAGACGCTTGTGAAACTTATGATCTTGTTATAAGTGTAATTGTAGTTGTTCTGAAGAATTCAAACAAGTTGTTTCCTTTAAACATTAAAAGCGTTCAATCTTGCCTTGTGGTTGAAGTAATGAATCTCTCATGGTTATGGCATTATCGTTATGCCCTTTTGAGAACATTGTAAGTGGATTACCTCAAATTATTGCCCCCTCTCAAGTCTACGGAGAATGTGTTGATGGCAAACAACCTTACTCCTAATTTTCAAAATGGAAATCATGGCGAGCAAAATTTTTTTTGGAGTTGGTGCATTTATATATTTGTAATCTGAAAATGTCTATAGGCCCTCGATAAAGTAATATTGTATGCATACAATATGATTAAGGAGTTAATCATATTAACAAGGAATACTGTTCTTAGTTTTTAAAACTGTTTGACTTGGTCTCCTCCTCTTATCAATCAGTTAGCATTTGTATATTTTAAACTCAGTTGTTGAGGATTCTTAGGATTACTCTAGATATCATTTGTAATTGTATATAATCTGTAACTTATCAATACACAGATAAGCTTCAATTATTCCAATCACTCAAACCTCTTTATGGTATCGAGCTTGTCTAATCTCACACGGTGATCCTCTCTTTTCTTGTTAAACCAATGGCGACCATTGTAGTCAATCGGTGATAATCCCAATTCCACCACCAACACTGTTGTCCAATTTAATCCGCATCCCAACTCCCAATCAAACTTTCGGCAGCCACAATTACACCACTGAAAGTTTCAGTATCCATGCCGATGCATGGGCACAATGTCTTTGGTCATCTTGATGGCACAATTTCGCACCATCTCAAACTCTCACCGCTTAATCAAACAACTCCAAACCCACCTATCTCAAATGGTTCCAACAAGATCAACTCATTCAGAATGCTATACTTGCATCCGTCATTCCATCCCTTGCCTCGACTGTAGCCAATGCTCCTACAGCCCATCGAGCCTGGATCTCACTTCAAACAGCCTTTGCAAACAAATCCCAAACCCGCCTAATCAATCTACAAGATCAACTTGCCGAATAACCAAAATACCCGATCAATTGCTGAATACCTTCATGATATCCGCTCTATTGCGGATGAACTAGCCACTGCTGGCGAACCCTTAACCGATGTTCAACTAATGGTTCGAATTTTGCAGGGACTTGGACCTGACTACACAACCATTTCTGCTGCCATGAGATCTCGCTCAACACCGGTCTCATACGAGGAGCTCTATGAGAAGCTCCTTGATCATGAACTTTTTCTTCAACATGAAGAAAGCAAAAAGTCCATAATTGTTCTGCGGTTGCTCAAACTGCAATCCTCGCAAGCCTTCGAACAACACCAATCACAACTGGCGACCATCTTCCAGAGGCGGCTACAATCCCAATTAGGCGTCGGAATGAAATTGGAATTCTCAGACTCCCGAAAAACCGAAATGCCAACTGTGTGACCGTATTGGCCACACTGCCAAAGTCTGCCGCTCGCAATCTCATAGTCATCATCAAGCTCGAGCTCATTATGCCAATTCCAATCCCCAACAGCAATCACCTTGGGTGATTGACTCTGGAGCAAGCCATCACATAATGGCGATGCTGGAAATCTAGTCAATTTGCAAGACTATCACGGCCCAACAGAGATCACTATGGGTAATGGTAATACCGTTCCAATATCCCACACTGGTAACATCTATCTTCAAGCTTCAAAGCACAAATTCCAATTATCCAATACTTTATGCTCACCTAATGTTGCATATAATCTACTTTCTGTTTCCAAATTTTGCCTTGATAATCAAACATCAATTGAGTTTTTCCCCTCCTTCTTTGTTGTGAAGGATCTGAATTCGGGAGTGCCGCTGCTGCAAGGACCGACTAGAGAAGGATTATATGAGTGGCCGAAAGAAATTTTTCCAGCCCCTAAATGCAATCTAGCAAAGAATTCATTAGACTTATGGCATTGTCGTTTAGGACATCCTAATCGGCGAACTTTATTCCAGATTTTAAATAAGTTTTCAATTCCGTATTCAAACTCGAACATTAGTTCCGTTTGTAACTCTTGTGTTTCGAATAAAATGCATGATTGCGTTTTCAATCTTCTCGCAAAGTACAAAACCACTTGAAACTCTTTACGATGATTTATGGGGCCTTCTCTATTGTTTCAATTGATCATAAACGCTATTACGTTACTTTTCGTTGATCAATACTCCGTATATGTGGTTACACACTTAAAACAAAGGATGAAGTACAATCTGCTTTCCAAACTCTTCACCCTTTGTTAGAACGTCACTTTGATACCAAAATCCTTTCTCTTTATACGAGATGGTGGCAAAGAGTATCTTTGGTCTATCAACGTATTTAACCAACCATGGTATTCAACATTTAGTTTCCCACCATACACTCCACAACGTGTAGCACTTGTTGAAAGACGACATCGCCATGTGATTGAAACAAAGAAAAACATTCTTGCACCAAGCCTCTCTTCCACCTCAATTTTGGTCATTTGCTGTCATCAAGTTCGTATTCCTTATCAACAAAATGCCGTCGTTCATCCAACACCAAACACCCCATGAAATTCTATTCCAAACTCCACCCACATTAGAAAACATCAAAACCTTTGGTTCCTTTGTTATCCATGGTTGCGTCCAGTATGCCAAACACAAACTTGAATCGAAATCTTCTCCATGTGTGTACCTTGGTTTTCGACCAAATATTATTCCCATCAATGTTATGATCCGCTTTCCTCCAAAATATATCTATCTCGTGATGTCTGTTTTATGAAAATGAATTTCCTTTCAAACAAGGTTTTCCACATCAAACCAAAATTTGCAACTTCGCCTTGGGATGTCATTGATCGACATAATACTAACTTTTGGAGTCTAATACTCTGTACTTCCACAGGGATGATCTAAAGTCGCCTCTCCTATCTCTATCGTCCAGCCAGCAGTGGTACAACAATTTTCAGGTAACACTCTCTCCCCTGTTTTACACTCACCACAATCCCAAGCCAATACCTCTTCACCCATTCTCGATACCCATACCCACACTGCTGCACCTGTACCAACCATTCAACATGATCAGATACAACAAACCTCACAAACCACCAACACCCACCCAATGCTCACACGCTCCAAGAACAATATTACCAAACCAAAAATCCTACAAGCCTTCACCGATACTACACCTTTACCCAAACTACCAACCACCTACAAGCAAGCCCTCGGTGATCCCAATTGGAACCAAGCCATGCTATCTGAATATGAAGCCTTAAACACAAACCAAACCTGGGACTTGGTACCATATGATCTCTCTCGGAATGTGGTTGATTGCAAATGGGTGTTTCGTATTAAATATAAACCTGATGGCACAGTTGACAGATACCGAGCTCGTCTTGTTGCAAAAGGATTCACGCAGAGAGCCGGGATTGATTACACATCCACATTCATCCTTGTTAAACCCGCCACAATTCGCTTGTTTCTAGCTATTGCGAGTTCAAAACTCTTGGCAGACACGCCAATTAGATGTCAACAATGCCTTTCTTCAAGGCACCTTGACTGACGAAGTGTACATGCGACAACCGCCTGGCTTTGTGGACTCTAATGCCCCATCACATATCTGTAAATTGAAGAAAGCGATATATGGTCTCAAGCAGGCGCCACGAGCGTGGTATACTGAACTCACCACTTATCTGAAAAGTGTTGGATGTACCTGCTCCAGGTCTGATTCATCTCTTTTTATTTTTCGGAAGTCTGGATTTCTTGCCTACATCTTGATATATGTTGATGACATCATAATAACCGGCAACAATGATGCCATGGTCTGTCAACTAATTGCTGGTTTGGCACAACAGTTTTCTCTCAAAGATCTTGGCAGTCTCCATTATTTCCTTGGTATTGAAGTTATGCCGTATAATGGTGGACTATTGCTCTCTCAACAAAAATACATTTCTGATGTTCTACTTGACGCAAACATGCAAGATTCGAAAGGGGTTTTCACTCCCATGAGTTCGGGTACATCACTTCACACTTCATTGCCAACAGAAATTATTGATGGCTCGCCTTATAGGAAACTGGTGGGCAAACTTCAGTATCTAGCCTGTACAAGACCGGATATTGCCTTCTCTGTGAATAAGCTGGCGCAATTCATGCACTGCCCAAGTGCACTGCATTGGCATTGTATTGAACTACCGCCGATACTTACAAAGAAACATCTATGTATGGGCTGCACATTGTTAAGGAGAGCAACAATCAATTATTTATCTATTCGGATGCCGATTGGGCGGGTGATCCGATTGATCGTACTTCCACAACTGGCTACATCACTTACTTAGGGAGCACACCTATTTCATGGTCGTCAAAGAAGCAGCGAGCGGTCTCACGCTCGTCGACAGAGGCCGAATATCGAGCGGTAGCTGCTGGAGTAGCCGAAGCCAACTGGCTCACAAATCTCCTACTTGAGCTTCATTACCCTCTTGATGGATCTCCCATTGTGTACACAGATAATGTTGGAGCAACATATCTTTGTCAAAATCCTGTTTTCCATAGTCGCATGAAGCATATAGCCATTGACTTCCATTTTGTCCGTGATCAAGTAGCGAACAATAAAATTGCAATTCGTCATTTGCACACTGCTGACCAAGTTGCTGATCTGCTTACCAAACCTCTGGCTCGACCAGCTTTTGAGCGTTTATTCACCAAGTTGTCGATTGTTGACCCAACCTACAACTTGCGGGGGCGTAACAAGGAATACTGTTCTTAGTTTTTAAAATTGTTTGACTTGGTCTCCTCCTCTTATCAATCAGTTAGCATTTGTATATTTTAAACTCAGTTGTTGAGGATTCTTAGGATTACTCTAGATATCATTTGTAATTGTATATAATCTGTAACTTATCAATACACAGATAAGCTTCAATTATTCCAATCACTCAAACCTCTTTACATATTTATGATTTATTTTAGAAATTAAGAAAGAATAAATTGGCAAGAATGACATATTTCAAGCTTGCATTTATTTAAAAAATTGTGAGACAAGAGAATTGACACAGTCAATTATTGCTTCAGGATCACGATTTGTGTACGTACTTATCATCTATGTCATTTGAGTAATTATAATGTATTTTATTAGATACCGCTTATGATATATAAAATTAAAATGAGTTTTAATTCTTTTATCAACATGACATAGATTCCAATGGTCACACTAGAACAAATTTGATTAGACAAAAAGTAAATTATTCTAGTATATCATATGGAGATATAAATATAACGATGAAGTTAATTTTAAGTGTTAAAATTATTTTATCATCATATGGTATTAGAATAAATGTTATTAGATAACAAATTTAATCCTAGATAAATATGTTTGATATGTATGACATGTCATATAAATTTATTACTCAACAAAATAATGCATACAATTACATGGTATAGTTATATGGTAAATGGGTCAAATATTTAAATTATTTTAAAACATGAGATAAATGACAATGTGGTTTTTTTAAATGAAAAATTCGCATGACTAACCTTGTAAGAACATGAGTTGTCTATGAAATCATCGTAAAGATGTGTTTAAAACCTTATGACTAAGTTACCCATTTCATTTTGTTTCTTAGCTTTATGTATACAAGGGCTTTTTAGACAATTAAAGAGGCTTTTAATTAACAATAGGGTAGGTTGGGTATTTCTCGCGACGCAACAGTTCTTCCATACCAACTTAACTGCCCGACGCTGCTTAAAATCAGTTATTTAAAAATGAAAAATAGAAGAAAAATCGAGAATAAGAATTTTGTCTTAAAAAGAGAAAGATATTCGGATGAAACCAAGGAGAAGCAAAAGAATGTTACGCCTAAAACTCCCATGTTTTTCTTGGTGGAAAAAACCACTAGCGATTTCCTGAATGTCTCTCTTTTTCGGTAGTCTTCCTCCTTCGACCTTCTCCTTTCACTTTAAAACCTTCTTTTATTTAGGAGTCCCCCTTTGGAGGGGAATGATGGATTGCTAGTGTTGGCCAGTCTCTCTTTCTATTGCAACCGAGGTCTAACTCAATCAAGTTCAACTCTAGTAGCACATAACCCTTAGTTGCATATTCTTGAAAGTGTTGATTCAAATCCAGCTCGTGACAAGCAAATTTTCTTCCCTAAAAAAATGTGGGTACTCCTCAGTTGGAATCCATCCTTTTTTTGAAAGAAATCAATGGCAAAGAGTTTCGCTAAAGGACAAATACACAAATACATTCCTATTAAATTAGCTTCCTTTGTCGGACATTAAGCCTTCGGGCAAATGACTTGGGGCTCTTCTTCCCCCTTCTCTGCAAGGTTGTAATTCATTTCAATCGCCTAACTTTTGCACCTTTAGTGGTTGAGTTGACCAAGCAAGGAAGTCAGAAGAACTCAATCAAGGGGGGAAAGCCCCTGTGGAAAGGAAATTTCATTTCACATTCTTCCTTTCGGGCTTGTTTGTAAGCTTTCTCCTGCTGAGGTGAATCATATTCGTTCATTCGGTCCTATCTTTCTAGTCGACTATCAAAAAAAGTTTTTGTCTTCCTCCAAGCTGATTATCTTCATCCTTCTTACTATACCCAAAGAGCTTTGTCATTTAACTCAAGTGTTGATCAATCAATTACCATTTAAACGTTTTATTTAGGGGATTTCTAAGATTAAAGATAAGCCATGAAGTACCATCTAGCCTTGGGAATCATTGGACTTTCTAATCTATCTTTGATGGATACCTTGGAGTGCATTTCATTTGTGTAAAGGAGACATAGTCGTGAGCAAGGAGGCACAGTCATAAGATCTTCTATTTGGTTTGGAGACCAACTTCTAGGTATAATGGATCATATGCTTTAATTATGTGCTATTTTGGTATATGAAATGGTTGCAAGACCAAATCTTTTGCTTCGATTTGATTTAAAATTTTTTTAACCCACTTGAAGACTTAACAAAATTGATAATTTACTTGTATATTGATTACCTAATTTTATTTGGAATTGTGATGCCATATTTGCAGAGTTCAAGAAGTCTGCCATGAATGAGTTTGAAATGTTTGATCTTCAGATGATGCATTACTTTCTTGGCATTGAAGTGATGGAATTTTTATATCCCAAAATAAATATGATGGAGAAATTTTGAACAAGTTGCAGATAAAGGATTGTAATCCTGCAAACACTCCAACTAAGTTAGGCGTGAAATTACACAAAGACTTTAAAAGGAAAAAGGTTGACAACACTCTCCAAAAATAAATAGTGAACAATTTGATATATCTAACTATAATAAAACTAGATATAATGTATTCGGTAAGCCTCATCAGTAGATACATACAGAATCCTACAAAAATGCATATAGTGGCAATTAAGAGAATCCTTTGTTATCTACAAGGAACTCATTATTTTTGAATATTTTACAAGAAAGGGAATCAATATTGATGGTGATTATGTAGGACATTAAGATCACAGGAGAAGTAAATATCTTTTATATTTGGTACGTGTTCTATTTTATGGTCATCCAAAAAGCAACCACTAGTCAGCTTGTTGAGTACTAAAGTTGAATTTGTTATTGCTACAACGTATGCTTGTCAAGTTGTTTAGCTAAAAATAATTCTTGAGATGCTGCACTCTAAATATTTCTCCCACGGTAGCTTTCTAACTGTTACTTTAGGCAGTAATCCGAGTTATATTTGGAGGAATATGCTAACAAGCCATGAATAATTAAGAAGTTGTTGCAGACTCCGTGTGGGAGATGGTGCCTCAATTAACATTTTTACTGACCCCTGGCTACCTAATGATGACTTTCCTTATATTCATACTCTTAATAATACTGGTATGGATGAAGTGTGTGTAGGAATTGCTTGTCCCCAATCCAAGTCGATGGAACCTTGATCTTGTCTGGGAGGTTTTGTGCGAAAGGGATGTGAAGCTCATAAAGAGTATCCCTATAAGCATTATGACGAGACCAAATTGGTGGAGGTGGGAACGGAAAGGCCACTATTATGTGAAATCCGCATATAAGGTGCTCCAGATTGTGCTTCGGTCACAGATGAAGGTGTGTGTCTTCTTTGGCGACTACTGTGGAAACTACAAGTGCCTCCTAAAGTGAAGCATTTCTTATGGAGTGCACTATCCAATATCCTTCCAACCAAGCTTAATTTACACATGAAGAAGATAGTTGACGATGCCTTATGTCCCCTTTGTCAAGAAGTTCCTGAATCTATTGACCATGCTCTTTTGTGGTGCACCAAGGCCCGATATTGTTGGGACCAATTGGCTCTGGTAAGACCTAGCCACTCTCATACGTTGGATCACTGACACGGTTCTTACACTAGGAATGGATCAACAATAGACTATCATTTTGTGCTTATGATGTTTGTGGCATCGAAGGAACGTTGTCGTCTGCTCCTGTAGTATTATGGGCTGTCCATATTGCTCGCAGGGAGTGGGAAGAAGCAAATAGCCCTATAAGTGGTTCAGCGCAGCATGGTGCAAGGCATGGACACCTCCCTCGCTGATACCCACCTATGGCTAGCTATTTTAAATGCAATTTTGACGCAGCGCCAGATGTTTTTATACGATATATCTCTTGTGGCAGCCTGATTCGGGATCATCAAGGTAACATTATTCATCTCTTTGCTAAGATTTCTGATGGCCCTCCTAATCCTACTCTCGCATAAGCAATTGGTATTGAATAAGTTCTAACTTGGATAAAACTTAATAATATACAGTGTAATGTTATTGAATCAGATTGTTTTCTAGTTGTGAATGCTCTGAAGGATGGTATTTCATATTTATCTTATGTTGGGGTGATTATTTCAGATTGTAAAGCTCTTCCACATGAGCTTTGCGACATTGACGTCTGTCATGTCAAAAGATCAGCGAACTGGACAACCCATGCCATAGCTAGGGAAGCTTTGTCCCAGTCTGATTTTGTGAATTGGGGAACGAATTTTCCCCAATTTGGGGCTACTATTGCTTGTTATGAGTTTACTTCTTCTGATGTAATTCAGCCAGGTTTTTTTGTCAATCTCTTGGATCTAGATCAGGTGTATTGGGAGAGTCTGTTGACTCAGGTTGGATTAGTTCAGTTGATTTGGTTTTCCTTGCCGTTTTGTTAGTAATATAATTACAAGTTAAGAAAAAAACTAGGAACTACTACAATCTTTTGTAATAACAGTTAGCAACTAAGCTCATGAAAAATCCAGTGCTACATGGCAAAAGCAAGCATGTTAATACAAAGTTCTATTTTTTGAGGGAACTCAACAATGAGTCAATGATAGAACAAATTTGAAGTATTGCAAGAGTGAAAAATAGGTTCCTGACATATCCATTAAGCCTCTCAAGTTTCATGTGTTTCAAAAGCTCAAAAGATTGCAAGGAGTTCGCACATTGACTAACAAGTAGTAAACTCAAAATGTTCAATATTTTGGTTTAAGGCAAAGAATGTTACGCGTTGATATTGGTCGGTTAGCTGGATCAGATTTAAAAATTCGCAGTCCTTAATGATATCTATGGAAATGTTGGCTTTAAAGTCAATAATAATGGATAAAGATGCACTGCTGTTGACTATGCATTTATTCCATAATAAAGACAAAAGGTTAACAATCTAATCTAAATGAATTTATTCACTTCAACATAACTTTAGAGATTCTGATGCCAAAATCTTTTCCTTTTATGGCAAGTTGATGTGTCACGAATCATTGCCATTGGATCTGAACTACTGCTTTTCTGTGTGGTTGCTTCTTTTTTTTTTTTTAGGTTCTCTTGACTTAAGTGAGGTCGCGGGTTCGAACCGTCTTTATGTATGTAGCCGTTTAAAATTTGGAGTCTGGTTTGAAAATGGATGACTTAAAGGTGTCTTCTCATAATTAAAACCCTTTTAAAATACCTAACGGATAACAAACAAAAAAACTTATAATTATGCTTGAAAGTGGCTGACCTTTGTACCAACCATTACAGATTGCTACGTTGTAAGATTACTACGTGTCAGTCCACTTTTTTTCTTTTGATAACATTGAAAACTAGGACTTGGAAGTCAAGATTTTGGTAAATAGAGATGAAGGAACACAAGACAACCCTCCCTGATTAAGCAAATCTTAGACTAAACATATCCTATCTTCTAATAAGTTTCATAATTAATTTTTATGATTCTTAATAATTGTATGTCATATAGTATTACGTTACATGTCTATTTTTATCCGTCTTACATTGTTATATTATATTAAAGAACAACTGTATTGTATATTTTGTTGAAGCAGCTTTACAAATATTGTACATTCTTTTCTCATATCAATTAATATTTGAATTAGATCTTGATCAAAGCACGAAAGCATGTGGAGTTTGCTTTTCACCTAAAGACATTGTAGATTTTTGTTTGGGGTATACTTGCTAGCTCACAAGCTTTAATTCCACATAAACAAAAGGAAAAGAATGCAGTAACAATGGATCACATCACATAAAAAAATGTTGAATGAAATATGACACAAATAGCATTTCAATTCTTTCAATACTAAACTAAGGATGTGTTTATTCTTGGGGCATGCAAAATCACCACATAGAAATAACACAATTTTATTGAATGTTCAAATTTCTTATTTTATAATAAGTATTAAAAGATTCATGTAATTTCGTTACGGTGTCAAAGTCTCATTGAGACACGAGTCTAGGAAAAAAGCATATAACTTCATTTTATAAATTACAACTATAAGTTAAATAAAATTTACATTGTTTAAATCATTTGTAAATTATTGATGTATAAAAAAACTCACAATTTTATAATTTGAAAAATTATCAATAAAATATAATTAGAAATTACAGGTTTATAAACTGCAACCATAAATCAAATAAAATTACCAAAATTCACTCAAAACAAATCTCTAGAGTAATCATAAATTTTCATTCCTTACGTGGAACTAGTACTATGCATAAATTACTTATAAAGTTGGTGCCAGGGCAAAACAAAACTGCTTAAGCAAGCAAATACATAATAAAAATTTCAAACTTGAGAATAATCTGATTAGACAGTAGACTGCTACAAAAGACAAGATCTTCAGGTGGATAATCAATGTTACTTTATTCTCAACCAGATTAACTAGGAGTCTATGACCCTTTTCCGTACCTTTTTGAAATACTATTAAGGAGAAAAGCGACATAACTTATACTTAGCATATGCACGATCTTCCGTAGACTATAGAAACTCACCGCATTCACTTCTCCAATATTTGAACCATCACAAAGGTCTCTGCTTTTCCATTCCACCTGCATGCTCGTAAACTTCGAAAAGCAGAACCGCCAACTTTGAGCCGTTTCCCGGTGATTTCTCAGTTGTTTTTCTCTCCGTCCTTGAGAGATTTCCATTCTTATTTATAGGGCTCCCTTCAATCTCACGTCCATATCAAACTGCGTGTTTGTATCTGCTGTTTCACGATTGTACTAATTTTGGAGTAGAAAGTGGGTGCCTTTATCGTCAATCTCTTCCAGTTTGTATAATCTTAGAAAACCCAATTACGAAACGCATTTTCCCATCTGGGTTTTGCGCGGTTTTTGTGGTGACTAGGGAATTGGCGGGAAACAACAGCAGAACGGGAGATTGCTGCGTAAAAGATTGTAGCTTGATTTTGAGAAGTACTCTTCTTTTGAATATTGGAGGAAAGATTCTATCTTTCTCGCTCCTTTCTTTTTCTTTTTAAGTTTTCGTTATGGCGAACGCATTTGGCATTCATTATCAAGATGCAAAATATGCTTCTTATCCATTCAATAGTACCGGTGCCGTTGGCAGCAATTCGGGTTTGAAGACTTTGAGTTCGGCGTTGAAGCATAATCCTGGTATTTCAACGGATTGGAGCCTCAAAGAGCAGGCAATACTTAATGCAGGCTTGGCTCAGTAAGTTTCGTTATTTGTGAGGTTTTGTTGAACTAATTCATGTTTTGTGACTTTTGCTCAGTTGGGTTCTTGGAAATTTATATGCGATTATGATGCGTACCTGTTAAATTTTTCTTCCCTTTTGTTGTGGTTCTTGTTGATTCTATTGAATAGTTCATTATCTTCTTGTTTAAACTTCTCTTGAAATCAGCCGTGAATGAGTATCGTAAATGTTTTTTTTTTTAATATTAGTGGAATTGTTCAAGTATAAAACTTCAGATTATGCCTTATGATTTTTCCTGTACAAATGCATTCAAGCATGCCCAGAACTCAGCCATGATGTTTTAGAAAATAGACACTTTCGCAGAACATAATGTCATGGGCTAGATATGAATAAAACTCATGATTACCTGATGTTTTGGCCAACCATGCAAATAGGAGGTCGTTTTGACTCCATAAGTCCACATATTACCTGATTTTTAATTTAAACTTAGATGCTGGTCATCGGCTTGGGTGTTTAAATTTCTTTATGGAAAATCTCTCAACTGTATTTTGGTTGTTGATCCCGGACTAGGAACTTTAACCTGAGCGTTACAATAGTCTCTCCTAAATTTTAATGTTCATCATTCTCTTATACATTTGGCTTACTTCCCTTCCTCCAACCCAGAAAGCTTCTGTAACGAAACTTCTGGGATTTCTTGACTGAACCCAAATTTTAGGTCATGTAAAATCTTGTAAACTGTTTGTAGTTATTTACATTATATGTTGAGAGCATACTTGAGATTCCCATTACTTCGACTATTAACCTACATTGAGATTCTGAAAACATTAACAACTCACATAATTTATTTGAACCGTGTGGTTTGGCTTGTTTCTCAGGAGAAGTCCAGCTGAGTCACTCGTAACAGTTTATGCAAACATATCAATGAAACTACCAAATAAGACAGTTCGAGATGTTGCATTGCGTTGCAGATGGCTGACTGTTGAGTTCTCCTAATCCTCTACTCTGCTGCTCGATACTGTAGTTTCTAGAAATGATAATCATATTTATTACTTCCTTAGATTACTGAAACCTGGTCTCTTGATGGCTAAATTACCAAGGTGATTTTCTAACCATGGTTTCGAAATGAGACTGGTTGGAAATATTGTATTAAGCTCTCCAGTTTAATTATTCTACCTCCAGAGGTTTTTACCTTGTAAATCGAAACTGATGTATGCATCTGATACTTGTAGAGTCTGAAATTGGTTGACTTATTTTATTTCTTTGCACATTTATTTGTCCAGAAAAAGGAAAATAGTAAGAGAAGGAAAGATGGAAATTTAGCCGGGAAAGGCAAAGAAAAAATGGTAGGTATTGCTACCATGGGTTTTACTTTTGGTCAATTCCCAGTGAATATCCTATGGATTATTGAGGCACAGTTTAACATTGTATTAATTGTGTATCACAAGTAAACATGCATTATTCATTTTTCCCTTACTTTAGTATCTAGGATGTGCATGTTTGGGTTAAAGAGAGGAAAATTTGAGACTGTCACTAGAAAAGCTCAAGTATATACTCCTTTCAGCATAACTATAATCTAATTAAGCGACACCTGTTATCGTAAAACAATGAGCGGGCAATGGTTTTACAGAACACCTTTTCATGAAACGTATGAACGTGGCATCATGCAGTAAAAAGTATACACGTGGTGAAAGAATCTCCAATTTAAATTGTCATTGTTCTTTCCTCAGATTCTAGATAATCTGCCTTTGTTTCTCAGGGAAGAGTTAGTACTCATTCAACAAGGACTTCACAGCTCATGGCGAGGCCCAATGTTCCTCGGTGCACAACTCTTAGGATGTCTGCGGACACTGATGATGATGTCCCTCACAAAGGTGATGGACTACGTTTTCGTGTTATTTTGGCATGGTTCTACTAGAATATTTTGCAAATTTATTTTTTCTGCTAATTAGGAAAACTTTTATGTTTTATTTATTATGATTTTTGTTATGCTTTTCTGATCAGATATTCTAATTCTTCTATTTTTGTTAATCACCAGAAAACCTAATTTTCCAAGATTGACTGTGTAATAGAAAGGTGTTTGGAAAATATGGAAGCCTTGTGAGTAGGAATATCCTTGTTAGGTTTCTGCTAATAGATTATGCTTATGCCATCTTCAGACTCCCTAACGGAATCTCTTCCCATGTCGATTCTAAGTCATGAACTCTTTTTACCTAAGATACCTTTGATTTCTGTCCATAATTGCAGTTTTTAAACTAGTAGCCTGGCTCATCAAACAACACTATATGCAGTTAAATGATGCTATTTTGATTATATGGTCAGTAGGTGAGTCCGTATGTTGTGGATCTTGGCTTATCTGGCATGAAAGACTAGAGGTGTAAAGTATTTAGAAGGATTTGATTAGTAACTTTCTCGGGAATGTAAATATCTTGGCACACGATGTTAAAAAGCTTAACAGAAACTTACATAAAGCTTAATTGAGTTTTTTTATGGAAACAATTTAGTGTGTCAAAAGTATGTAACACGTTTTCCTTTCAATAAAATGTACTCTGTGCATGTGAAATAGTTGTCAACTCTCTGCTGTTGACAGACAGACCAACTTCTCGTTAGCTGATAATGCTTTCTACAACCTGCTGTTGTTTAAGAACCTCAAATGCATGTATATAAGTAGCCCAATAACCTGTGTAATTTAGGTACTATGCTTAAGTACTGTTTTCCAAAAGATATTACCATCATACTGATCATGGGCGTGAAAGGGAAGTACCTTTGGGATGGGATACCATGGACTTTTATGATCCTTGATTATATTTTTGAAATTGTACTTGTCAGATTACTTTTAACATATTATACTTATATCTGGATCGGCCCCCTGATTGGAATCTGTAAAAATTTTAAGATGGACTTATGGATATGCTCTGTAATAATCCTTTTCTGCTGCTTAATTGGGTACGCCCTTCCATTGCAATATCATATTGAGTAGCTGCTTGTTCTTTTTTGGTGCAGCCCTTAGCACAGTCACAAGGAGGCTTCTTGACCAAAATAAAGAGACAATAAAGCAAATATCTGAAAATTTTTCAACCATGCAGGTGAATGTCTTGTCCATCAATTTCACTTTCAAATTATTTTGGAAAGAGTTAGTCTCTCAAAAATCAAAACTTCTTGCCAATCATAACTCTGATATTTTGGTTGGACTCCTCTCTAGAAGATAGGGGCTTATAAGTTGCTTAATTTGATAATACTTGAAATATATGATTTTAATAGGCTTTCTTGTGATTCTAGTTGCATTAATACTTTCCTCTTCCTTTATTATGTCATGAATATTACTCTTTGAGGGAAAAAATATCGAATTAGTGAATCTACATATGTTCTCTTGGCCGTGATAAGAAATTCTTTAATGCTTTTCATTTCACCATCCCACTTTAATCATTTCCTAAGGAGGGGGTTCCAGTCAAGTTTACGTTCTTTCAATAAAAGTAGCCTTTTTTGTTTACTTTGAAATCAGTTGAGTAGAAAAGGCAAGGGTTATTCAAGATATTACAAAAGGACAATGCTGTTGGGTGAGAAGTAATTCATACTAATGACTCATTTTCTTGTCCCTCTTCAGTTTGAGGAGAACACTGTTCTACTCGCCCAAATGCGTGACAACATTCTCAAAATTATGGACGAGTATGTTCTCAACTGCGCTTTATGTTTATCAATGTGTCTGTACTTGATAAGCATTATATATCTTCTGAATTTTCTCTATTTCTGTTCTTTCTATATGTTTCTCTAAAGAAGTGTTCATTTTCTGTATGTTCGAGTTCTTACCTGCTTACTCTCGTATAAGCTTAATTTATGTATAGTCAATCACTCTTAACTTTGAAATTTAAAGTCCTTTATATGCTTATGTGCCCAGCATTCACATAAAAGGGATTTCTCATAATATCTGACACAAACAGATTAGTATTAAAGAAAATTGACTCCTTGTGATCCAATCTGTTATATACTTTAGCATAAGATCTACCATTCTACAGTCCTCCTAGTTTAGGAATGAAGGATGGTTAAGTTGAGTGCTGTTTATCAGCTTTTCAGTACTTGCAGTTAGAAAATTCAGGGCTCCTCTTCAAGCTTGTACTCACGAGCTTGCCTTGAATGAGCTTGTGTGCTAGGTTATTAAGTGAAATTACATTACTTTCTTTAAGTTGTCTTTAGAACTCAACTCTAAAAAGGTCTCATTTCATGTCTATATGTTGATGTTAATGGCTAGAGCAAAAAGAAAACTTATGTTATGATTTATTCATGTAAAATTTAGGATGCTTTTTTAGTTTCAAGTCAGAGACTTGAAACGGTGAATGCATTGGTGTTGACAAACCCTTTTGTTTGATTTCATGCTACCTCATTTGTGTGTGGCCTTGAAGTGAATTCATAAGACATACCAATGGACTTGATAGGAAATTTCAGGAGGACAAGGGCAGCTTCTTATCTCCCTTATGGAACCTTTTTCTTTATATGCCACGCATTCAATGGATATCGTTGTTTTCCTTGTAGAAACAGAATTTAATTAGGAAAGGATCAAATAAACCTCTACGGTTTACTTATAAAAACGTGACTTCTTATCTTGTTTAGAGTTCAATTAACCCCTAACTGGGTAAACTAATAATCTGATCCTTATTTTGGTATCAGTCTTTTATGGCTGATCTTTTCTACATTGTAATATTGTTGGGTTAAATTAAATGCTGCGGATCATTTTTTTATTTGAGAGTAAATATTAAGAGCTTATTTAACCACTTCACGAATTTAATTGATAATTTGTGTATAGTTTATTTGATTTATGTTTTAGTACTTGTATTTCACTAATTGCTAAGATATTTTTGGTGATATAATCTTCTTTCTGGTTCAAATGTGATATTATTGTTTTCTTTTTTGAGTTCACATTTATTTTGTTAAAGTATGTAATGATGATCATGTTTAAAGAACATCGATAAAAGCTTATATGGATAAAGGGCAGTGCCTTGAGACACTTGATTTAGAACTATGAATTGCCTGAGTGCTTGTATTCCCCGATTGAAGATAAAATACAAGACAAGAGAGAAGTAGCAGCCAGATCTGTGCCCAAATCTTGAGCTTGTCAAGCTCAAGTGATTTGGCTCTGACAACTGAGTCTTAGGTTGTATGTGGCACGTCATTGGTTCCATTACAATACTCAACCAGGCCCTGAAGGTCAATTACATGCAAACTTGTTTCAGGAACTGGTTTTACACTTGTTCTGTTGCCATGTTTTTGTTCAGTCTGCAACTCAGCATTTGGTGTTAGGGGTTGAAACTGTGGCCAGACAGTAGAACAGAGGCCATGATTACGGACTACCGCATTCAACAGCTAGCATTCGTGGATTCTTTGTGTTGGATGATAAGCAATGGGTTAAAATGAATAGGATCTTCCGGAAATCTTGCTCTATGTTTCCAGATGAACGGACTCTGATTGTGTTGCTTATATGCAGGATTTACTTGCCAGAAGTAATGAAGCAGATGCCACCACTCCCAGTTAAGCTAGATGAAGAGCTGACTAAAAAGTTGCTTCCCCCACCAAACCTTCCAAAATCTGATGATTCTTCTCAATTCAATTGTGCTTGAAGATAAAATCGATCGTTAATGGCTGCTCCTCAAACCCTTTACTGAGAATTAACCGATTCTAATAACCTTCAGCTTGGAAATGCTGTAAAAATAGCTCTGGTTTTTTGTTTTCCTGTACATATGGTTTTACTTGAAAGCAGTTGAAACTGACTTGGAGTTTCTGTAAATACTAGGAAATAAAGAGCAGCAGAAGTTACTGTTAATGGTTGTCATTGTTTTTTAGCTGCATGCACAAGGGGATGGGAGATAAGTTGCATGCATCATGGATATACATATTGAGAGATATGTCAGATACACTCTTGTAATATAAGCAGATGGTTTACCATTACAGTCCAGGCGAGGAGGGCTGTTAAAATTAGATCTTCAAGAACTGAATGATTTGAGTCATTTGCAGATAAAAACAAATTTATTGTAACAAATGGATAACAAAATATAAATATTTTTAATAAAGTCAACGTACTATTGTACGAAGTTTCTGCCTCTGCGAGGTCCGGAGACGGTCATAATGTATGTAATCTTTTTTAAAACAATTAAAATACAACGATTTATTACCTAATGTAATAAAATGAATCATCGAAGGATTACTTAGAAAGAAGGGAAGATTTTCACTTTGCAACAAAAATTCATCTCTTCTAAATTTAAAATTAAAATATTTTTGATGGATCCTATTGAAATTCCAACAACACTACATTTTGTGTTGTTTGATACGGACGATGGCGTGCCATATTACTTAGATAATATAATACTCCTGGTTAACTGATTTGATTAATGTTGGATTTGTTAATTTGTTTACGTCTAACGCTATAAATAAACCCAGAAAAACCGGACAAGGAAGTTGAGGTTTGAGGATGTGGTAATGCTAAAGCGTGACACAAAGCCAACACTGCGTTTCTTATGCCTCAGTTTCTTGCTTCCTTCTTGCTCAAATCCAACGTCCCAAATCCTTTTTGGCCCCTTAAAAATAACCTAACCCTCGATATTAGTAGTACTATATAGATACATGTAAAAGGAAAAAGTGTACTTAAAAGGAGTTCAGATCTCTTCTATAATATTACGATGTTTTATTGTGTCCAATAAATCTCAACCGTTTATTTATGTAGATCCTATATAGGTCTCACGTGGACCCCACGTAAGTCTTACAAAATAAATAATTGAGATTTCATGAGACAGAATAAGACAGGGTAATATTGGAAAGAAGATCTTGGTTCCTTAAACAGAGACACACAGGCGCAGGTATACGTGTATAGTAACTTGAAGTTGATGGATTCAATAACCTTAACCTTATATGAAGATGCAGTTTTGTACGAAATGGCTTTGGATTGAGTTACCTTCAATAAATTATGGTTTTTATAATGTCATTATCAAAAAAGATTTCAAGATACATATGATTATGACCTTATTAATTTGTACGAAATCTTTAACTTTAGACCCTTTATTATGATTTGAAGTTGGGTATAAAGGGGTGGTCAACGGCAATAACATTTTCTTCCATACCTTCAAAACTACTCCTATCTCTCATAGCCCCTTCAAACAAGATTAAATTCCCTAAATTTAGTGTTGTTAGACTTGTGATCAAAGTCTGTCTTCGTTAATTATATAAGCAATTTGATATTAAATAACTATTACCTTCTTTTTGACAAACCTTTTTTTATAGTTAATTCACAAAATGTTTCGAGTAAGCTTGAATTATCGGTGGTATCTTTAAGCCATTACCATGCTCATATTATTCTTCGCTCGTGCCATGTGACACCTAAGAGGTGACTTGGCATTATTATCAAATATTTAACACTGCTGCATACATAAGTGGGTCGAAACTCCTGACCTTACTTAAACAAGACCAACCCCTTATTACTGAATTTTTTAGAGAAGAAAGAAGTTAAAAGAGTAAAAGCAAAAGGAAGAAAGAAGAAATTGAAACCTAAAAACGTTGCTTCTTTGTTTTCTTCATACAAAAGGAAAGTCCTGTTGGGATGTTTGGTTTTGTTTATTAGTTGATTAGCGTAAGCCGACATAGGTTACATGCTTCTGTAAGAAAGTAGTTGGATTGACATCTTACAGGAAGAAAAGCATATCCAAGACTTACAACCAAAACGACAAAAAGAACGTATTACCAAGTGGTCGTTAAAACTGACCTCAAATATGCCTTTTGCCTAGAAATTAAGTGGATTTTTGGTAGAATTTGAAATAAAAAAAAAAAAAATTGGATTCGTAATTAATATATATATGTTTGTGCAGGGACGAAGATAGATGGACACTGGGGCTCAAAATTTTAAAAAATTAAATATTTTTAAGTTTTAATATATGTATATATATATATATATATATATAAGGATGAAGTTATTTAGAAGGTAGTGATATATTGGGCCTTTCAAAATTTAAAAAAAATTAAATATTTGAACCCTTTTATCTTAAATTTCTGACTCGTATTTGTGTGTATAATTAACTAGTATGCATGGAAGGGGTAAAGCTTAAGGAGTTGGTGGGATTCGAGGAGGAGTGGGGTTTGGTCACTTAACAGCACCTTATGTATGGAAATGTTGAACACGGCTTGACTGGTCCTTAATACGAGGGTAGAAGAAGTGTATATGCTTTGACATGATTGTTTTTTTATGAGAAAAAATTGAAGTATGTGGCCTTATCGCGAGAGTTTGCTTTCTTTGTCTTGAAAGGTATAAATAGACTTGCTTGAAGGGCATTGGAAATGTTAAGGTGCTTCTGTTGAAGTTCTTGACTTTAGTTCTCCCTTCCAAGGGCTTTGAGAACACTCAAAACTTGGTCTTAAATGATTATTCATGCAAACCGTCACTGCCTGTCTAGATATGGGTTACATACAGTTGCTCATCTTTCCTGAAAGTTAATTTCCTGTCCAAAGAGACTCCAACTTCTAGGATTGTGTCAAATAAGCTTTTCGATTTTTTAAGAGCCTGGAGTTGGGATTTTGAAAGGCTTTTGATGATATATCAGAGCACAGATTGAAGATATTCATGGAACTGCAGAGAGATACAAATTGCAGAAGCTGTTGACGGGAAGCCTTTAACTTTTGAAAGAGTTCACCAATCCAAGTTCTGGTTACTTGGCTGATCAGATATATACAGGTATTTCTTGATTTTCTTCTTTTTTGTGTGGTTTTCTGCTGATGATCACTGCCAGTGTAGTTCATCGACATATTCTCGGATAAGCAGATCATTCGTCAGAACATTCAGTCTGCATTATTATTCACAAATGCGGGATGTCTTCTTCAAGCCGTTTAAGGTCCTATAGGGACCAAATCGATCTTTCTGTGCTTTTCGAATATTAACATTCATTCACTTCATACATGGTAGGCTGATCATCAAACATTCTTTTCTTGCAAAGATATAGAACAGGCAACTTTTAGAAAAGTTAGTGCACCCGCTGACATAATTGAACATATTTTTCTCAATTCACATTTGGCCACAAATTCTCTTTTCCTTTGCCTCTCCTCCATAGAATATATATACATATGTATACCCTCTTTCTTTCTCCGTTATTGTTTAAGTTCCTGCGCTGAGTCCTGGCTTATAGGAACTTGTTTGATGAATAAAAGTTTGAAATCCAAATGAACTTGTTTGATGGGTTAGTTTGTAGAGTCCAGATCTCCTGTCCAATATTATGTTATTTTATTATGTCCAATGAATCTCAGCCGTTTATTTATGTGGGTCTTATATAGGTCCCGCGTGGATCTCGCGTAGGTCCCACAAAATAAATAGTTGAGATTTCATGAAACAGAATAAGACAGGATAATATTGGACAGAAGATCTTAGTTCTAATTTATATCTTTATTTTCTAGTGGGAAACAATATTGGTATTGACATTGGCATTGGGTTTAGTTAGAGGGGAAAACGGCTAATGGGATAGGTTGGTTTGGTCAAATTTGCTTTGCATGAACCATTAATTTCCTTTCAAAGCTCATTATTTTGCTTGTTTGACAGGTTATAAGTATGGGCTCCACACAACTTAGTATGCCCTTTGTTCTCTTGGTTTTAATCTTAGGCTCAGGACAACCAATCTCCTCAAGTGCTTCTTTGCCAGGTAAGTTAGACAAAACCAAAGACATATCACCACATAAACCAATCTTTAGTGTCCAACTATAAGTTTTGCTACATAATTAGGTTATTTATATTTTACAAACTATTGCATACTTGTAGAATATCCGAAAATTTAGACTTTCCTTTTTGGAATGCGAAATGCCATTATAGAATCAATTTATGCGATAAACATCAATTGAAAAAAATGAAAATCGTGATTAATTAATTGTTGATTTTAGAAAATAATAAAATAAAATATTAGAATTGACTTTAAACTACAAATTTTAAAATTTTCAGTAAACATCAAGAACAATCTATATCTTAATCAATTATAATATTTTAAAGTGGACAATATTTATTGAGACGCTATTTTAGAATAATTTAAACTTTTGGTTCTTTTATATCGATTCTTAAACCATTTTTCAATACATAAAATTTGAAAACCTTTATTAAATGCATAAAAATTATAAGATACCAAATAGTCTCGTAATTAATTGGAGAAAAACCAAACACATGAAAATATCATTTGTTATGATTTGGACTTATCTTTTGTGTATTAGGCTTGTCGAGACCGTGCCAGAAAACTAAATTCAACCTTTTGATGTTGAAATCAAATAAAAGTTCATGTGCTTAAGGAGTTAATTAGAGAACGATAGTGAGGTTTCATTAAATCCATCCACTAAGTGCAATAGAAAATAAGATTTCACCTTAAAATTAAGGTCAGTGGGAAGACATTTTTTAATTTTGACTTTTCCCAACTTTTAGACAGCTTCACAAAATCGTCCTTACGGGTCTAAAATAATTACTTGCTCAAAATTGTTAGTACTCACTAATAATAACAGCAGTAATCCACTAAAAATCTCGCTGATATTTAGAGTTTAGAAAGATCTAATAGTTCGTAATTTTACTCTTAACTAATAGAATGACTCTTTTCAAAAAAATTATTATTATGCCAATTTCAATTTAAATATGTTCTAAACTTGATCATTTATATTAATAACTGGCGTTGTAAAGTTAGTGAGATACTGAAATATTAGCATTATCATGTGTATAAGTTAGGCACTTATGAATTCTACTGTTTTATATTATAAAATGTAATTCCAATAAATTGGAAAAAGATTGAAACACAAATAAATTAATAGTAATCAAATTAAAATATAGACTTATAATAAAAAAAGTCAGAAATTGAATTCAATCACACTTATTTAGACTCAATTAAACCTAAACTTGGATTTGGACTCAACTTTTTTTTTTTGGGGTTTTCATCTCTACGCAAGGGAATATGTTAAAGTTATATCTATTTCGTTTATTGGTACATACTACACTATATAGATTAGCAAAAGGAAAGTAGACGTTGTTTTCAAACTTGTGCTTGGACTATAGGAACAAATCATCTCAAGCTGGACAATGCCTCGGAAGGCAGTAGAGAGTGGGATGACACGGTGAGAGTGGACCCTCTTGACAATTTTAAGAAGTATAGAGGAGGCTATGACATTACCAACAAGCATTACTGGAGTGTAAGCCCCTCTCTCTCTCTCTCTCTCGCCATTAATAAGTAGTGTAATACTTTCTCCAATTCATAATAAGAGTCGTTTTAAAAAAATACATGCTTATTAAAAAAGTTAATGAAATTATAGATATACCCTTATTAATACTCCCATAAAATTAGCATGTGAGAGAAATTGCATATTAAATTATCTTGAAATTGTGATTTGTATAATTAAGATTAGAAAGAAATGAAAGTTTAATTCTGAAAGAAAAATTATAAACATGCATACAAAGTCAAGAATGACACTCATTTTGAATAATTAAAATGTATCTAAAACGATTCTTATTATGAATCGGAGGGAGTATGTATGAAGTAACATCAATGGTATTAAGTTGGAACATTCTGCATAGAACATGTAATCATTTATCCAATCCATGGAAGTTAAGATTAATCATATCCCTTTCGTAATCTTTCCAGTATGGAGTGCTCAAACTAACTGGTGTTAACTAGCTAAAGAGAATACTGTATTAATATGTTGCAAGGATCATGCTTACTAATTCCAGGCATACAAATAATGGGGGTCTAGTAAGAGGATTCGTACGATGTTTTATTTCTGAGATCCACAGAATGGCATACAAATGGTAACCCGTCATTTGAGAAAATAACATATTTTCATTTGGCAGTCGACTGTTTTTACAGGAATTTCTGGATATGCAATTGCGATTGTCTGGCTTCTTATTGGCATATTATATGGAAGCTTTCTTCTAGCAGTCCTATGTTGTTGCAAAAGCAGAAGGAATAGACAGCTAAAACATACATCTCCCTGCTTTAAGCAGCGTTACATATGGATATGGCGTATTTTCTTTTCTGTGTTATTCACTATCCTGGCAATGTAAGTCCCTGAAGTTCAATTTCGAATCCTGAAGACGTTTATATAAGGAAAAAAGTTGACTTGTGAGTACTATATGTGCAGAACTGCGTCTGGTCTGGTTCTTGGAGGGAATGCAAAGTACAATTCTCAAGCAAAAACTGTTCTCAACATCATCATTGATACTGTAAACGGTGCTTCTGAAACCATTTACAATGCTACTCGAGCAATGAAAGGAATAAGAGACAATCTAGGATCGACCAACCAAAGTATCATTGGAAATTTTGGTGCATCAGGAAAAAGTATTAGCGATGCATCTTATTTCCTAACATCTATATCAGAAAAGCTAGATGCTGAAGCTGCTAACATACATAGACAAGTTAAAAACAATAGTCGCTTGATTGACGAGGGTCTCCAGATAGTGTAAGTTTCTGTCACCCATCTCTCGAATATAAACATTGTCCAGAAATCATTCAACCCAAGCATGGTGAAATTCAAAAAACCATCTACCACTTGTCCTATGCAATTTGCTACTCAGGTTTCTAACATGTGTAATTTTGGTGACGGTAGGTACATAACGACCAAAGTGATTATTGCCTGGAGCCTGGTTGGTTTAATTGCTGGTTCAGGTGCCTTTCCATTTCTGTCTGCCTTTCTATGCCTACAAAATACGTTTCCAATTTGTTTTCATAGTATAAATGGCACATTCCGGTTCAATGACAATATTTTCAGAAGCTAACATCTTATTGAGACCCAAACAGTTCACTTTCAGTGAACATTTTGTCATATTGTATTTTTTGATGCGATTCTCATTGAATATTGGATTTTTTCTACTGCAGTCATTGGAATCTCGAGGTCAAGAAGAAGAGCCCTTCGTTTGTAAGAAACCTAAACATTGAAATTTAGCCTTACCAGAGTATTCTTTGACAGAAAACTATCATGTCCATTGAGTTATCTTTCAACATTTATTATTGTTTCCTTATGTTGCAGGATAATAGTGGTTTGTTGGTTCCTGACTGCTCTGTGCTGGCTCTTTTTTGGGTTATATTTCTTCCTAGATAAGTAAGTGTTAAGTTCATTTCCCTGATTTCTTCTACAAAGTTACAAAGATTCCCAACAAAAACTACACTTTCGCAGTTTCTCCATTGATACATGTACAGCTCTTGAAAACTTCGAAGAAAATCCATACAACAGTAGTTTGACCTCCATCCTTCCCTGCGATGAACTGCTCTCAGCACAACCGGTATTGTCTAATGTTGGGGCAGGGGTTTACAACCTTGTTAATCAGGTATTTTTGACTTATTTATAACAGAATTGGAGAAAGACTTTCGTAATTCTAATTGACTACGACTAGTATTTTCTCTCTGCTGCTGCAGATAAATGCAAACTTATTAGCTATACAAGGATCATCCACCACATTCTTTTCCATCTGCAATCCCTTCACTGCACCCCCAGACAACCAATATGAGCCAGATGATTGCCCTGCTAACACAATCCGAATAAAAGACATCCCAGAGGTATTTCAACTAAAGATAGGAACATTAGCGTATAATCCTGTTTATGCATCAGCAACTATCTCTGCAATTTCAGTTGCTGTCAATTTTTTGCATTGCCAGTAATGGGCCTGAAGTCCTCAAGCTCTCGTCTTATGCCTTCCCTTTCAATAGGTGTTGAAGGAGCTTACTTGTTCAGATTCCAGCAATGGAGGATGTGATAAAGGACAATTCATACCTGCGAGTACCTCAAGGACGTTGACAGCTTATGCAATATCTCTACAGAACCTATTAGATGCATATCCTGGGATGGAAAACCTGGTAGAATGTCTGACAATTAAGAATGCCTTTTTGGAGATCATCTCAAAGCACTGCCGACCTTTGAAGCGGAACGCTCACATTGTATGGGCATCAATGGTGTGTCTGGCAATTATCATGGTGTTACTGGTGGTGATTTGGACGGTGCAAGTTCATCATGAGCAAGAGCATCATTATTCAGATGGACCTTTGAAACCACATTCCAACAAAGCAAATGAATTTGAACATACAGAAGCTTGAAAGCATAATTCAGGCAGGAATTAGCAACCATTTATAAGATTCATAATGGATTGGCACTGGAAGGATGATTTGCAAGCAATTCCTCACGTGGTCATAAGATCAAGAATTCAAGTTCTAATATCAAGCAGAATCGAATTCAGAGAACCATAGTTCCGGACATAACAGTGTACAGATGACCGAATAGAATCGTACAATTCAGTTTGATTATACACGAAAGGGAGAGGTGAAACCAGACAAGATTGGTGACCTTTGCAGCAGAAAAGTTAGTTCTTTGATTCAATACGAAGACAGAATCTGGGGGAACCAACCCCGTCATAGCAGTGCAATTTCTAAAGCAATATCATAAAACGTCAACATTATTTGGTTTATTTTACTCTTCTGTTTTTTGTCATACATCTCCATTCATTTCTTGATGTTACTTGAATATAATTCAGTTCAGGAATGAGAAAGGACCTGCGCCATTGGCTGCCTTATGTCAGGCTCGTTCTACTAAAAGATTTCACTTTTCACTAATAAATAAGGTTTATTTATTTATTAACTGATAAAATAATATATGATCTATTTAATGAACCTTAATTATCAACTTAAATTCGCTCTTTCGAATTGAATGGTTTCTTAAGATGGACTCCCATCAACAAATCCTGGAATTTGATCCACGCCTCTCCAAGGACTTGCCTCCAACCTCCTTAAAAAAGGCCCAAATGATTCGTCTTTTCTCAGGTCTCCTTGCAGTTTATATGTTAAGCTGTTAACGAAGCAATGGCAGGTTCAGTGAAGTTTCAGAAATTTTAGTCGGGTGTTCGTTTCTTTTCGTAATTTTTACAGACTCTTTTGTAGCTGTACTTCAGTACCTGTTGAATGTATGCATAAAATTGCTGATATGCGTAGAGGTGACTGCACACATGGCTCTCTTTAGATCCTGCATTGACGTGAGATTTAATTGGGTGTGATAATGATGATGATGTTTTTAGAGCTAGTGTTAAAGCGTTCAAAATTGCATGACGTTATTTGTGTTAGAAATCAAGTCGGGATCTGATCCTGCAGACATTGACCAACAATTTGGTCAAAAGTTTAGGAGATTTTGTTTAGTTTTTTATTATTTACTAATTGTTAGTACAACAATAATATTAAGTTTCATTGATATACAGAGTCTAAAGAGGTTCAATAATACGCAGTCTTACTCTTAATTAGTAGAGAGGTCGTTTTTAATAGACTTACATAAAAATTTTATATATATATAGAGAGAGAGATAGATAGGCATATACATATTAAAATAATAAAAATTAAAAATTAAAAATAAAATAGATTTAATAATAAAGTATGTATAAATAAAAATAAACAATAAAAAATATAATAAATAATACAATATATATATAGCACAAGGTAAAGAGTAAAAAAATAAAAGATAAAATAAATAAATAAATACACAAACATGAAAAAGACAAGTACATAAATAAATTAAACAAGTCATTACAAGAAAATATTTAAGGTAAGTAAGAAAATATTTAGGCTAAATAATTAAGAGAGAAGTACTACATACTAAATATTTAAGCTAAATACAAGATATAAGACTCGAAAGAAAATGCTTAAGGCCTATGAGAAGATGAAAAGAAAATGTTTAAAAGACCCATGATAACATGAAGAATGTCTCTATATGAAATCCTTTATCCTTATCCTAGTATGCCAAAGTTTTCTATTAAGAGTTACGTCCTCGGTAAGTTCTAATAGAGCTATATCATTCTTAAGCACTTCCCCTCAATTATTCTTAGTCATTTCTTTTTTCCTCTTATGATCTTTAAGTACAATCTTCTCACAACTTTTCATTTAAGCATTAAGGTGTCTCTTCTTAATATGTCTGAATCACCTAAGCCTTGTCTTTCTTAATTTTTCATTTATATTACCCACTTTTAATTTATCTCTTACCATTACATTCTTGACCTTATCTTTTCTAGTAAAATTGCATCGCTAACAAAGCATCCTTATCTTCGCTACCATTAGCTTATGACCATGCACCTGTTTGATGGCTAACATTCCACCCTATAGAGCATGATTGACCTAATTGCTAAATACTAGAATTTACCTTTGAACTTGAGTGATATCTTTTTTTTTTCATAAAACTCTTGATGTATTTCTTCATTTAAGTCACCCTCATCTCATATAGTGAATTTTGTTTTCATCGATCTCTCCATTGCTTTGAATAAAAGATCCTAGATACTTAAAATACTCTTTTTATAGTATAATTTATAAACCAATCTTTACCTTCATATCAAAATCCGCCTATGGCCCAAAAAGTTACAGTCTAAATACTCAGTCTTAATTTTACTTAATTTAAAACCATTTAACTCTAACATATCCCTCCAAATTTCTAGTTTGACATTAACAGCTTCTTTTTGTCAAATCTACTAAATCAATGTCATCAACAAATAACATAAACAAAAGCACATCCTACTAGATATTCTTAGTGAGCTCATCCATCACAATTGTAAACAAAGAGGGGCTCAATGAGGAGCCTTAATGTAGCCAATATCGATAAAAAATGATACACATCCCCTCCTATCATCCTTACTCTAGTCTTTACGACTCCATGCATATCCTTAATAACCCATACATAGGTCATAGGACTTCACATGATTTTCCTACGTACCAAAATCATGTGTATGTTATGTTGTCTTTTTTCTATAATATTTCATTAATTTTCTAAAGAGATGTAAAGCTTCTATCGTGGACCTTGTTTGCATGAAGTCAAATTGGTTCTCTGATATAGGAGCATCATTTCTCAATTTCTTCTCAATCACCTTCTCCTGATAGTAATGGCCTTTTTCCACTAATGGAGGAAACCTGAAGTGTAAGTTCCGAATATATGGGCTTTATGATCTTAAAGAACTGAGATCGTGCTCCAACCATGGTAAGATACAAAACTTGTTGGGCCAAGCAGACCTACTCCAATGCCTCCCAATCTATACATCTTATGATCCCAAACCTTTTTTCATTAAGCATCTCGAATTGCTTCTCGTTGGCCTCGACATTAAAATACAACATCTCATGTCACACCAGTGGATGTGCGATAATATCTAGAGTTGGTGGTGGGCAAGCTCCACTCTAGTCTTTAGAAGACCCTTCAAGTCTTTATTGTTTTCTTGATATCTCCTTTGCCCTTCCCATTCTCCCTGTCATTATACGTAAAACAAAATAAAATATGATGAAATATTGATATTAATACAAAAAAAAAATTCTTTACACTTAATCCGTACACTCACAAATGTTATGCAATTGCAAAATACACTATTAAAAATTAAATTAAACTAACAATAATAAAATTCACGTAATAATTTAGAAAATTGAAATAATTGCAAAATAAAAATTAAAATGCAATTAACCCATAAAATTAAATAAATTATGTAACTACTAAATACAATTCCTAAAATTTAAAATGAAGTTAAGAAACTAAACAATTAAGCCTTTGCTACACACACAATTAAACCATAAATCATTCACAATATGAAATGGGTATAAAATTAAACTAACAAACATTGAGGAATTGGTAAAAAAAAACACTAATTTGTACCTAATGTAACAAAACCGATCACAATTCATAACGTAGTGTGCAAAATCAACAATTTCAAATTCGAATTTCATCCAATCAAAATGCAATTCATCAAATAAATATAATAGTTGATAGGGAAAGGAATGAAATTCAACTTATAATTGCAAAAAGGGGATGCAAATTAGGAGAAATGCCTTAAATTGAAGCAATTGTAAAACTTAGCACACTGAATGAAGAATAAACCCTAGAATTATGAAGATACCCATAAATCTAAGTGTAATTAATGCAAGATGTAAGAATTATTTAATTTGGGCATCATAAAATCATTTGGAATGGCTGGGCTACGTTATAGGGGGTGTACCAGAGAAGTGGCAGAAGAGGGAGAAAAATGAGAAAGAAGAACAATAACTAAGGTTTTAAAAGGGATAGTGAACTTACATGGTCATTTACACAAATTGTGTAGGTCATTCTAAATGTGTGACTTATGAAACAAGTTTGCAAGTTGATATGTTCCAAATTTTGAACTATACAGGCATGCCCCATGCCTTTGTAACTCTTTGTGGCTATGTGTGCAAATTTTTAAAAATTTCAAGGATGTATATGGTTGTGTCCAATAATTGTGTTGGTTATTAAAACCGTGTAAAACATGAAGAAATATGATTTTTATGTACACGAGCATGTACATGATTATCTACAACTTAAAATTCCTAAAAACTTTAAAAATTTTCACTCAAACTTAAGATAATTAAATAACATATATCATAAACACAAAAGTAGGCAAAATAATAAAGATGCTCAATAACTTAACACAAAATACACCAAAAATCAATGAAATCTTAAAACTAAACTCACAAGAAAACAAAAAAAAAGAAAGGATCAAATCATTAAAAATGTCTTAATTTTTAGCCTATTGCCAAAGTAGCACTTGTTTAACATTCTTAGTTAGATGTACCTATGCATATTTTAAGGTGATTTTGTTAGATTAATTTCCTTTGTACTACTATCAAGTTCGCCTCCAAGATCTAGTTTCAAACAATGGACATTCACTTAGAAGTTACCTTTATGAAGATGACTTATCTCGATTGCTTCGTATGGAAATACTTTCATCACAATAAAAGGTTCAAACCATCTTGATTTAAGCTTAAACAGGAACAATCTTAGGCGATGATTGTATAAAAGAACTTGATCTGCCTCCTTGAATTGCTTGGACTGCTTGATCCCCTGGTCATGATATTTGTTGATCCTCTCCTTATACATTTTGGAGTTCTCATAGGTCATCAATCGCCATTATTCCAATTCATTAACTTGCAACTTCCTCTTCTTACTTGCAAGTTAAAGATAAAAAATTTTAAGCTTAATGGCCCAAAATGCCTTATGTTCTAATTACTTGCTTTTCCATAAATAAACCTATAAGGTGTAGTGTTAATCAGTGTATTATACACCGTGTTATAGGCCCATAAAGCATCATCTAACTTAATTGACCAATATTTCCTCTAGTGCTCTATAGTCTTTTCTAGAATTTGTTTTAAGTCCCTATTAGCTACCCAAATTTGCCATTAGTTTGAGGGTGATATGGGTTGGCAATTATATGTATGATTCAATACATTTTTAAAATACATTTCTAGATTTTGCATTATAAAAACATGTGCCCTATCATTAACGATTGCTCCATGTATACCAAAGTATGAAAATAACTTTTTTCAGGAATTCACAACAGTCCTAGAGCCATTTATGGGTAAAGTTTAAAGTTCAACCTATTTAGAAGCATAGTCAATAGCCACCAAGATGTATCTATTACTAAACAAAGCTAAAAGTGGACCCATGACATCTCAAAAATAAAATACTTTCTAAACAAGAATGAAATCTTGATGTATCTCCTCTCAGTGAGAAATATTACCTGATCATTGACATGTATCATATAAAGCTACGTACCCTTTGGGTATCCTAAAAATTGAAGGCTAATAAAAACTTTACTCAAGAATTTTCTAGACCGTCCTATTTGCACTATGGTTCCCTTTGGCTAGTTCGACATAGCAATGTACTAGGATCTTCCACTCTTCTTAGAGTGATATATACATTTTCTCACTATTTGTTTTGCACAAACACGAAACAAATATGAATCTTCCCAAAAGTAGTCCTTCAAATCAATAAATGATTTCTTCTTTTACTAATAGGAAAGGCCTTTTATTGAGATCTTAGCTATGAAATAATTTGTAATATTTGTAAACCAAAGAGTTTCATAATCACTTACCTCCTCCAAATTATAAAGGCACTCTTTTTGGAACGAATCATCAATGTCCTCTTTTTTTAGCTCCTCCTAATTTGGGTTTTTTAAGGTGAGATAGATGGTCTGTGGCTAAATTTTTAGCTCCTTTTTTGTCCTTAATCTTTAAATCAAATTCCTGCAATAAAAAATTCAATCTAATTAATCTAGGTTTAACATCTGGATTATTTAGTATCTTAATGTAGATTGGTTAGTATAAATAACAACTTTAGACAATATTAGATAAGGTCTAAATTTATTGAACATAAAAAACACTACTAGCAATTATTTCTCTGTCATAGGATAATTCTCCTGGGCATTCATCAAAGTCTTGCTATTGTAGTAAATTGGCTGGAAATGGTTGTCCTTTCATTGTCTAAATATTGCACCTACTATAAAGTCACTTGCATCATACATCAACTCAAAAGACAAATTCCAATCTCGTATAACCATGATCAGGATGTTCGTTAATTTTTCCTTAAGAATGTTTAAGGCATTTAAACACTCCTGAGCAAAGTTAAAGGTGCAACTTTTACTAAGAACTTGGTTAAAGGCTTAACGAGTTTAGAAAAATCCTTATTAAACCTTTTATAAAAGCTGCATTCTCTATAAAAGTTAATAGCCTTAACCAAAATAGGGATGGTAGTTTCTCTATAGTTTCAATTTTAGCTTTGTCTACCTTAATACCAATGTAAGAGATTTTATAGCCTAAAAATATGCCCTTATGTACCATAAAATAATTTTTCCTAATTTTGCACCAAAATTGCTTCCTCACACCTCTCCAGTACTCTTTCTAAATTATAGAGGCCTAAATCAAAAGAATTGTTAAAAACAGAAAAATTATCTATAAATATCTCCATTATATCCTTGACTAGATCCTCAAATATGGTCATTATACACGTTTAAAATGTAGCGGTGCATTGTATAACCAAAAGGGCATCCTCCTATAAGAGAACATACCGTAAAGATATGTGAACATTGTTTTCTCCTGATCTTTTAAGGTAATAGGAATCTAGAAGTAGCTTGAAAGTTAAGAAATAATAGTACATGTATTTGACTAACCGCTCCAACATTTAATCTATGAAAGGTAAAGAAAAGTGATCTTTTTGAGTAACATCAATCAGTTTCTTATAATTGATGCACACTCTTCACCCAGTGACGATTCTCATAAAAATCAGTTCATTTTTTTCGTTAGGTATTAACATCATTCGTCCCTTATTTAGTACAACTAGCTCGAAGTTCTCCTCCATTAGAATCTTGTAAGTAAGGAAGGTCTAATTCCTCTAATGTTAGAAATTTTTCAAGCAATATCCCTTTTATGCTCTTTGAACATATTTAACAACTTTTCTTTTTGATCTGTATATATAGTTAATGCAATAATCATAAAAAGTTTTGAATTCTTCTCAAGGAATGCATATTCTAAATGATCAGGTAGCTTCCTGAACTCCAACTCTAGTGGTTCTTCAATAAGTGGGAGACTCTCACTTATATCAGGTTAGTTCTTGACCACCCGATTAATATAAATGAATTTCAATAGTACCAACTAGATGTTTTGTTATCTGAAAGGATGTTATTGCAAGCTACGTTACTGCCAGAACAATATGATGCTGAACTGGTAAAAGAATTTTATTGCAATTTGATTGGTGATTTATTGACTAATACTACTTTGAGCTATACATCGGTGTATGTACCGAGTCGGCTAGTATAATTTGATATTGATATATTGAATATTTTTATGAGGTTTGATAATCTGATTGGAGACCAAATTTATAATGATAATTGGACTGTTTCGAATGATCTAATAGCTAATGTGTTAGCTGGAGGAAAACTAGTTGCTTGGCCATCTAGTTTGGTATTATGCTCCTCTATGCTGACACAAAAGTATTTTGTGATTTATAAGTTAGTTTTAGCTAACTGAATGCTCAATACGCATGTTGTTTCAATTTTTATAGGCAAAATTGGTCTATGCCATTGGTACTGGGGTGAATTTCAATTTAAGGTGACTCATAATTGAAGCTATGCTAGCTATTGGGGGCAAGTCGCATTCCTTGCTATATTTTCCCTATTTGATTTCTCAATTTTTATATACTAATGGTGTCCCTTGGTTGGAGACGAGCATAATTAAACTAGTAACTTTGATGAACATCTCGTCAAGAATTTTCAAGCAACCACGAGTCATGTATTTGCCCTACACTTCACCTAGTCCTTCGGATGCCTCGAGGACTTTCTTTATCAATCCTCATGCCACTTTGTTTACTAAAATTGAAAGGATTGAAGACATATTTAAGGTGTGACTTTATGCTCTTCGTCAACTGAAGCAGCGGGTTCTTCGATTCTCCAATGCCTCTTAACTTTTCTTTTTGGCATCCTTTTTCCCAAAGGGGGATATGACTTGGGTTTGTATTTGGTTATTTTGAGTTGTGTGTGAATGTTGGATACTTTTGTCTATGCTTGGACCTTGGATTGAGGAGGAATATTTTGACTTCAATATTTATATGTCTGATTATGATATTTAGGGGGAGTTTGGGGAGATTGTTAAGATATTGTTATATATCTCATTATTTAATTTTAATATTTTTTATTATTGGATCTTCAAGATAATGAAAGTCTTAAAATCTAAATTAAGATAAGGTGTAACCAAGTAACACTTCTTATTTGAATCGAATTTTTAGATAATGGTTCAAATGTGAAAGAAGTCTATCTTGAATAGGAGTTTGGGTGATCACGTTGTTGTGGGCTATAGGACATTGTGAGACAGCTGCAGATTGGGAACGTGTGTGACTCCTTTATATGGTTTTTGGTTGGTTGTATGTGGCGTGTGAGTTGAGGCTGTGGGTTTTTTAGTATTGGCGATCAAAATGTGCATGGAATGACTAATGTGCTGATCTTTACGTTGGTATAATTTTATCTTAGGTTGCAACATTTGTTAATTGATTTCATAGTGGGTGCGATATCTTAACACTACAACGTTGGTCAATTAATTCTTGTGGGTGCAACATCTTTGAATGTTCACGACTGGGTGTTGATCTTTTGGTGTGAGGCTACAGTTGGGTTGTTTTGCATATTGGGTGTCTTCTGTCAAGGTTAATTCTGGTGAAGGTTTTGCTGGATTTTTGTGTGAAGTCTTGTTTGCTTGGTCTATCATGCTTGATGCCCTCCTGATGCAGTAGTGAGTTAGTATTGGATATTGCATGAATCAGCCTATAGTTTGTGGTGACAATTTTCATATCTATTACAGTGGAGCTGAACCAACCACAATTATTCTTCTTTTATATCTCAAGTGTTCTCTGTTTTTGTTATTATTTATTTAATCACTTGAGTTATTCATTTATTGTTCTTTTGTTAAAAGATTATTAAGAAAAATCATTTGTTAAGATTAACACGAATTGGTCATGTTATTGAATGTGGATTACTTTCACAAGTAGTGAAGACGAAGAATAGTGTTAAGAGATGAATGGTGTTGACTTAGTAAAGCCTTGTATAAAACTATCGTTATCTTTTGGTGAAAGTATTAAATTAGGTGAGGGCACCGCAGACGTAAGCAAAGTGTACCAAATTGTGTTAACAAATTTTGGTATTGATTTATTATATTGCATTTAATCTTTTTGATTTTATTTATGCTAGAAATGACAGGAAAAAATCTGTAAGTTTGCAAACCCATTACATCTTTTTCTTTTTATTTGTGCTAGAAACGACTGGAAAAAATCTATAAGTTTGCGAACCCACTACATCCTTTTGATTTTATTTATGCTAGAAACAACTGGGAAAATTCTGTAAATTTGCGAACCCATTACATCCTTTGGATTTATCAGACGTTATGGCAAAAGTTGGAATAACTACACTGCAAAACACATGTAACGCATTCCATAATCTGCCCTGTGGAAGCTTTGTTCTTCCTCTATGAATGCTTCTTAATTATACATATAGGCAAAATGAGATGTTTTGGAAATACTTGCAGACAAGGTAGGGCACAAAATCTTCGATCACAATGAATGGAAAACACCCCCAACAAAGGCTATATATTATTTAGTAAGAACCAAAAAATAAAAAATAACAAGGAATTATATATATATATAAAAGATGAGATGAAGCCGCTTAAGACTTTCTCCAATGATTGGATGGTGAAACAGGAGCCCCAAACTTGTCTTCTTGTCTAATCATCAGTGTGGAATAAACTACAATAGATGTCATTAGTTTTGGTGTTATCTTTTTTCTTTTTTCTTTCCTTTCATTTTCAGTCTCTCCAAGTATGTTTTCTATATGGGTTATGATTTTGAGTTGTATAAAACACATCTTTATCGGCTAGTCTGCACCACAAATATAGATTATGTTACATGTCCCAGAACTATAATTATTTAAACAGTAATATTTGAGGGGAGAGTTTAGAGTAAGTGATAAAAGTTGCTCACCAGATGACACCATTCAAACATATTTGTTAATAATAAGACGATTTAGAAAGAACTGTACGAGAATAATTGGATCGTTTACGAGATAATTATTGAGACATAATGATCCTCGACTTTCGAAATATCTGCAAATGTGTTTTTATGGTAAGGTGACTTTTCTGTTTCTCTTCTTTTCCCTTTGCTTTCTTTCTTGAGTTTTCCAACTCAAGTCACCATCTAAAATGGCCTTCTTCCTTTTGTTCTTTCTCCTTTCCCTTTTTCTGCTTTTCTTTGTAAAGTAAAAGCATGAGCTTGACATCTTTTAGAGAAGTTCAA
This sequence comes from Erythroxylum novogranatense, assembly GCA_029891385.1. NCBI lineage: Eukaryota > Viridiplantae > Streptophyta > Magnoliopsida > Malpighiales > Erythroxylaceae > Erythroxylum > Erythroxylum novogranatense. The sequence continues at coordinate 14,418,665 of CM057232.1, read as the reverse complement.
CAAGCAGCTCTTATTGGGCAAAACCAACCATTACTGACAAGTCCTTTCTAGCCACTTTTTAAAGTGCTTGTTTCTCTTTATCCTGTTCTTGCAACAGACAGTAAGTTTCCATTTGAACTATATAATAAGCTTGGACTGTTGTCTATGGCTTTAATAAGCCATGAGTTTAAATAACAAATTTGACAAGGATTGACTTGACATTGGTAACATGATGAAGCGCAGAGAAAAAGATAGATGCTCAATTTTGAATCTGCTTCTGACCACAAACAGATAATAATCTAATTAAAAAAACAACTGCTGACGGTGATCATCCATTGAATATAATAAACCAATGAAGACCGAGTTCATTGCCTGATCAAGTTTAATTGAAGCATTCCTTATTAACCTACGAGTTTCAGTAACCTTTCTTTTCCTTTTTCTTTTTGCCATTTGAACAAGTAATTAGTTAAGATGAACTCTAGCGGTCAATGGATTCATTTTATAGGAGCTAGGTACACGGAATTATCCGCAATGACTCTGGTGACTACTAAAGTTGACAAAAGCTTATGGAGGTAAAGATCGTATCAGATTAAAGGGATGGCCAAGGGTATTAATCTATTTCAAGCTTTATATTGCTTGTATCATCATCTTCTTGGCAGTGCTCGAACAATTACTAGTGAATGTATTTTGCGTTATTTTTTCCCCTTAACTTCTCTCAGTTGCTATTGAGCCATGCTGATTCCTTTGGAGTATTATATAATTTTCTGGGAATATATGTTTGATTCCTTTCCATAACTACAGCAATGGCATGGACCTAATAGTTTTCTAATTTTAGTGCTATTTAAATATGGTTTTTAATGGTTGCTGCCCTGTCATGTATTTTTGGGTGGATTGGTGAGATCACAATGGTACAAGACACACTATGTTCACCTTTCATTAAGTTATCAGACAAGTTTACTATGTAACCATGGCTTTTTGCAAAAACTAATGTAGTTACTCCAATGCTTGGTCTAAGTGCATTACTGTCGAGTGGCTGTACATCGGAAAAACCAATGATCAATAAAAACTACAGAAAAAAAAACTTTTTTAAACTAGGAAATGAACCTGTTGTTTTTATTTTTTGTACTTGAATCAATTAGCGAGGATTTAATCCCTCCTGAAATGGATTCATACCAAGAATGTACCCTGACAGCTTGTAATACCAGCTTGGAACACTTATGTCTGGACAGTTCAAGTTAGTCATGATTAACTGCGAAAGGGTTTATCTCCAGAAAGTCTTTCGTTGAGGTTGTGCTGCAAAGTGCTTTCAGGAGGGCCTTTGACGCTGATGTTAACTAATCAGAAACTGAGCCGTACATGCTCAAGCTGATATGCAGGTGCCTAGAGATCCCAGTGCCATTGATTTAGATCCCAGTCCTAGTGATTTTAGACTATATATGAAAGTAAATGTCTCTTATGGAGAACTATCTTTTTTCTGTGCCATTAACTTCTTATGAAAAAGAGATTATAGAGTTATTTAATGTGAATCATGCATACTTCTATATAAAAAGAAACTATCAATAATGTAATTAGCCAATGCTATTCTACGATCCTTACTTAGGGCTCTTGCAAGTTGTGATCTTGTTCCAAGCACTGTTAGAGTCAAAATGTTTTGGAATGTAATTGTGCCACTGTTCCAGCCTTTACGCAACTACATAAATATAGTATATACCCATTTATTGTGTTATATACAAAGGAAAGACAACTGCAGTCCGGGCTTTTCTTTTTTTTTTGGAATTCCTATGTTGTGATGTTGGAGAAGTTGAATAGGAAGGGTGTAGCTATATATATTTGCTACCATAGAGAGTTTGCTTTTAAATACTGGATATCAAATGAATAACAAAATGTCATGAAAGTGACCACCCACATCAATATATTAAAGGCCCTTCTATATCATGTAGCTTTGTACTTGACCATTTCCAAGCTCAAATGATATCAAATTGTACTGAGGGTCCTGTCTAGACTCTAGAGTCGAAGAAAAGCTTTCCTCATCGCACATGGACATATCGCTCTTTACCCTCAAAGACACGCACACACGCTTTTTCCTTTCCCACCAGCAGAGCCATGATCAGGCAGCAGTTCTAGACATGCAAAACAATAGCAACAACAACAGTAATCAGCTTCAGAACAGCCATACATCGACCAGCCGTTCGTCGGATTCAGGCGAGCCAAGCGATTCGAGTAACAAATGGGCAGGAAAGCTTCTTAGGGAGTGTGCAAGAGCCATATCCGAGAAGGACTCCACCAAAATCCACCACCTTCTATGGATGTTGAATGAGCTTGCGTCCCCTTATGGAGATTGTGACCAAAAATTGGCTTCTTATTTCTTGCAAGCTCTCTTTTGTAAAGCCACCGAATCCGGCCAACGTTGCTTCAGAACCTTAAATTCAGTAGCTGAGAAGAGTCACTCCTTTGACTCAGCGAGAAAGTTGATACTGAAATTCCAGGAGGTAAGTCCATGGACAACTTTTGGTCATGTAGCATCAAATGGTGCCATCTTGGAGGCTTTAGATGGCGAAAGCAAACTTCACATAATCGATATTAGCAATACCCTTTGCACTCAGTGGCCTACTCTACTAGAAGCTTTAGCCACCAGAAACGATGAGACGCCGCACTTGAAGCTCACTGTTGTAGTGACAGCTAGCCTCGTAAGATCAGTCATGAAGGAAATAGGCCAAAGAATGGAAAAGTTTGCTAGACTAATGGGAGTTCCCTTTGAATTCAATGTTATAAGTGGACTAAACAATCTAGGAGAACTTACAAAGGAAGGACTAGGTGTTCAAGAAGATGAAGCTATTGCAATCAATTGTATAGGGGCTTTGAGAAGAGTTGAAGTAGATGAACGAAGTCAAGTGATCCGAATGTTTCAATCACTCACTCCTCGGGTTGTGACTGTTGTTGAGGAAGAAGCTGATTTCACCAGCTCTAGGTACGACTTTATCCAGTGCTTTGAAGAGTGTCTTCGATACTACACGCTGTATTTTGAGATGCTAGAGGAAAGCTTTGTGCCGGCAAGTAATGAAAGGTTGATGTTGGAGAGGGAGTGCTCAAGAAGCATGGTTAGGGTTTTGGCTTGTGATGAGGAAAATGGAGGTGGAGAGTGTGAGAGAAGGGAGAGGGGAAGCCAATGGTTGGAGAGACTCCGGACGGCGTTTTATCCGGTTGGATTTAGCGACGATGTTGTTGATGATGTCAAGGCATTGCTTAAAAGGTACAAGGCCGGATGGTCACTTGTGCTCCCTCAAGGAAATGAATCAGGAGTTTACTTAACATGGAAGGAGGAACCTGTGGTATGGGCATCAGCATGGAAACCCTAAAAACACAGCATCTGTGGATTAATCTACACATCGAGGAGAAGGCTTAGCATTTACAAATTTATTCACAAGCTTGTGGAGTATACTTCAAAATCTTATCTCATCATTCATGCAAATATGGAGCTTATCTCATCTCCAACTTTTGTTTATGCTTGGGAGTTTGTGTTCCTTTTTCGCTTGCTTTTAGATAATTGTATTTGTTTGAAGGTGTTTGCACTTGTGCCTCTTTTTCAGTACCTCTCCATCCCATTTCCGTTTTGGTTTTGCTTTCTGAGTATCTTTCTCCTCAACCCCTAGTGGAATAGTGGGCATTAATAAGAATAATAGATGAATGACCTAAAAACCTGAACTTTTCTTTTTATGAATATAATGGAAAAGAAAACAAGAACGAACTAGGGGAGAGATCAGCGATATAAAATGCCGTGAGAATCACGAGACATATTAGCGAAGACAAGCGACGGAGCCTCCTGAAGGGAGTGGACCCCAGGATCGAAATAAAAACCTGAACTTTTCTATGCCACTTACTTGTACTTTCCATGCATTTTTATATTAAGATATAAATACCTAGAAACATGCCATCCAAGCATAGATCCCTTGATTCAATTTCTTCAATCCCTAATGCAAAGTTGCAGCTTCCAAGTAATTTGAGGAAAAAGATTAATTAACAGGGAAAGTTAACTATACCCACTTTTTTCCTTCCTCTTTTTGCCTTTAAATCTTCTAATTGATTTCTGGTGCAGTGGAATAGAAACAAGTCATATCCCTCAGCTTTGGAAAAGTACTATCCACCAACCTGGCTACTGACGGCATAACCGCTGAGAGGAACAAGAAAATAAATAGATAAAACAAAGAGATAAAAATAAATAAACAACTCATTTAGTTTAACCAATGAATTTTAGAATTTAAGATTGTTTAGTGGGCGGCCTGCATAACCATCAGTTTATAACAATATCTAATATGAATCTTGCTACTACATAAAATTTGAAAACAATATCTAATATGAATCTTGCTACTACATAAAATTTGAAAAAGTTCAATAATACGCAATTTTATCTTATAGTACTAATTATACTCATTTATAGTTTAATCAATTAAGGATATTACTAAATTTAAGATATCATATAATGCCAAATAGAATATACAGTTCTCTTATTAAAAGATGCTTTTAAGTATTCTTTCAACCATATAATTTTATACGCTTTTATCAACTATCAAATAATTTAACTTCAACCATATAATTTATAATTTTTATTAGCTTTCACACTATTTTTGGGTATATAAGAAAATCAACAAATAAGAGAACCCTATACTTCTATTTTGTACTCGTTAGTGATTTTTTCAGCCATGAGAAAACAATCCTAAAACACCTGTAGTTCAAGTTTCAGGCTTATCAAACTCCCAAGGACATGTTCGTATCAAATTATATGCGTGACATTATCCTTTTGTCTTTCCAAGACACAAGGTTAATTATATGCTAAAATACAATTGCATGCATCTTAGACCTTCTCCTAAAATCAAATTGGATACACGTATGCAATGACGGAACTACATGAGAGCCAAGGTTTTTTTTAAAATTATTTTTAATATATATATATGTAGTTATTTAAGGGTCAGTGGTATATTGGGCCTCTCAAATTTTAAAAAAATTAATATTCGGATCCTTCTATATTAAATTTCTAACTCCGTCACTGCACGTACTTGTTATATTTTTAGTATAATTCGATCTTGTTAACTGATGTATCAAATTATTATACAAACTTAGGACAGGAGTAGCTCGTGCATGAGAAGAGGACAAGATGGCGAAGAAACATACAACTAAAATCGACACAAAGAGGAGAGGAATAGGAATTAGGTAGAGGGACCGAGAAGAGACATTGGTGGCAAACATATGGGAATGCCAACTAGATCCCATGTTTGCCTTTATGTCTAGTGATTTGAATGGCACATTTGCTTTTAGTTACAACAGTACGCATTAATGTACCGACTTTTGGCCAACATTACATAGTGGAAAACCACTTTCTAGAATTAGATAAGACTTGAGCTGCTTTCTACACATATATTTCAGTGTCACGAATCTATCTTCTCAAGCCTATAAGATACACACCAAAGTTTTCATTTTGCATCATCACATGCGCGCATACATACATACGATTTCGTCATTTAAAACCACCAACCCTTTTGTACTTAGCTAGCTTTCAATAATTGGTTGCTGTACTCGTTTAAATCATTCAAAACTCCACAATTACTACACAAGTTCAAGTAAATCTGGATGCCCTCAATTTAATATCTAGAATAATGAATGTCCAAATATAATTTCATAAATAAAGTTTTTTTTTTCATAACATCAATGAGTACAAAATGATTAAAAAAAAATGATTCACATAATGGAGAGGGTAAATTATAATATTCTTTGTAAATTATAATATTCTTTCTTATACAACATGTTAAGATATTTATTGTGTATGTTATTATTTAATTTTTACATTTTTGATTATCGGATCTTCAAGATAATGCAATTCTTAAAATTCAAATTAAGACGAGGTATAACAAAGTGATACTTACTATTTAAATTGGATTTTTGGGTAATTGTTTAAGTGTGAAAGAAATCCATTTTGAAAAGGACATGTGTGGATGATGTTTGGAGGACATCGTGAGATTGCTAAAGATCACCTTGCGTGTGTGTCTCCAATTTAGGACTCCTGGTTTGCGTCTGAACTCCTTGCTTGAGTGATTTGGTCATTGCTTAGTTTTGGTTTTATGTTGATTGTAGGCGTAGGTGTGAAAAACTAAAACAGGAGTATGCGTGACTTGGTTAGTCTTATCCTAAGAAGCACAGACACGGGAGACGGCACGGATACAGAAACAGGGACACACCAACTTTTAAAATTTGGTGGACACGGACACAGCATATATATATTATATAAAATTTAAAATTAAGAAAAAATTCAGAGTTCATAATATGATATATATTGATTGATGTGTTTCAAGACTTCTAACATCTTAATAGTTCATACATATTTAATACTTTATAAGTCCCTCTCAAAAAACATATAACATATATTCTATGGAGCATATATTTCATTAAGCAATATTCGAGCGGTCTCCAGATGTGTTCGAGTTGTGTCCACCGTGTGTCAGTGGGAGTCCGACACGGACACGTGTCTGATACGCGGACACGGCTCCATTTTGCCGTGTCCATGCTACATAGGTCTTATCGTGGGCTGAAGCACATCGTGGGTGAGCTGCAGATTGTATGAAATGTGTGTGACTTCTTTTTTGTGTTTTGGTTGGTTGCACGATCTTTGTGATTGTTGCAACTGTGTTTTTGTTTTTGTCCTTGCATGAATCAGCTGGGCAATTTTTCTAGTTGTCGTTATGTCTTCACAGTTGGGTCTTGTTGTGATTCCCTTTTTGGGTCTATCGTTAATGTGCTTCACAGTTAGGTTTTCTTTTGTTTTGCATTGTTGATGGATTTTCTGCTAAGATCTCTTAGATCTATAGTTGTCAATTGGATTGGAGTGCAACATTGCTAGTTTTACGTTTATAATTAATCCATCCTATTGTTAGTTTTTTTTTTGTCAAGGATGACGTCTAAGTGGGCTGAAAAGTTGTTGCATTTGTGTGATTTTTAGAGCTGCGTTTTTCTAACTTTGAACGACTATCGTTGGACTGTTCTGTTGTAAAGTGTGTGCAGTTTTGGTAATTGACTTTTTATGGTATTTGTGTGATTTTGTTGAGCTACTCACTGTCATCAATAGTGATTTTTGTGTGAAAAAATTCTAGCAATCTTGGTGATTATGAAATTGTCGATAATAGTGTTCGTGTGCGAAAAATTCCAATAGTCATTGTGAATTTTGCAGCTCTGATGTTTATAACGTTGTGTCAGATAAACATTTATATTTCGTGGTAACGACTTTTAGCTCTATTTTAGTAGAGCTGAACCTATTGAGAAGTTGTTCTTCTTTTCTTTTTCAATTGTTTTTGCTTATATTGAATTTCGTTTACTCATTTGAGTTATTTATTTATTGTTTTTTTGTTAAAAGATTGTTGAGAAAATCTTCTGTTGAGGTTAATATGAGGTGGTCGTACTATTAAGCATGAAATTCTTTCACGAATAGTGAGGACGAGAGATGGTGTTAAGAATTGAGTGGCGTCTACTAAGTAAAGTCTTGTATAAAACTATTGTCGTTAGTGAAAAAATTAAGCTAGGTGAGGATCTCGCATACATAAATAAGGTGTGTCGAACTATGTTAAAAAAAATCAATTTTGATTTATTTTGATACATTTAATCTTTTGATTTTTGATTATGCTAAAAACGACTTTGATAAATTAAAGAGTTTGTGAAACTAATACGTCTCTGTAGTTTTATCACAATAAATGAAGTTACTCATATATGTATATACTTCCTTTGTGGTCTAAGCAAATGAAGTTACTCGTAGAAGTATGTCCTCCGGATCATGAGATATGACAATTCTGATGCCTTTGCAATGGGAATTGCTGATGTTTTCTACGAAAATTGTTGGGAGAGGCCGCTTGAACTCTATTTTGTTCTTTTTTTAAGTTCGGCCAACCTCCAGTAAAATCATTGCTGGTTTTGTAGGAAAGACCTTAGTTAGATTCTTTCATCTTTGTAGCGTTTGATATGATATATCATCTTTTTTAAGAAGTACAATATTCCTTCTATCAAGTATGGCCTTTTTTTTTCTTTTTTGTTTTGTATATGGGAGAGTCCCATCTTTCTTTCTTTCTTTGAACGATGCGATGAGTAAAAGAAAGACAGATCTTAATATTCAATGAACAAAAAAAGCAAAGGCCCCAAAGCATTAACAAGTCCAATACATGCCAATTGATAGCTAGATGATCTAATTAAAATGAAATATTTACAACTTATGAAAGTTATAAGAATGTATATTTATTTCTTTAATTAGAAATTCTATGAACTTATAGATTGAGTTTAAAGTTAAAATTTTTATAACAAATTAAGTTTGAATTTAATAGAATATATGAACTAGATTTTTATTAACTTAAGACTTTATTAGATCCAAATAATTAAAAACTCAACCGATTTAATTCGGTTCAACCGTAAAAGTTTTGAAATGTTTGAAATTTTGGCTCGATTTTAACTTTCTGATTTAATTTATTATTATATCTCTTGTTATTAAAAATGATCATTTTATTAATTAATCAGTTAATTTTATTAATTAATAAGTTCTTATAAACTAAAATAAATCAATTAATTTTCATTAAACAATCTCTTTTTCAATTATATTTCAAATTTTTCGATAGGTAAGGGTAATTTCTTTCAGACATATTTTAAATTCTTTAATTTTATTTAATTTTTAGTCAATCTTCTGACGATCTAATACAAATTAAACTTTTAAACCTTTAAATCTCTTGTCTTAATGGTTCAACTTTTGATATGATTTTTAAAATATTGGTTATATTTGATCCACCAGACCTATACAAATCTAATCAAAACACAATGGTTCAAAAATAACTAGAAGAGATTGAGGGATACAACCAATGTTATGAATACTGCATCTGACTTTGAGATTGGATTGAGTTATGAAACTAAATCAAGACTGGTGCCGTTTGAAAATTTTTAAATTTATGAAATAGTCCTAAAATTTTAAAAATTGCAAAATAGTTCATATTGATATATTATACGATTAATATCAATCATGCTTTCAAAAATTTTAATAATAAATAATAATGACAATTAATATGAAATAACAATAATTTTAAATATTTTATATATAAATAATAACCACAATTAATATAAATAAAGACAATTATCATCATACAATTATAAAATTAAAAATAATACAAAATATTTAAAATATTACAATAATACAAAATATTTTTAAATTTATAAAATTATCCTGAATTTTTAAAATTACAAAATAGTCCATTGTCATATTATAAAGTTGTAGATTGTTTAATTTAGTTTTTTGTTTATATCTTATTCATTTTAGTTTATATATATCTTTATTATATTTTAATTATTTCTATATATAATAATTATCTATATATCAATATATAATAATTATCTAAATATAATAATTAATTGTAAAATAATGAAAATAATTCAAACTTTTGAATCCTTAATTATTTTCTATTTTATCAAAATTTTGAATTATGTTTTTAGAATTGTTGTTTTTCACATTCCATTTCATTTTACATTTAATTAGACCTAATCACAATTTCATTTAATATATGAAATTAATTTAATAATTATTATATAAAACATTAAAATAAATTTAAATAAAAGAATTTATTAGTAATAAAAATAAAATAATTTATTAGTAATAAAAATAAAATATTTTTTAGTTTTATTTAATTTATAATTATTATTAGTCATAAAATATTTATTATTATTTTAAAAACTTTGAAAAAAAGGGGAGGAATGAGAGGTAGGAGGGAGGGAGGAAAAATTTTGAAAATTTTGAAAAAAAATTAAAATTTTATAAAAAAAAGTCCCATAATTTTTTAAAATTTTCGGTACCGGCCGGTATTTGACCGGTATTTTGAATACCGGCCGATACCAACTGATATTTTTTTATCGATACCACCTATACTTATATTGATACCAATTTATGACCAGTACGATACGAAATTCTAAATACTGGATACAACCCCTAAAAAGGAAGTGTTATTCAAATCCTCCGGTAAAAATAAACTAGAACGATTTTGAAGAGGCTGGTCTGGCCCAATGAAACCCAACAACAACCTTGGATTTCCATTTGTCGAAAGCCTATATAGACTAAGATTCATAACATTTGCCCATTTTATAACATAGTTGAGGCCCACTTTCATAGTTCAGTTAAGGGGCAAAACAGGAGACCCATTAGAGAACTAGGGTTTAAAAATAAACCTTTTTCTAGCTGTCCTATATATGTTCTTACGAAAAAGCAGTGAGTGGCTACGGTTGGGGTGTGCATCTTCTTAACTTGAGCTCTGAGAAACGCCACTCAAAATGGTAATATGTCTTGCTCCGTTGATTTTCTTTAATTTCTTGTTTACACGGATTTTACTGAATTATTGTGTTAGTTTTGATCTGGACTATGGCTGTGTTTGATTTGATTTGGGATTGTTCTATTTTCCTTCTCAATTGGTTTTTTTCTTCAAATTATTAGTTCTTTTATCGAATCATGACTGACGATTTTGGGGAATGATTCAGTTGGAGTTTTCGTATTACGGCTGATTGGTATTTTGTCAGTAGGTTAGACATCTTTTTTTTGGGTCGAACATGTAAGAAGGAATAACAAAGAGTTCAAAATGGGACGTGTGTGAGTTAGAATTCAGTTGTGGTTTGTAATAGATCGATAATTATGGCATTGCATGTAGATGATTTGTTTTCAAGTGAGACCACAATTGTGTTGTGTTCTTTAGAACACAGACCAGTCAAGTGTACAATATTAGCTCATTGAAAAGAGAGGAAAGCATTGGCTAGATTTTTTTGGATCTCATTGAGTTTATGCGTAATTCGGTATGGCTGTGAGCTTTTTGTAATATAAACGAAATCGTACCTCTGGACGTTTTGACCATGTAGGAGAAGTGGTATTTCAGCAAATATGAAAGATAAATTCGAAGTACATTCTTCATAAATTTATAAAAAAAATGGGAAATTTGCGGGAAGTTGTAATGCAAGCAATTGTTTAGATATTATTCCTGTTTCCTTCATTGTTGGTCTTCTGGATAGTCTGCTCTTCTTAGTTAATGATTTGATGGGTGTTTGTTGTCAGAGTTTTAATTCAAAGTTTATGTTTTCTGTGTTTCGATGCCTTATCTGTCTGTTCTCTGTTTTGATGCATAGCCCAAGCAAATCCATGAGATCAAGGATTTCCTTCTCACTGCTAGAAGGAAAGATGCTCGCTCTGTGAAGATCAAGAGAAGCAGGGATGTGGTTAAGTTTAAGGTTCGCTGCTCCAAGTACCTGTATACCCTTTGTGTCTTCGACTCTGAGAAGGCTGACAAGTTGAAGCAGTCTCTTCCACCAGGTTAATTCTTGAACCCCAATTTGTTTGGCGTTTAACCATGTGGTAATGTTTTCTGGCTTGTAAGAACAACAAAGTTTTATGCAAACTTGGGACTTGGTTTCCTGAGATGTCTCAAATAATTGAAAAGGGTGTTTTAAAAAGTTTCACACAGCTCGTTTTTGGTCTTTGTCTAGTTAACTTTTCCTTATCAGATTGTAAGACAAGAATTCTTGTTGACACTAATTGATGTGACTAGTCTAGCTACCACTAATCTATTTGTCCAATTGTTGCAGGTTTGAGTGTACAAGACCTGTGAATGTGGGCGACCTGGTTTGATATTTTCAACAAGAATTTTGCTGCTTGTTTTTGTGGTAGAAATGCATTATAATGTATTTTGCTTGAAACTTGTTATTGTTTCAGAGATAATGAGCAGTTTATTGATGGTGTTCTGAACTCAGAAACGTTTGAACCTTTAGAGTTTTATGATGCTTGAACATATACATCATGTTACGGTGATTTACTGGTAGGTGGACTATCTGGAGCATATATAAGTATGGTATTTGATTTTAAATGATTTTGCATGGATAGCTTATGTGGTCGAATTCCAATAAGGAAACATCGAACTCAATGAATTTTTTGTTTGTTTCTGATTTACGGTTGTGGAGATTTTGGAGACGGAAGCTTTCTGTTGTAGTTAGAATGGCTTATATATATATATATATATATATATAGTATAAAGGGAAGCGTACACTCGACACTAAATGAGACTGGAGAAACAACGCTCTGATAGATCCTCTAAAAGAAGATTATGGCACCTTATAGGTGTAATATCAAAATAAGTGATACCAATGTCGGCAGGGCCGGCCTGGGTAGCGAGCGTATCTGTTGCTCTCTCAGTACAAGTAAAGATACAGATCATGTTTCGAAAATAGAAAGGAATTCTGTTCTTCAGACAACTTCGAATGACTTTAGTTTCAACTGAAACGTTGCAGGTCTATCTATTTCTATTTCTATTTTGTGTTTTCTTGATTTCGTGGTTTGTTGCTTCACTTGAATTATAAAATTGTTTTAGTTTTCAATTTTTATTATAATGTGATTTTATTATTAACTTAATAAATGTTATTTAATTATTTGATATTATTTATTAGTCATAATTATGACAATTTTAAAAATTCTAAGAATAATTTAAAATAAAATTTTATGAATTTAATAATTTTATAAATATAAAATATCTATAAAGTACATAAGTTTGAAATTTTTCAAAAAATATTTTTAAATAAAAACATCGTAAAATTAAATATTTAATTATAAATAATAACATATTTATCAATCATAGTTTCAACTTTTTCATTTCATTCTCTAATTTTTAAAACTATCATATGCCCTCTTAAATTATGATTTTTGTTCCGTATATAAACGATTTCTTGATTTTGGGAGACAATAAGAACGAAGGTCATGGGTTACGTGGTTATATCATGGGATCATAGGTGAAATAGTATCACATTTTAATGGAGTATTTCATAATTTTTAAAAATTAAGGACTAAAGTGAAAAAGGTGTAAACCAGGAGTTGGTACATATTTGTTATTTTCAGTCTTTTAATAATTACCTCCTAAAAGATTGTGAAAAGCCAAAGAAGCCCTCATTTTTTTTCTATTTCTCCCAAGAAATATTAACATATAACTGGGCAGAAATTTAGCCATGTCTTTCACGCTTTCATCTCCCACATTTTCCTCGGATTCGCCGAACTATTGTTAAGTAGAGAAGAGTAAGCCATAAGACCCATTGGTCGCCCAAGCTTCTAGGTATGTTAATAAGCTAGAAATCGAAGTTAATGGTGTTCTTCTCGCTTGTATTTGCCTTGTTTTTGTCCGTTTTACGCGTTTGGTGACTGAGAAAGTGTCTTCTGATGTTCTGTATGTCTTTTCTGACATGGGTTTTGATGTGAAGTCAGAGTTGAATTTCAACTTTTCGTTCACTGAAAGTTCATAAGTTTTCCATTTTTGCTTTCTAATTCTTAGTTTCTTACTAGTTATTTCGATCAATGTTATGAGAATTTGTTCAATTTTGTTCTTCTGTTTGCTTGTTGAGGAAATCTACCGACGGGCAAGCATGATTCACGATTCAATTTTCAGTCTTGCATTTGTCTTGTTTAAGTAAACTATACGGACTTCTCTCTGTATCTCTTTGTTGATTTGCTTCTGATTCTTGACTTCCCAAGTTATTACTTTGCAGTTGGATGCATTGACTGATGAAGATTTCGCTGCTGGAGGCGCTCATCAAATTCAATTGTAGTTCATTTTGATTTGGCGAAAGAATAGGTCGGTAGTTAAGGAATTCTTGCCTTCTAAATCCTTAGGGAGATGGTTGGGAATTCAATAGTCCAAGTGCCGTCATATCCCAGTGTGCTATCTTCTTCATTGATTACAGTCTCTCCCGGTTCTTCAAACTTGTTGCCCCACTTTCCAGCCAGTCGAGCAACGAAGTTTTCAAGGGTAAGAGCTCTGTCTGCTGATGTTGAACCCAGCCAGCCACCCCCTTCATCAGAGACAAAAAATCCTCTTGCAGTTGCAGCGGAAGTTCCTCAAAAACTGTGGAGGCAGACACTGAAGCCATTAGGTGATTTTGGGTTTGGTCGTAGGAGCATATGGGAAGGTGGAGTGGGGCTGTTTCTTACATCTGGTGCAGTGCTTGTTGCACTCAGCTTGGCTTGGGTTAGAGGATTTCAGCTGAGGTCTAGGTTCAGGAAATACTTGGCCGTATTTGAGTTTGATCAGGCAAGTGGTATTTGTACTGGAACGCCAGTTCGGATTAGAGGAGTAACTGTTGGCAATGTCATTCGTGTCAATCCTTCATTGAGAAATATAGAAGCAACTGTCGAGGTATATGCATTGCTGGTCATGTAATTGAACTTAAAACAATCTGTATGATCTTTTAGTAACACAATGTGTTTATATTTCGTAGGTTGAAGATGACAAAATTATTATACCTAGAAATTCTCTCGTTGAGGTGAACCAGTCAGGTCTTCTTATGGAAACATTGATAGACATTACCCCTAGAGATCCAATTCCTACACCTTCTGTGGGACCTCTTGATGCTGATTGCATTAAAGAAGGTCTAATTGTATGCGATAGGCAAAAGATAAAGGGTTATCAAGGGGTAAGTTTAGACGAATTGGTTGGGATAGTAACTCGCCTTGGACGTGAAATGGAGGGAATTGGCATTGCCAAGAGCTATTCACTGGCTGAGCGTGTTGCTGCTGTGATTGAGGATGCAAAACCTCTCCTGACAAAGGTGTGATGTGCCCTTCTAATACCTTCTTCTCTTGTTTTCCCACTCTTGTCTAACTTGTGGACTTTGCAGGACTATTAATTCTGCAAGCGAGATGTTAACTGATGAACATAGAAGCTGATAAAAACTCAGCTAGAAACTTCCTGATAAATTTTGTGCATGCCATTTAGTTGAGCATGATATGCAAATTGTTATTAAAATCTCCTTGTGTGGAAAGGTTGAAAAATTCAACCCTGATTGATTGTTCTTAGTAGAAGGAGGCATTTTATTGCTAGCATGGTGATGTAACTTAAAGTGATAAGAAACTAGGTTGAATTGCCTGCTAATTAATTTAATTACTGAATAAGACTCAGGTGGCTTCACTTTTTTCAATTTAATATTCCAATCCTCCAGTCTTTCTCCTAACATATTTTTTCGTGCAATTGTTCATAATAACCATTCTTGGTGGAGGTCTTTGCTGCAGGTGGTTGGACTGCCCTTCATTTTACCATAAAATTGGAAAGTATACCAATGAAACATATTCTTTAAACTGTAGTAAGTTCTGAAAAGTTGTCATTTAATTTCGAAATGGCTGTATGTGCTCTACTTGCATGTCTGGATGCCACGTGGATGATCTTGCTTCACTAACTCTGAACATTTACATGTACTCATGCACACTTTGCATTTGATGTAGTGATCCTTCAGATCGAGGCCATGACTGAAGATATTCAACCTTTGCTAACTGATGTTCGCGATAGTGGTCTGCTAAAGGAAGTTGAGAGTTTGACCAGAAGCCTAACCCAAGCCTCTGAAGATTTAAGGTGAAGTACCTGAAATATTTGGCTTGATGTTTTCTGCTTGACTGGTGAATGCAAAACAACTGGGGCTGTAGCTAACTTAGATAAAGTCAAATTGCCCTGCTAGATTCATTTATAAGACCCTGTAGCATGTTGAATTAAGCTTCCTGTTCATTCTGGCTACTTCCCCTTTTTCAATCAATTTCCTTCTGTGTTAAGCTTGAGGGACGGATATGTCTAAGATGATTGATGGGATCCTTTTCCTGCCTTCTTAATGCATCTTCCTTTCCTTTCTGTTAACTTTTTGCCTGTTAAACATATTTTTGAAGCCAGTTATCCATTTACATTGAGATTTCGAAGTTGAGCAATGACTTGGGTGTTGAGGAATTTGAATTTACTTGATGATAGTTGCTGGTATTAGCAGCCTGAAGCAAGATAAATCCATTTATTCCTAGCGGAAAAAAAAAATCCTTAATGCCCAAGATGCTTGATATTTTTTACAATCTGAGAGTGTTTATATTTTCTTCTAATGCAGAAAGGCGCATACATCCATTATGACTCCAGAGAACACAGAGTTGATTCAAAAATCCATATATAGTTTGATTTTCACTCTGAAAAACATTGAGGTGAGATCTTAATCATTAGCTTTCTACACCTTACATTATTGCATAATTATGGTTGATAATGTTCAATTAACCTGTTCCTATTTTTCTTTTTGGAACAACGTCAGAATATAAGCTCTGATATCCTGGGATTCACTGGTGATGAGGCCACAAGACGTAACTTAAAAGCGCTTATCAAATCTCTCAGCAGGTTATTATGAAGATAAATTGAAGGTCAATTCTGCTTTCAATGGTTGTTCAAATAGCAAAAATGATTTCTTCCTCCTTTATCTTGGAGAGGAGCTAGCCAATTCTAGCACCTAAGCTTATTGTTTTAGTTTCATTTGCATGCTTCTTGCATTATTTTCATTGGTGCTAAGGTAGTACTGAGTTCTTTTGGGTGTTTTTTTTTGTTAAAATAGTAAAAGATCAAATGAATGGTTTCTGGTGGTGTCTTCTTTGTTGCAAAGAGCCTCTAAGAAGTTCTGAAGGGGATACCATCTCCCTTCTAACATTGAGGAAAAATCAAATACAATATTTCAAGTACAATTGGTATCATCTCATTTATGTAACATTGGAAGTTCTGTTGCCTGCATGGTAATCATTTACAGATGCAAATTTCAAATATTCATTGATGCAATTCTTCATAAAAATATAGTCGAGTCAAACTGATAAGTGTTTGTATCTTGCAAAATGTTTACAGGAGAAGGTTTGGGGTGTGAGTGTTTTATATGAGAAACCAAATAGGATAAGAAATATGAAGTTTCATCTCAGCCTTTTATTCATTTAATTTGTGAGGTCTCTTGCAGGTCCAACATAGATGAAAAGATCACATCATGCATTTTGACTTGGTGTTGATCTCTTCATTCAACCAACATGACATTTCCCTATCATGAATTTGGTGCGCCAGAGAGTTAACATAGTTGCATTCATCACTAATTTTGTTAGCTTTACAGCCTAATTGATATGGTAATGGTGGGCACATACATTGGTGGTCGGCTGAAAAGCACAGTCCAAAGGAATAACCCAAATTCCAATCATATATGAGCCAAATCCATCCTTTCATTACTCAAAGCTTTACTTTTTTCTTTTTTTTTGATAAAATGATTGCGCTCAGCGCATGTTATTAATATCTATAGTTAAAACATCATACAGAAAAAAAGGAGGACATATCCCCCATTCGAAATCAGGCATAGAATTAGCTGCCCTAGCAATCGTATGAGCAACTTGATTCGCTGATCTTCTAACAAACGCAAAGGATGTAAGTGGGAGCTCCTGAAGCAGAGCTTTACAATCCTGAATGATCACAGAAAAATATGAAGAGAAATCAAGCGTGGATTGCAAAAAATGAGTGACAATCTGACAATCCGTTTCCACGCAAATCGGAAAGAAGGATGAAGTTTTTATCCAACTTAACGCTTCCTGAAAACAAAGAGCTTCGCTGACTTGTGGATCTCGCCATCCTGGTAGTGACTTTCCCAACACAATTGTCCCCTTGGGAGTTTCGGATTATCATACCCATGCCATAGAAACCATTATCCAATAAAGCCACATCAATGTTACATTTAAATTTATTTGGTTCTGGAGCCACCCAAGAGACTGGGGAACGTTGATGTAGTGATAGGTGTGGAACAATGGATGTTTTTGCTATCTTCCACTCAGAGAGAGTTGTCCTTGCTCGTCCTAGAACAAATTGATGGGAGTGAGTACGCGATGTCCACACGACTTCGTTGCGGTATGTCCATAAACTCCAAATTATCATAAAAACCTCCTCTTGTTGGGAGTGCGAAAAGGATGAGACCACTCTCGAAAGCCATTCGAGTAGAGAGGAGATAGTGTTCCAACCTACAGTAGAGAGAAGCCAAACGAACTGGGCAAAGTCACAATAATAAAATACATGTTGTGTCGTTTCCATAGTCTTACCACAGATAGGGCAAGTGTCATCCACAGCTACATGTTGTCCTCTTAAAGTGGCTCTACATGGAAGAATATTACGGAGAATACGCCATATAAGAATCTGTACTTTATCTGGGACTTGAATCTGCCAGAGTTTTTCCCATGGAAAGCCAGTAACATGAAAAGTCTCAGTGGCCATTTCTGTGCTAAGTCGATACCCGTCTTTGACTTGGTAGTCACCATGTCGATTCTTAATCCAAAACCAATCATCGGAAATAAGTGAGTGTCCCAACGGAATCTGTAGAATGAGGGCTGCATCCCGTGAGTTGAAAGAGTTTCGAATCAACGTTGCATTCCATTAGCATCCGACCATAAGATCGGCCACCACATTTAAGTGCAAGTCCTCTATGAATTTCGTTTGAATAGTAGGATCCGCTTCATCCATCAACCAGGAGTCCCTCCAGATATTGATAGTAGTACCATCACCAACTTGTTTACGGCAACCCTGAAGCAAAATGGGTCGTGCTTGACAAATACTTCGTCATATTTGACTGGGATTGTTGCCTATATGTGCTGTCAAGAAATCAGAATGGGGAAAATATCGTGTCTTGAGGATTTTTGCAGCAAGAGAGTTTGGGTATTTGAGCAATCTCCAACCTTATTTTGCTAGTAAAGCAAGGTTGAATTGTCACAGGTCACGATAACCCAACCCACCAAATACCTTTGGAATTGCTATACGTTTCCAGCGAAGCCATTTTATGCCCTTATTATCGAGACCACCATTGTGCCAAAAGAAACCATTCATGAGAGTTTCCAAGTCTTTGCAAATGTCAACAGGCAACAAAAACAAAAACATGATGTAGTTAGGCATAGCTTGAGCCACTGTGCGCAACAAAATATCTTTACCCGCCTTAGATAACAACTTTGCTTTCCAACCCTGTATTCTTTTGGTTAATTTTTCCACCACATAATAAAATATCTGCCTCTTATGACGTCCAATTACAGATGGCATACCCAAGTAATTATCATGTCCATGCCGCTCAGCAACACCCAAAATGTGGCAGATGGATTGTCTAGAAGATTCTACTGTATTAGGGGTAAAGGAGACCCCAAATTTTGAAAGGTTAATCTGCTGTCCCGAATCGGTCTCATATATATGTAAACACTCTTTTAACTTTAAAGCTTCCTCTTGTGTAGCTCGAGTAAAGAAAAGAGCATCATCTGCGAAAAAAGATGGGACACCGAAGGGGCCCCTCTTGACTCAAAGCTTTACTTGCTCCACTGATATCTATAATTAAACAGTGAGGTTGTTCATCTACCCACGTCTTTGTTCTACTGATTTTGGTAGGAGAAACTTCAATCAATAGGTCCTTGTGCCAGAAACTTGAGGAGTACTTTCTTTCTTGACCACATACAGCAAGATCTAGGTCATTGGAACCCATAATACTAAATTATTTAACCATTTTGGGATGGCCCGTTGAATTGACAAACAAAGAAGAAGATATCAACTTTCAACTGATATGAACCTTTCCTAGAACAAACATGAACTGAGACATTGTTTCAAACGTTCCACAGCTAATTAGTATCCTAAAGAAGACGATTCCTAAGGACTTTCAAAAGTAATTAGTGTTAAGTTACTCGAAGCATATTAGTTAAGTGAGGCAAAAGTCAACCAATGAAGTGGTGCGTATATACTATGGTCTGTGCTCCTAGCCCAGCCTCCTCTTTCAAAGATGGTGCCCTGCCAACCTCTGACCCTTCAGTCCACACCTAGTCCACGCGTATCAATCACTACTTCAAGCTTGTCCAATGTTGAGAATCTCTTCTTTGAATGCTGTTTTTGAAGATAAGTTATGGATGACTAGAAAAGAAAAACAAAATTGGAAATTGTAGTTAAATACTAAGAAGGTTGAGAATGAGGTCGATAGTTAGATGGTCTTTCATTGTTAAGATTCCTAAAGACATTATACCACCGCCAGGTTGCTTAGTTTAGGAGCATCTTGGACTTTAGTGACGATGGATATTTGACACCTTTCTTTCTCTGGTGCTTAAAGAAAAAGAAGCATAACCATCGCCCTTTACCAAATGAACCTAATTCTTGCCATCGCTATCTTCCACAGGGGGTAATGGGCGGCATGCCTTAAATCATTTGTCAAGACTTTCACACCAAGATTGTGCCTTAATACATGATTTCTCAACTAAAAATTAATTTCTATACTAATATATTACTCAAAATGAGGGCAAATTTTGGAGTAATCAGTAAGGTTATTAATTTGTGACAAAAAAGGTCGTAAGTTCGAGTCATGAAAACAGTCTCTTTATAAAATACAAATGAAATGTTATGTATCATTAATGTCTCTTCCTCGGATCATTGCAAAGCCTTGGAGTTGTTGGTAATGTATATATTACTCGAAATGACTTTTGTGAATATAGTGATTTTGGATTGTGGAGAAAAAAAGAAGCTAAGTTATTAATGCGGAATTATGAATTAGTGCTATTCCTCTTGGCTTTCTTTCCAAACATTACAAAAAAATGATTTGGTTGGCACAAAAAGAACGAAAGGAGATACAAAATGGCAGAAAGTAGAATTATTACATGATATTATCCTTTGGATTGATCTTAATTTGTTGGGCATGAGCATGAGCATCGTTACTATTTAGGTGCTGATGATTTTCTCAAATTTGGAACAAATCGTTCAAAGAAAGCTGTTTCTATTCCATTATGAACTTAAACAAAGGTTAATTGTTAGAATTTATAATGGATCTACAGGTCCACACAAGAAATAATGTTAGATTACATATAAGTCTAAGTGAGGTTCCATCCTAAAATTAATTGGTGATAAGTGGAGTAGCTCACTAGACTTATATGTTAGTTTTCTTTCCTCTCTTTCTCCAATGTGGGACAAACTTTTACTTTATATTTCAACATACCCCCCTCACGTGTGGATCTAGCACGTGACATAATCTATCAATTCGAGAAGTTAACGACTAAAATAAGAGCAACCTGCTCTGATACCATGTTAGAATTTATAATAGACCTACAGGCCCATACGAAAAAAAAAAAAAGTTAGACTACATATAAGTCTAAGTAAGGTTTCATCCTAAAACTAATTGGTGATAGGTGAAGTAGCCCACTAAACTTATATGTTAGTTTTCTTTCCTCTTTTTTTCTAACGTGAGACAAATTCTACTTTATATTTCAACATTAATCCTTGCTCAAAGCAAAAGGAAAATGAGCTGGCGTCTCTTCAGTGTTATACTTTCTTTTACCTAATCAAAAAAGCATGTACCTTTTGAAGAAATTATAGCAAACATAAAAAATCTATTTAATTCGCTTAGTGAAATTTTATATTGTTGCCTAAAAGAAAGTGTAAAACTGAAGTTTCACTCGATCTACTTAAATCAATCAATGATTGGCAAGGAGGAGCATGCCAAAATGTCGGCAAAATGAATGGAAGAGTAAAGCAGCATAATTAGATATTAGATTATGCTAAAGTGGTTGCCAAACTAATAAAGCGAGAAGATTTGGGCACTAACCAACTTTGTTAGCAAGTAATCCTAACAGATTTAGTTGAGGTTCAAGCAACATTACAATCAACAATCACGTTCATCAGTTCCAACAACACGCGACGTGTTGTCCTGACATTTGTCCCTATTAGCAATTTATTGATCATTTTGTCTCTTAATCATTCAAATTATGCCAACTTTTTGTTTCTCGTGTTCATAAGTATTCTCATTTAATCCAGTAGTTGGCGTAAGTGACGCATACCTTTATTACTTAATCAAATAATTTCGAGTTCGATTTCTGCTCTTAAAAATGCAACAAACTTTTGAATCAATTGTAGCCCCCGAATAAGGGGATGCATCCCGCAGCAAAGTCAAGTGGACACCTTTTAGGAGACAAAAATAAATAAATAAATAAATAAAACATCCTCGTTTCTAACGAATGTACAATTTTGTCAACTGCCCTTTGGAAATGAGTTACTTTGTCTGATTGATTTTCGTTTTAGCTAATGTAAACCAAAATGATTATTTAAGATTTGGAGACTAGACGATTGGGGACGAAAGAAAGGAGAATTTAATACGTTGCAACATGATTTTGTACGACTCTTAGTTGGCAGAATTTGACTTCACTTTATATTTATTGGATAGTCAATTAATTGCAACTTCTAACAAAGTTTTATAATGTTCTAAGATAACAAATAAAGAAAAACACGACAAAGTAACTCCAAATGTGATTAGCGTTTTATGTTTTTTTATTCATAAGAAGGCTTTAGCCACATGTTTAGGACATACGGTGTGTCACACAACTTTACATGAACCACATGTTTAGGACATAGGGTGTGTCACACAACTTTAATGTCATATGTACTTGAAATTAAAATTTTGAAGTGTACATTACAAAAAAGAAGGGTTCTGGCCACAAAATGTTTCGTCGCTAAAGGACAACAAATAGCAAAAAATCGTTGAATTATTCGTCGTAAAAGGCTGGTAGCAAAATATTCTCTGCAATATTTTCATGTAACTGATTTTGCTACAGTCATTCCTTTGTCGTAAAAAGGAATATGCAAGAAGAGGAAAATTTGTCGCAAATGACATATTCCGACGTTTAATTTTGGTTAAAGCCTTAAAGGTAATTAACTTTGTTAACGTAGGCGCAGGTATTGCGAAGCAAAATATGTTTAGTTTTTTAAAGTGTAGCAAAAGGTTATTAGAGGTGTTTTGGTAAATGTAGGTAAAAAGATTTGGTGACTATTTTATATTTGTAGCTAAAAATGGCGAATTTTTATTTTTAATTTTACTTTCCTGTTATCAATTTAATATTTATTTATAATTATTAATAACATTTTAATTCAAGTTATTGTTTTGAACATGGTTTGAATTATAATTAAGTCACATTTTTAATTATCATTGGTGACATTGTTTAAATAATAACTAATTAAAATTAAAATTTTGATAATTAAAATAAAAGGCATTTTATAAAAAATAAATGTTAATTACAAAACTTATCAACAAAATATTTATGGACAAACTAAGACTCCTCATTGTCACTACTACTTACTTAATTTAACCTAAGTATTTGTTTGAATATTTTTAAAGCTTGGTCAACTCTCTTTCAGTACGGTCTAATTTTTGATAATTACGTTGTAATTCTTTGTCAGTACGATCAAATTTTTCTTTATTACATTATAACTGAGCCTTAAGCGATCAATTCTCCTCCTAAAGCATCATTACATATGTTGGTCATGACAATGATGAACCAATTAGCTTAAGGCTAAACTCAAGACCTTTGATATATCCTGATCTTGTACTAAGGATGTTGTTGCAAATGTCATCTACATTGAGCTCATCCCCGTCACATTAACATCAAATAATGATCTCTGCAACAACTCCTGCATCTTGTCCTATAATTTAAAACACAAAATCAAGATATAATTAAGTTATTATTAGTTAGTATTACATAAATAAATAACTCTAAAATTAAAATTTTTATACTTATATAATTATTTTATGCCTCGTCAAATGTCCAATTTTCACCTTCCTCGTAGTCAATTTATAATGTGTGATCCTATCACACTTTTATCTATATTGTTGAGTCTGACTTTATTATATGAATCAAAAAATTGAAATACAACAGATTGTATTGTATTAACTAATATAATAATAATTTCTAAACAAAAAACTTACAAATTCTTGTCGTACGACAACAAATAATTTGGAGTCAATGTTGTGAAGAGTTTTCATTTTGCTTTGTTAACCTTGACTTTCTCACTCTTTTCCTAAATAAAGAAAAGAAATAGTCATTAAATGTAAAAACAAAATTAATTGAAGTAAATATGAAGAGAAGTAAGACAAATCTTAACCTTGCAGAGACTCAATAATCACACATTTTATTCCAATTTTTTGGAGTCACCCGTTCTAGAATATGCCTCCTTGCCTCCTCATTCGAGGGAAAAGACTTGTAGTATTTATGAAGTCAATATCGATGATTCTTTGTCCTTTGTTTCAACAGTGAACTCACATAGCTTGAAACTTCAGGATTCTCAATATTGACAATATTGAGTTTCATCTGTGAACAATACGTATAAGTTAAATTACTCTTTAAATAAGTATGATTCTGCCTGATTCTGGTGAGGCAGGACACTGTTGTTTGGATTCATGAGATTGGTTATCTTTAGCAAGAGAATACCTGCAAAACAGCACAAGGCACGCCGGGGGTTGATAGCCGACAGGCCCTTTCGACGCTCAAGTTAGTTTTTATGAGAGCTTTTTTTGATAGCTAGTGAATAGTGAAAGTAGGGTTATGGGACTCGTACCTTTTCATGATGAGGTAATGAATTTATATGATTGTTACCTAGGGGAATTAGGTCAATCCCCAAGGCATGGGTCGATCGGCCCATGTGTCGTTCTGCGTTTAGGCTTGGGCTTAGCACGACCGACCCAACCATAAGCCCCCTACTCCTTGAGTCTGACCAAGGAGAAGGGTCGAAGGAGTACATGAGGATCATGCAGCTTCTCTGCAAGGCAGCTCGTGATAGGCTCGATCGGTTGGACATCAATGCATAGTGCCTGAGAGCTCGCGCTAGGATCGATCGGTTGAATGTCCCGATCGGTCGGCATTGATGCTTAGTGTATGATGGTTCGTGCCGAGATCGGTCGGTTGAATGTCGACGCCAAGCGCATGAGAGCACTTGATTTAATCATTATCAACGACACGTGCCCTCTGATAAGTTTTCAAATTTTCAAACGAGGCGCCTCTTTAACTGCTGCGCAGCTGTCATGGGCATCCTTTCAACTGTTGCACCGTTATGGGTCATCTGGTAACCCTAATTTGGACGGCTCGAATTTTGCCACGCGTCTAGGTTATATCCGTACACCCGCTCAGTATCTTGTTATAAATGCTCAGAATTGACGTATCTCTTCGCTTTCTGCGTGTTCGATTCTTATCTTTGCTTTCTCTCTTCATATCCCCGTTTACAGCCATTGGAATTCTCTTTTTCATCGTCGTCCAATTTTTAACTCCAGTCACTAAACTAGGTACGTTCTTCTTCCTTTCCTCGTCTGTAAATGTGATTTTCAGTAAAATGTCGTCAACTAGCTCTAGGAACAAATCTAGCTCCCCCTCTCCTTCTCCGTCGCCTCCTCGCCAGCTTTCGCCACCGGCATCCCCGAGTCCTAGTGGGAAAGTAAGTATGATTCTGAGGGAGCTCCATCAGGAATTGGTCGCCAAGCGACTTTTACAGTTGTTGGGTCACGGAGATAGCGGCAGAATAATGGAGGCGCCTTAAGTCGCGAAATGAGGCGTCGGAGTTAAGGGAGAATGAGGAAGTCGGAGCGAGTGCCTGGAAAGATGGGCAAATCATTGAGAAACCACCGAGCGACCATTCGAAGATGACCGAAAGGGAGCTGAATCGGTTGGTTATTAAGCATAATATCCCCTCGTCTTGGGGGCCTAGGCTGGCTGGCCAGAACGAAAGGATTTATAGCAGTGGGTGTGGCTACTTTGCTGTGACAGAGAACTTTTTCTCGGTCGGTGGTATGAGGCTTCCGTACGCCCCGATCATCGATGAAGTATGGCGCGCCTACCACTTAGGGCCCAGCCAGATTCCCCCAAATGACTGGAGGTTCATCAACGGTCTGGCTTTGTTGTGCCATAATTTCGGGTGTCCTCCATCGGTCGGCATTCTGCGGCACTTTTTTAGGATGAACCAGAGCTCGAGCGGCGGGGTCGGGATTTCTCACCTCCAGTATAGGGATGCGAGGTATCGTTCTGCTGGAACAGCAGGATCAATCAAAGCGTGAAAAACGAAGTACTTCTTCATGAGGCCTCCAGGATCCACTTTTGAATCCCGACCATAGAGGTATCCCTTGACTGAGCGATGGAATGACACTGCCGACCTACACCTCTCTAGGGAAGAATGGGAGTTGATCGGTAGGATCAAGGCACTCGACCGATATTCTTTTGACAACCTCGTTCTGGGGTATCGTGGAGGGGCATCAGCCAATGCCTTTTTAATTGATCCCCCTCCTCAGATTAGAGGGTTGGAAGAGGAGATTGTCCCTCCTGGTTAACTCCTCGTAATTTATCTGCCGTATTTACAAGTATTAATTTCGATTTCTAACTTGTTTCTCTGATTGTGCAGCCATGAAGGTCAAGGAGTTCGTCAGGTCCTCCCGTCTCCCAAAATCCAAAAGGTAAGCCGGGGGTCTAGAGCTTCTTCGAGGTGAAGAAGCAAAGGAAGGAGGCAAAGGCCAGCGAAGGCATCACTCAGCCTGCGATGTTGGACTAGCCTTCAGCAATTATGGACCTTCCGTCCGCTGAGGGCTGACCTGGCATGTCAGCATCGTTGCCAGTCCAGTCGATGAACGTGGATCGAGCGGAGTCAGAGGAGGAAGAGATGGAGTCGCCCCTCAAAAGGAAGAGGACCGCTCGGAGTGCTGGTCGATCATCCTGTCAACTGGACAGAGGAGCGGGGAAGGGGCAAGCGCCACGATTGGATAAGGGCAAAGGGAAAGAGAGCTCCCAGTGGCGGAAAATGGGAGTCCACGATCAGTCTTGACAAGACTGCGATGCTGAGGAATGTTGATGTGACTCTGCACATTGTAGAGAAGGTTGTTCCTCCTGAGGACGAGAAATTTTTTGATACGTTGAACAATAAAGAACTGATGGCTAGCCTCGTCCGTGGTTGTGCTAGGGATATGACGTTCGCCTCTGCTATGTTTCAACGTCTCGATAAGCTCGATGAAGTGAGGGAAACAGTGGATCGGGAGGTTCATGACCTTCTTGAGCAAATTAATACTTTAAGAACTGAACTCGCAGATGCGAAGGAGGAGAAGGACTTCTTACGAGCCCAACTCTCTTCGATGGAGGAGGAGAAGAATATTTTGGAGGAAGAGAAGAGCGTTTTGAGGGCTCAACTCGCCTCGGGGGAGGAGGTGAGGGGTAGAATGCTTGCTTCCAAGGATGAGCTGGAGAGTGAATACCGGGTATCGCAGCTCCGCATTGAGGGCATAGGGAAAAAGGTGGTCGATGCCGCTTCAAGGATACGACTGGAGGAGGAGCTTCGTTCGAAAGCCTTCCAACAATGTCACGAGGCGGTGACAGAGAAGATAGAGGTTGAGAAGAAAATGCTGGAGCTGAAAGGCTCCGTTTGGGAGCAAAGGATTAGGGCGGTCAAGCGATGGAAAGAGCCGTATTTACATGAAGAGTGCCTGGAGTTTGGTTGTGACTTGGCTCTTTCCCTCTTGAGGAGCTGTCATAACGTTTGCGTTCCTGACGGGTCGGAGGGTCCTTTATTTGAGGACTATGCCGAGCTGATGCTTCCCTCGGAGTTTTCTTATGACTTGGCTCTTTCCCTCTTGAGGAGCTGTCACAACGTTTGCGTTCCTGACGGGTTGGAGTGTCCTTCATTTGAGGACTATGCCGAGCCGATGCTTCCCTCGGAGCTCGGCCTTTCACTCGAGGAGATGAGAGAGATAGCCGAGAAGGAAAGAGAGGTCTTGGCGGATGAGATGTTGGACCTAAGTTCCGATGAAGAAGAGGATGTTTGTCCATTGTCTTCTCCTACTGATCCGGCTGTTGGCCCTTCTCCTGCCGATCCGGCTGCTGGCTCTTCCACTCCCCCCGAAGGATCAAAATGATTTTTTCCCTTTTCAATGCTCATCTGGTCGGGCTTGTGGCCATAATATTAATTCAAGGAAATAGAGTTCTTTTGTTTTTCATTAACACCTTTATTTGTCGTGTTGAGATTGAGCGATCTTTCCAATAGCAGGTAGTGAACGAGCGCATTCGATGTGCGTCAATCGGCTGTAAGGTCTGAGAGAGTCATGGTCGACCGAGGCAATAGAGTTTGGCCGAACAATTGAGGCTGAGTGATCCAAGATTTTAGCTCTTGGCATTGCCTGGTTCCATGATCCCGTCTTGGCAACCTGGCCGAGCGATGTCGAGGCCGAGCGATGGTTCCAAAGATCTTGTCTTGGCAACCAGGTCGAGCGATGTCGAGGCCGAGCGATGGTTCCAAAGATCTTGTTTTGGCAACCTGGCTTAGCGATGTTGAGGCTGAGCAATGGTTCCAAGGATCTTGTCTTGGCAACCTGGCCGAGAGTGGTCGAGGGCGATTAGTTGGTGGAATTTTCTCCTGTTGCCAAATTTAGTGAGATTTTTCTTGCCAAGAAATTTGAAACCCCTTTATTGATGATGACAAGGACGTGGGCCGTTAAAAAACTTGACTGGCAGGCCAGGAAAAAGGTACCCACAAGTTGCACGTACAATAAACAATAATAAACAAAGAAATGAAAACTAAAATAAGGCTTATATATTGGTGGAACGCCTTTAGGTTTTGAGAATTCCAGGGCCTTGGTAGAATCTTCCCATTTGTATCGCGCAGGACGTAAGAACCATGTCCGACTTGCTTGACCATGTCTAACCGAGCTTCCCAGGATGCTTCCCAGCCGCCTCAGCCTTTCGCAGGACGTACCCGCCGATCTTTACGTTGCTCGACTTTATTCTTCTATTGTAGAACTTCGTTGCTTTTTGCCTGACGGCTTCTGAACGAGCGGCTGCTCTATCTCTCTCTTCATTGAGGAGTATCGTTTCTGCCTTGCGGGCTTCATCATTCCTTTCATCTGCTCTTACATCAAGAGAGCTTGCCAACATTACCGTTTCCTCGAGGGTTCTTGTTTCTGCCAAGCAGCATTCCTAAGCGATTTTTTGCTGACCCCTGACAATGTCGATGTCATGGGGTGTTGGAAATTTCATCGCCTGATAATAGGTTGAGACGACTGCTCCAAGGACGTTTTAAGTGGCTCGTCCGATTATCGCATTGTACGCCCCTACAAACTTCACAACCAGGAACTCAACGTCCTTCTCTATCTAGCACGAATTTGGTCCGAATTTTACTTTAAAAAAGACTCGGGCAAATGGGTAGGCTGATGCTCCAGTTACCCCTTTGATAGGTCCTCTTATAGGCAATAGTCGATCTTCTGGTATCTCCATCTGCTTGAAGGCATCATAATACAATTGGTCGACCGAACTGCCCATATCGATCATTACCCGTTTCACCTCACTACCGTTCATATTCAAAGTAACTACGAGTGCGTCATCATGAGGACAACTGACGCCGGCCAGGTCAGACTCGTCAAAGGAGATCGCTTCATCAACTTGCGGCTTTTTCGCTGCTGACTGACCATCAGTGATCTGCCTGGCATACCGCGTCCTTCTTTTGACGGTGGATCCCCCTGCTATGCTACCTCCAAAAATCATATTGATGATCCTGACTGGTCGGTCATCCTGCTGTCCGGTATTTCTGTCATCTCTAGCCCTGGGTTGTCGTCTCGTATCGCATCAGTCGTCCACATTCCTGGTCTGCCTTCCACCATCATTCATGTTGTGTTGTCTCCACGGTTTTCGCCATTTGTCAGACCGACTATTCCTACCTTCATTACCTCGATCGGCATTTCTATCATACTTCAAAACTCTATCCAGTCTTCCCCTCTGGATAAGGAGTTTGATTTCTTTCTTTAGGTCCCAGCAATCCTCCGTGTCATGACCGATATCTCCATGGAAACGACAATATAAATCAGGGTCCCTCCTCTTAAAGAGAGTCTTCAACTTATTGGGTTCTCGGAGGGGTTCTCCATTTGCTCTCATGGTCGCCAATACTTCCACATATTGCCTGTTGAGTGGGGTGAAGAATTCTCGTCGATGTCCCTATCGATCGGTCAGCTTTCTCCAGCTCGACTGATCCTTCTGTCGCTTGTGGGAATCATCCGCTCGGCCTTCATTACCTCGATCGACATTTCTATCGTACTTAAAAAATCTACCCAGTCTTCCCCTTTGGATAAGGAGTTTGATTTCTTTCTTTAGGTCCCAGCAATCCTCCGTGTCATGACCGATATCTCCGTGAAAACGACAACATAAATCAGGGTCCCTCCTCTTGAGGGGAGTCTTCAACTTATTGGGTTCTCGGAGGGGTTCCCCATCTACTCTCATGGCCGCCAATACTTCCGCATATTGCCTGTTGAGCAGGGTGAAGAATTCTCGCCAATGTCCCTGTCGATCGGTCGGCTTTCTCCAGCTCGACTGATCCTTCTGTCGCTTGTGGGAATCATCCGCTCTACCACTCGGCCCGCGGTCGTCTTCTCTACGTTTTGTATTTTTCAACACTTCCTCGAGCTGGATATACTTGTTCGCCCAATTTCTTATCTCTTGAATAGACTTGGGCTGATCGAGGGCCAGTGACTTCTTGAACTCTTCATCCCTTGTGTTGCTCATCAGTGTCGCCAACATGGACGAACAAGTGAGGTCAGGGACTTTAACAGCTTTATTATTAAACCGAGTAATGAACTCCCACAAACTTTCGTTCCTTCTCTGGGTCAACTGCATCACTTCCAAGGCGGTCTTCTGTGGTTACTTGTAGCAAATTGATTGAGGAAGAGTAGCTTAAAATCCTCGAAGCAAGTAATGCAACATGGGGGTAAACTATTTAACCATCATCGGGATAGCTGGTGTTTTGGTGTCAGCCGCTAGGAGGCTGTCTAAGATCCTTGGGATGAAAGGAGAGTTGTACTGCGTTGATAGCTGGCTAGGACGGGAGTTCATGGCTATGTTGATCCAGTGGTCCACAATTTTTTTCAGGGCTTCCGCAGAGTGTGGATCGGTCATCAAACCGACCTGTCGAGCTGGTGTTTGTTGCTGTTCGTGCTGAGACTGTAAAATTTGATGAATCAATAGATCAGCCGCTTCCTCGATCTGTTTTCGGGTGAGGGAGGTTTGTTGTGGTGCAGGAGGATTTGCATCTAGGGGGTGTTGAAAATTTGGATGCGTATTGGTCTCAGCATTGTCCTCCAGGGCTACGCTTTGTTTTTCTTAATCTGGGTTCTGAGGTTGTGGTTGATCATTCGGGTGCGAAGATTGTATGCGGAAATCATGATGTGTTGGCGGGAGATTGGCAGGTAACTGCAAACCCATCCGATGTGGCGCAAGTGCCGCAACAACGGCTATATTAAGGTTGGCTACTGCCGCCTGACTGATTTGAGTATTTCTGGACGTGGTACCCTGATGTCGGGCCCCACGGTGGGCGCCAACTGGTTCTGCTTGATTCTGGTGGGGCAGGATGTTGTTGTTTGGATTCATGAGATTGGTTGTCTTTAGCAAGAGAATACCTGCAAAACATTACAAGGCAAGCCGGGGGTTGATAGCCGGCAGGCCCCTCCGACGTTCAAGTTAGTTTTTGTGAGAGCTTTTTTTGATAGCTAGTGAATAGTGAAAGTAGGGTTATGGGTCTCGTACCTTTTCATGATGAGGTAATGAATTTATATGATTGTTACTTGGGAGAATTAGGTCAATCCCCAATGCATAGGTCGATCGGCCCATGTGTCGTTCTGCGTCTGGGCTTGGGCCTAGTACGACCGGCCCAACCAAAGTAAAAAATTGCATATAATAAAATAAATTGAAATTTTGTTAAAACTTTGTCCAAAGCATTTTGTTGATGTCATCTTCTACCACGCCATTCAAATAAAATGAATCATTATTCTCTAAAAAGGCATAATTAAAAGGATACTAATTTTTAATTTTTAACTATCAGAAGCGTTCATATGTAAAAAACCTAAAATCAATTCCAAATAAAACTAAACTACTTAGGACTTTTGTCGAACATGTTATGGACAACCACATTTTAACTCAAACTAAGGAAAACAATTATATGTTTCCCCTTTATTCAATAACAATAACACATATTCTACACAATTCAATCATTATCATCACTAATTAATGCAAACAAATCAACAACAAAGTAAAAAATAACACAAACTCCCATTTGTTTTCAACTTCAATGACTGAAGGAAATAAAAACTCAACACTTCTCAACAGATGAAGAGAAAGCGCAAGGAGAAGATTGAATCACAACGTCATTGAGAGAGGAGAAGATAGGGAAAAAAATGAAGGAGTTTAATGGCTTTTCAAAAAACAAAGGAGAAGGGGTTAATTCGAAAAGGGGGGAAGGAGAAGGAGATCGTGCGTCCGCGTTAAAAATAGGAGACAAAGTCATCTCAGTTTTAAAAAAAAAATCTCATCCAGTTTATTTGGTCATGAAAATATATTTCATTGCCAAATGTCCAACATTTTCTACAAAATTAAAATATCATCACAAATTGGCCAACATTTTGCTAACAAATTAATAAACCGTTGTCAATACTAAACATTTTCATATTTTTTTATTTTGCTAAAATGATTAATAAAAGTATATATTTCATTTAAATGTGTTAACTAAATTTGTTTTACGATTATGCAATCAACATCATTAACATAATGTATCGTAAATTATTAATATATAATGTTGATTACCATTTTCTAATATATTGAAAATTATTTCTAATTAAATTGCTATTATTATCATCTCTAAAATAATCTCTACTTTGTAAACCCAAACATATCTCCTAGATGAAACATTAGTTGTCTTCTTAAATGGGTTATCTTAATTTTATAACATATTTTCTCACCGCCTTTCATTTCTTATAAGTTAACTTAATATTATTTGTATCATAACTACACTTTGGTGTTTTATACTATGATGATTTTGTTTATACATTTGGATAGATATGTATAACTACCAAACGTCAAATGAGTCATTAGTAACTCTTCCTGTTGTCTCAATCTATTCAGACCTCTTAGTCCAAATATCCATTAGCACACAATGTGTGGAAGAAATTTGATGTCATTTTTCAAACAATTTTTTGTTTTACTAAAATGATTAATAAAAAGTATATATTAAATTCAAATTTGTTCACTTAATCAAATATTTTTCAAATTATTTCTAATAAACTGTTATATTATAATTGTATAGGTAATTAACTTAATGTATTATTAATGTATACATATTAATTAATCTCACTATTATAATGATTTATTAAATATTACATTATATATAAATTTTCCATATCTTACTTATGTAATATATATATTACTCTATGTGTAAATAATAATTATCAAAATTTTATGGCCAAATTTCATCTCAGAACATATAAATTATATATTACATATAATTATGTTAGGCAAAGGTGAACGACATTGTTTACATTAACAAGAAACAATGTCATTTTGTATTAGGTTTTTATCATTACCACAATGAACTTCTCTTCATTTTCGTGTTAACCGTTAACATTCCTCTACATTCACAGTCCAATAACCATTGTCCCCTCTCTTGTGCTTGTCTCGTGTATTGTGGTCATCACCGTCGAAAAAGCATCCTTAACTATGTTGGTATTGTTCTTCTTTTCTACTTTCAAACCCTCCATCTTGTGCTAAGTTTTACTTATAACTTTAGTTGTTTATTATGAGTTCTTTTTCTACATTTGTTGCATGGGTCGTGTTTGTGGTTGTGTTTCGAAGATAATTTATTGTCTTCTTTTGTTGGTTGTATATGGGTTGACTTCTTTTTATGACCTTTAAGGCTTTTTTTTAGGAAAGCCTACAAATTATTTGATGAAAGGTCTGAAAGTGTATTTAACTCTTTTTGTAATATTAGTAATATAACCCTATATAAATAATACTATATTTATGTACAACAAGAACACGGTTATGTATAATCTACTTTAAATTCTAAAATTTAGATATGATATAAAGGGTAAATGGATTATTTTTATTTTAATAAGGATAACTTTCATCTCATTAGGCGATTGAAGATGTATAACTACTAAACTATAGTACTTTCACTCATTATTGAAAATTTCATTGAACATAATGAATTTTATTATAAATTAACTTCTGCAAAATATAACTCTTAAAATAATTCATCGAGGAATGTCGATGTGGCGACTAATTTTCGATGGTAAAAATTCATTCCGTTGGAAGGAATGTGGAAACATTATCCCTATTGAATAAAAAACCAATGCAGAATAAATCCCCTCGTCATACCCTAATAATTGTTTGCCTTCCATAGCCGATCTTCTTCTTTAAGATTTTTAGTATCATCCAAACTAACTCACTTTCCTTATTATCTAGATCTCATTTCCAGTTATAAACCTATTATATATATGAAATTTTGATTGTATATACTATATGTTGTGTTAAGCTTTCTTGAATCTTCAAGAGAGCATAGATGGAAATAGAGACAGGGACGATGTTATAACGGTCCATAAAGGATTAGGGAGATTGATTGTTTTAGAAAATTTGTCAATTCCAATGACTATGTTTGGTCAATCAGGTATGCATGTATTCCAATTTGGGTTCGTTATACGATTTCACTAAACTACCAATCTAAGTTCTATATTGATTGTGTTTTAGGTGAAACACATCATACTGGTAGTTCATCTAATCAAGTTATCTTCCATACTAAATCTTGCGACTCATTCACTGTATCCTCTAGAAGTTTAGTTACAGCGAAGAAGTTGTTAGAAAATGGTGTCAACAACCCTACACCTGAGGGAAGATCTTTCACTATTTCAATTGGCGCCTTCAAACGTGTAAGGACCTTTCTTAGGAATCCAGACATAGGGGATTCATTTATCTTTACCAACTCTCGTGTCACTTAGAATAAAAATAATAATTATATTATTGTCATTTATCGATGGTATCAGCTGGAATCAGCTTTAAACGTTATTGATTGTTTTGTTTGTAAGAATTTTCAAAACAACCTCTCTACTAATTATGGATAAGGTTGTGTACTATTGTTTTTGTTATTGTTGTTGTTCTATAAGAATTGTTAAACTTTCAAATAAAACCTCAGTAGTCTCGGCCATATATCATTATAGTATATTGATACCATTTCCATAATTTTTATAAATAATTATTTTACTATTACCAAATATTAATGATTAAGACTACTTGTTAACTTAAATTTATGATATTATTATCATATTAAATTGAAAATTTTGGTTCACAAATATTTTAATATCCAAAATATATTTTCTTTTATATTTTAAATAATATACCATGTGTTTTCAACAATATGCTTTAAACATTGAAAACAACTTCACAACAAAAGATATCTTAGCTACGATAAGTTAAAAAAATGTCAATCATAATTACCCTTAACTATGATTAAGTACACAAAAATCATTACAAACTATCTTACAAATGTTTTAATATCACTTTTTGCGATGAAACATATAATCGTCGCAATATCCTAGCCATATTGCTATGAATAAAACAAATAATCGCCATATGTCCAACCATCCGCAACATTTCCACAAGTCGTCACCAAATATTGGCGACAAAAGACATACATCGTCACAAAAAGTCAACATTTTGTGACAGTTTCATTTAACGTCAATCAATATTTTGTTTGTAAGACCCTTCTACGATGATTGAAGTGTACTTGGCGACACAACGTATTTTTAGTCACCACTTATTCGAACTATTCACTTCACCATAATCGATGTTAATTGCATTGATTTCCCTAACATTTGCTGGTGTTACTGTTGTTCGTCACAAAATACTTACGTTTAGGTGAAGAAAGCTTACAAATGTCATTAAAAACATATTATTATTGTGACGGTAACATGTAATCGTCGTAAAATATTTTCCCTTTTCTAACGTTTCTGTTAAATGTTGTAAAATCTTTTACTTATAGCAAAGAATGTGGAAATCATCGCCAAAAGGTTACTTTTGTTGATGATTTCAAAATCGTCTCCAAGAATAATGCAGCCAATACATCAATCTATTGTAATGGTATCAATTGTCAACAAATCAATTCTAAAGCTTGTTAATACTATAATTGATAACCATCAAAATAAACATTTGGCATAAGTAATAATGTGAGGAATATTCTTAATTATGTAAATCAAATCTTAATTTTAGAAAATATAATATATCTAAGATCTTATAATTTTATAACTTTTCATAAGAGAAAATATATCTAAATCTATCAACTATCGAGTCTTGAACATATTAATTATTTTGAAAAGATCTCAAAAGAACTAAATTTTTAGTCTTTTACTTGACAATCTATATTTTTAAGACGACAAATATATCACAAAAAGAGTCATTTTAATTAGTTTTTAATCTTACATACTCAATTAATATATGTTTAAATTATAATAATTTATTTATATGGATCAATAGAATTTTGACACGCAACAATTATTAAACTATAATAATCTCTTACCTAAATAAAATACAAATAAAAATATGGCATGTCATCCGCTGTAGAAAAAGATCCATCATTCTTCCACTTTGTCCATATAATAATATTTAATTTTTTGACTAATAATAGAATATAGTGTGTAAAATCATAAACTACAATCCTTTGTAAATTTGTTAAATCATGAATTATTATTAATTAAAAATTAATAAGAATCATAATAATCGTATTTGATCGACATAATCCTTTTATATAAATCCTTTTATGTATCACAATATTAGTTATGCAATGATGTTACACTTAATAAAAGACATCATAATGGTCTAATAATAATGTCTTTGTCAGAAACAAATCTTGTTATGTCAATATAATTTATTCATGTATACACGCTTGTTAGTTTAATGAAATGTGATCCATTAAAAGTATAAGAAACATTAAATAAACAAGTATAAATTGTTAAAAAGTAAAGAATATAACATATCATGATGATGTCAACAATGGTTTATAGTAATATTCATTCTTTTGATATATTCACTATATGTCTTTGAAGGCAATCCTCTTGTAAACATATCCAAAACTTTGCAATTGGTGCTCATATATTCAATAGATACTTTTTGTTTTTGAAATTCTTCTTTAGTAGCAAAGTATTGCAATTTTTTTTAATATATTTAGTACCTTTGAATTCTTATCGTTGTTAGAAAAGAAGAAAACTATAATATTTTCATAACAAAATTTGAATTGCTTGACAATATTGTTAACAGTCGATGTCCTAAAACAAAGTTTGAGACGCCACAAACTTAGTTTCCATAGTGGATGCAATAATGATTGTCCGCATCGCATTCTTTAAGGGGTTGCTTCTCCAACCAAAAGGAATAAATAGTCAAATGTGGATTTTCTTATATCTACACATCTAATATAGTTTGAATTTGAATATGTTATCACTTCAAGATGATTTAATCTCCTATAAGTGAGAATATGATACTTTATTCCTTATATGTATCTTAATTTTTTCTTTATAGCTTTCTAATGATCCAATCCTATATTATTTTGATTTTTGTCTATCATTTTAACCAAGAAACTATCCAATCTAGTACAAGTTTGAACATATATCAAGCTATAAAGGACATCTGTATAAGGAATTTGTTCCATTTCTTTGCATTCCAATTCATTCATTTGACATTGCATAAGACTTAATTTGCCTCCTTTGAAATAATAAGTGCAACAAACTTTTTCATATTAAATCTCTTTAGAACTTTATTAGTATATTCTTAAAATTATAACAATCCTTATAATTCATCATAAAATATTTCTATTCCAATCACATCATATGATACACCCATATCATCCATTGCAAAATTCTTAAACAGAAAATTCTTAATTTCATGCAATAAACGAATATCATTAGCAACTAGCAAGGCATTATTAACATATAAAATGATAATTATAAACTTACGGCCACCAACGTTTAGATAAATGCATCAATTAACAATATTTTACTTAAATCTAGAAGGAAATTATGGTATCATTGAACTTAATATGGTATTGTCGGGAAGCTTACTTAAGTTTGTGTATTGACTTTTTTACACATCATTTATTTTTTACTTCAATTGCAAAACCTTTAATTTGATTCTTGAACACTTACTTATTTAAATTCTCATTTACAAACTCAAATTTCACATTTATTTGATGAAGGATGACAACTTTGCCTTAACCTAACCAAAAATTAATGGCCTAAGCCTTAGTTAACTGGGTTATAGGTCGAGTTTAGGCTTAATAATGCTGACTTAGCCCAAATAGCTTGAATTAATTGTTCAAGTGAAACAATATTATTTTGCTTAAACTTAATAAAACGATATCATTTTATAGTTAAACGGCTTAAGAACCAATCAATCATAATGTTGTTGTTTTGTTAAGTTTTTCTAAAATATGATCATTTTGGCCTTAACTAATTAAGTTTTGGGTTATCCAAAATTGATTGACTTTGGGTTAAAATTGGGTTCGGGTCAAGAAAAAAATTAGGTCAAGTTTAGACCATAGGCAGCTAAACCAATTGCTATCCCTATAAGGAGCTATAAATCATAATAAACTACCAATTTTATGATAATCCTGAACCAGTCCTTCAAAATAGAGAAAATTCTCATTGCAGTCAACATTTTCTTTATGGTTGAAACACTTAACAACAAGTTTAGCCTTGTATTTTTTGATGTTATTATTAGAGTTGCAGTTGGTCTGAAAGAGTCATTATATCTAACTCTTTTACAGCCTTTAGGCACAAGTTCTTAGACTTTATTATGGTCCATTAATCTCATCTTTTCTTTTATGATGTCTAATAATTTGACAAAATCATCACCTTTTGTAGCTTTTAATAACGAAACTATATCATAATTAATTCTCAAGTCAAATTATTATTCTTGTAAATAAACCATATAATCATTAAAGATAGCAGATCTTCTTTACCTTTCATACCTTCTTAATACTATCTTATGTGGTTCATTTACTATATGTTTATTGGCAGTGACTTCATTATCAGGTGCTTCATTATTTATTTATTGTTCTTGTATATTGTCAAAATGTTCAACAACTATGAAAACAACAAATTAAGAAGAAGTTTTAGGAAAAGGAATCTCCACCTTTACTTCTTGAACTTCAACTTTACATAGTTCCACACTCCTCCTTATTTCACCATTTTTAACAAGTATTACATTCCTGATTTCAATAATTATCATATTATGTCTAGGAAAACAAAATATATACCCCTTAAATTTTTTGGGTAACCAATAAAGAAATTGTTAGTCATTCTTGAGCCCTATTTTTTTATATAAATTATAAATTCTTACTTTTTCCGAATAACTCAAAACATATAGGTGCCTCAAAGTGGGTTTTCCTTCCCATTTACAATTCATGCAAAGTCTTTGTAATTACCTTACCAAGAACCTTGTTTAATAAATGCATGAAGATTTTCAAAGCATATAACCAAAAAAATAATGATAATAAGGCATATCTCAACATACTTGAAGCCATCCCATTGAAGGACAATTCTTATAACATTATTATAATCTAATGTTCTGAGTAAGGTAGTTGCAAAGACTCCGTACCAATTGTAAATGAGACGAACATATGCCAAACCTTTTAAGAAATTTAGCAGATGGGTCAGTATGTTGCCTAATTTTGTCATATTTTTAATAATACTTGTTACCTATATCATACCTGACAATGTTCTCCTTTATTTCATTGTCTTTCAACCCTATTAATTAATAAACAAATATAAGTTATTTATTGATTGATATTTTCATTTGGTAAATAGACATATCTATAATGTGAAAAGTAATTAATAAAGGAAATAAAATACCTTCACCAAAAATGGAATGTCAAAAGGTCCATATATATTAGTATGTATAAGTTCAATAAGTTATATGCTACTTGTGACTTCTTTCTTAGTTATGTGCCTTGTGTGGTTTCTTTTAATAAAATTCACACATATACTAAGATTAGTAAAATTCAAATTAGAAAGGATTTCATTCTTTACCATTATTTGCATTCTTTATTTGGATATGTGACCTAAACGTTTATAGCATAAGTAAATTAAAATTTTATTCATTAAACCATATTTAATTCCATCAATATAATGCAAAGTTAATAGAGTCTCAACAGAGGATATTACACTTAATTTGTGTAAACCATCACAAATAACATCAAAACCAATAAAGTGATTATTCTTACATAAACTGCAACATCCATTTACAAACTTAAAAGAATATTTAATTGCATCAAGTTTTGACAAAGAAATCAAATTTTGGGATATAATAGGAATATAAAATGTCTATAAAAGATCTAAATAATAACCAGTATCTAACATCAAATACTAAGTTTTGATGGCTTCAATTTGAGCTTTGACTCATATTATTTATAAACACAAAATTTTCATTTAGATTTATGGGTTGGATTGTAAATTGTAAGAAATCTTTACATCAAATTTGAAAATTGAGTGGTGCAACTAAAATCAATTCACTGAGCATTTAAAAGAACTTCTATTAAATTTGATTTTAAACATACAAACGCATTAGGCTTACAATCTTTTTCAAACCATACCTTATGGCCTAGGGAAGCTTTTTGTTGTGCATATTCTTTGGATGCAAATAACAATTATCATTATTTTGTTCCTTCTTCAAAATAAACGAAACTTGTAAATAAAGAGAAATAGAAGAAACTGTTACAAAAACACTGATCAATGCTCATACATTAAAATTTTAAGTTATAAATGAAATATATAATACATAGTATGTACACTGAAGTTCTCCTTTGTGTGATCCAACAATGCACATTAATAAACATAATTGATTCCCTTTCTTTTCTATCACATAATTGGCTATTCCATATAAACACGTTTGCAATCTTTATATATATATATATATATTGGTTGCCTATAACTACAAGGTGTCTTAGAAGGGTCTCAATTATGAGAAGACATCTTTAAATTATTTACACTCAGACTAATTCTCGCTCAATTCGGGTAGGTCCTTTACAGAATGTAAAACTCTGATCTTAAATTTTAAATAACTGCATACATGAGAGAATTTCAAACTTGTCAGGAATCAAATATGAATTAATTGGAAGACAACTTCTAGCACTATCGTATTTCAGTTCGTGTTGAAGACGCAAGTCCTCGCACGGCTCGGGTGAGGGCAAAACGTGCTTGTGCTTCACTAAACAGTTTAGAAGTTTCGGTTCAGTGAGGGATACGACCCGGGAAAAGAATAGTGTTGGTAACTTCATGTGGAAATTTCGCAGCCATTAGTGTTGCAAACAGGATTCCGTTTATGATTCTCACTTGATGGACAATGTCATGCTGCTTTAAAATTATGTGGT
The DNA here is from genome assembly GCA_029891385.1 of Erythroxylum novogranatense. Lineage (NCBI taxonomy): Eukaryota > Viridiplantae > Streptophyta > Magnoliopsida > Malpighiales > Erythroxylaceae > Erythroxylum > Erythroxylum novogranatense. The sequence goes on along the minus strand of CM057232.1, from coordinate 14,377,845 downwards.
CTGACTTGAGCCATGTCAACCACTAAAACCACAGAAATGCCTCATCATTGCTTTTGGTTGCTTTCTTCTTCTTCTTCTTCTTTTCAGTAGACATATACCAAGTAAAGTAAAACCCTCATGGTTTTGGCATGGTATGCAGGAGGCATTATCTCATTCTTAAGATCAGGAGAGAGTGGTGTTGGAAAAAATGAAGCGTCCACACAAAACCTAATACTAATATAAGGAAGGGAATTGTAGATAATAAAAATATAAAAATAAGCATATTATTTATTTAAAAGTTAAATTATTTTATCTATTTAACAAGTTCAACTTACGGAACAACTTTTTGTAAAAATACAAAGGTAAGTCTGTGTACATTATGCTAATCAAGGTGGTGACAATCGATAAACTGAAGTTGTGTGCAATTTCAATTACCTTAAGAAGAATAAAATCTGACGAGCATTCTTTGATCAATAGGGTGTGAAGATGATCAAATCGGTCTTCAGTGAGAGATTATTAGATTTGAGATTTTGTCCCATATTAAAAATGAGAGAGGGAGGGGATGACTAATCAACTATAAATAAACTCCCTTCTCTTTCCATTTACATCATCCAAAATTAGAAAACAAAATATTATTTTTTAGTTTTCTTTTCATCTGGTGAGTAAGAGAAATACTAAGACTAGAAAAATTTTGTGAGTAATTTTGAGGTGTATTGAGGTAAGAGTTTGAGAGTGTGTGTAAACACTGGTGAGATGAGTGTTGAGTGTAAACATTTGCAAGTGTTGTTTTTCTTCTTAATAAAAAAAGTGTGCAGTAGTTCCGGAGACGTAGACACGAATAATTGAATTTCCTAACACCCTCTTTAGACACTCGTAAAGTAGAAAATTTTGTACACTACATATGTCGAAATTGAAATTAATCTTATCACTCAATATTTTGTGACCCTCTCCCGGACCCTTGCGAAACAAGAAGTCTTGTACACCTGACTTGTAAGGCTTAAGTTTGGTCTCCTTTTCAAAACAAAAAGAAATGTTGCACCCATCACTGTTGACTGAAAATGAATAATGGAGAATAGAAAAAATGTTCGTCGATCATTTTCAGCGTGGAGGTCATTAATTATTTGCAAGAATAAGAATGTTGATTGGTCCACTCCAGTCTCACCTGCATTCAGTTTCATGGTGATTGTGAACCAATTGAGCTCATTTGCCAAGTAACTATTAAAATAAAACAAATCAGCAAAATAATATTAAAAATTGGGAAGAATGCAACAGCACAACCGCACTGCACTTCTATCTTTGGAGCTGTGACGCCTTTTCAGGTAGCCGACACGCCATTACCTTGTTCCTAACACCCCACATTACCTTGCACATGCACCCATTTGCATTACCATACTCATAAAATACAATATATGGTTTAAAAAATACATAAAATATTTGTTTAGCTAGTTGTGTTCTTGAAAAGGGTCCACCAGTAAGTTGTACTAAACATATCAGTTAAAATTTTAGCTCCCTTGTTAAGATTCCTCGCTCTGCTCTGGTTGCTGTTTAAAAAGAATTCAAGAGAGGCCTTTGTTTGATTAGGAATTCTTTTGCAATGTTTTCTGATTTTACTTCAGATTCAGACCAATACAGCTTAGCTACCGGGGGGTCAGTTTCAGTTCTTTTGTTTTGTACTCATTGTAAATGTTGCATGTGTTTATATGTGTTTGTGTCAGGGGCTGAGCTGACCCCTCTCTTTCTCTCTCAATATGAGATGGTTGTGTATTGAGCAATGGCAATCATACAATAGGCCTGTCATCTATTATTCCTTTTTACCCTTTTCTGTTGTCTCTGGCTAGTTTTCAGCTCCACATCATATCATGTTCGGAACACTTCTACAAACAAGTTTTGTGCTTTCCTTTTCTCTTTTTCCTTCGTCTACTAGGTAAAAGGTTTGCCCTTTTTGCTTATCTGGATTTGTTTTCTCATGACTGATGACTCTCTGATAAAACTACAAAAAAAAACCCAGCTAGAGTTTCCAAAAATTTTGTTTCTTTTCCATTTTGGGTTTTGTGCATTAATGGTTTTTCTTTTGTTCTTGATTGTTTTCCCATAAAATGTTAACTGCTACTTCTGAGATGCAGTCCCTTTTTCTTCTGGGTTGTTGAGCTTTTTAGTACGGGTCACTTGTCCCTGAACAAGCTGTACGCCATTATTACTCCATCATTATTAAACACCTTATTTTAGTTTAGGAGTTGGGTTATATGATCACTCTTGTTGTTCTTGAAAAGGTTTCATCTTTGATTAGTGTTTCTCCTGATTTTGCGAATTTTCCTGTTGGTTTATGTAATTAATGCAGAGTACAGGTCTCAATTTGGTTGCCCATTTATTGTTGCTTTTGAAGAAATTAGAGTTGGGGTTACATGTTTCCACAAGCTTAAGCATCCTGTAATCCGAATCTAGAGCTGTTTATCTCTTCTTGGTCTGAATCTGCTATCGTCAGATACCTGCTCTGGCAATAAATATTATCTAGCTTTAAAGTATGATCTTCTATTTCCTTCTCAGTAACTTGTCAAAGTCCACCGTCTCTGGTCCATCTGGGTATTGACAAAGACCGGTCCTTTACCAACTACTCCTTTTGGTGCCTTAGGGTTTATACACCAAAAACAAAAATCTACATCTGGGCATTGGTAGAGTGATGCAAATTGAAGGTATCACAAGAAATGGCAACTCTTGTCCCTGGAGTTCTTCTCAAGTTATTGCAGCATATGAACACAGACGTGAAAGTAGCTGGTGAGCATAGGTCTTCTCTGTTGCAAGTTGTGAGCATTGTACCGGCATTAGCAGGTAGTGAGTTGTTCCCTAACCAGGGGTTTTATCTCAAGGTGTCAGATTCATCTCATGCCACCTATGTGTCTTTGCCTGATGACCATGATGATCTAATTCTTAGTGATAAGATCCAATTGGGACAATTTATTCATGTTGAAAGGCTTGAATCAGCCTCACCAGTCCCCATTCTTAGAGGGGTAAGGCCAGTTCCTGGGAGACACCCATGCGTCGGTAGCCCTGAAGATATTGTGGCAACTCACTCTCTTGGGTTCCTCAACAATGGCCATGATACAAGTTCAGTTCCAAAACATTCAGAGAAAGTCAAATCACCTAAAAAAGGTGTTTCAAGGAGTCTAAGTATAGGAGAGAAGGAAAAAGGTAAATTGAATGGAAGTCCTAAGGAGGATTTCTCAGACAAGAAGTCATCTTCTCTGAGTAGATCAAAGTCCCAATTGTCAAAACCTGCTCTGACGCTTGATATCAAGAGGGACTCTTCGGCAAAATTGAAGACATCTAGTTCAAGATCAATTCCTTCGTCTCCATCGAGTTGTTACTCATTGCCCACTTCGTTTGAGAAGTTTGCTAGTGGAGTTAGCCAGCAAGCAAAAATTAAAGGATTGGAGAAAGGCTCACCCAGGTTGATAGCAGCAGAAAAAGCAAGTTCTGTTCGCTCAGCAAGTCCAACAGTGAAGAGGGTGCCAGTGATTAAGAACCTAGTTCATGGATTTGAGCTAGGGGCCAAGGCTTTGAGGAAGAGTTGGGAAGGGAACATGGAGGTAAAGAATAAGGAAATTTCGAAAAAGACGACCGCCAAACTTGCTTCAAAGCTTGAAACTCGAAGTATTTCCGTAAGTATCATTTGTTGGTCATGAAATTGTGAAATGTGTGATTTGGCTGATATTGTTCCTATTGGATATGCTGTTTGACCAAGTTGAAACTGTTTTTGTTGTTTCTTAGTTGTTGATGTTTTCGATTTTATGAATTCTTGCTTCATCATGAAAGCTCAAACGAGGGTTTCTTTACTCGGGTCATTTATTTGCAAGAGGAAACTGTTCATTTATGCCCCATTAATGATACTTCTTCATTTTTGCCAATTTCTTGAAATGTTTTGGATGTCATACTGCCTGCTAATTTTCTTGAGTTGAATTTCGCTCTGGGTGTCTTCTTGAAGTCAAACTTCTACTTATACAAATCTTTTCTACAGGCTCCAAGAAAGAGCACATCAAGTGAAAAGTTGCCATCTAGAGAAGATAATAAGGCCCAAATATCTGCAAAGGCTTTTAAGGAGGATATGAAAATTCATATATCTAACAAAAAGGTTACTTCAAATGGACATTTAGATGATCAAGAAAAATCAAATAAGCCAAGAATGTCTATCGGGAAGAAATCATTGGGAGAGCTTGCGAATAATGGACTTGGAAACTTGGTTAAGGTATCAACAACTAATAAAAGACTGACTGAGGGTATTGTTTCATGGAATTCACTTCCCTCCTCTCTGTCAAAGCTGGGAAAGGTAATGTAATTATGTTAGTAAGTTCATGGACATTTTTACTTGTCTATGAGTATTTGTTTTGTTTCCCTTTCATTTTTACATGCTTTGGTGAGGTTTCTTTCATTGACCTTTTTGTTGCCCTATGCACGTGTAAAAGGGAGCCGGAATGTTAGTTTCCGAATGAAGCATTCCCTTTAAAAGAGATTATGATTCATTGAGAAAAAAGGGTGAAAGAATTAAGAACTCTTCTTGAATTATGAAGGTTAAACAAACAGTCAAGTCCAGCAGTCTTTAGTTCAATGCATTCTAACCTGGAGCCTGCTAAGTTTAACCCTTCTGTTCCTGGCCATTTCTCATCTCATCTTAGTGCAAATCTTGTTGCAGGAAGTTATGAGGCATAGAGATGCTGCACAGACAGCTGCAGCAAATGCTCTCCAAGAAGCTTCTGTCGCAGAAAGCTTGCTTAGATGTCTAAGGTTGGAAGTTTGTCTGTTACTGTTCATCTTTGGTGATTTCATATGTTTGTTAGCGTTGTTTGATGGATAGTCCAAGATTCTGTGCTGGGAATATCAGTTTACTTCTAGAGCTTGTCTGACATTCTTAGTTGATAGTTTGAAGCTCAAAATTATATCTAGCACATATTTTAGATGAAAATAATGGCGCCTATGCCTTAACATGAGAAACTAAGAATCAGTCTAAATAGATATGTAGAACTATGACTCTTTAAACTGCTACATCACCACTAAAACTGCAAAAGGTTTATTAAGCAAATGTGGTGATAATGAAATCTTTGTTTTAATTCTGTAATAGGAAGATAAAGGTCTGAACATTCTTCAATATCTTCACAGCCTGAAAAATATTCAGGGTTTTGAATAAGGGATGATTGTGGTTTATAAGTGGTAGAAGTGTTATCACAAAATGGCATTTCTATTTTCTACACCACCAGACATGTTTGAGGGCAGAATGTCAAACTTAATAATTCAAGAATTCTGAAATCTAGATGCAGTTTACATGATGTTGATTTGAGATTAGAACACCTTACAGTATCTAGTCAAAAGCTGAGTACGATTGTAATAGAATATGTATATAAAAGTGTTTTTGGGTAATGATCCTTAAGCATTGACTAAACTTACTAATGAGGATCTTGGAGTAGAACGGAATCTTAAAAATAATTCAAAAACCCATTCATGAACATAAACAATCCCATCAAGATTTGATATTGTGTTTCCTCTTACCCTGTAGTAATACGTACTCTGTACTAGGGATATAGTGGACAGAGCATGGCAAGTCTTGTACGAAAGTTCAAGATCTACTTTTGGAAAATCTCTTAGTTTCATACGAGTTAAAATGTGTACGCAATACAGTCAATCATTTTGAATCTTTAGAATTTTGTTCTGTGCTGTTGTACTTTTGCAGTATATACTCTGAGCTGACTTCATCTGCCAAGGAAGAAAATCCGCAACCTGCTGTGGGGCAGTTCTTGACCCTACAGGCAAGCTTGAACAATACTCGCATGATCGCCAATTCTCTGCCTAAAGTTATTCCAAGTGGTTCATTGGCAGATTCTGAAAACGGTCCGACAGAAGAAGCACAAAATATAACATTAGATAGACGTAAGCATGCAGCCTCTTGGGTGCAGGCTGCATTGACCACCAATCTGTCTCCCTTTTCTGTGTTCACCAAGGAACTTAGTTCCTCCACTCAAGTTCAAAAGACTAGTGTTAGTAGTCAATCTATTTTAGTACTTGAAAACTCTAATAAGAATGGCACAACGAAGAGCCAACCAAAAACGCGTCCGGCAGTTGGATCCAAGCTTGTGGCAACTGGAGCACTTCGCAAGCCTGGGGATGGTTCCGCCATCAGTAGTCAAAAGGTGCAGCCCCAATCAACACCAGAGTGGATAAGAGGAAACGGCCTTAGTGAGGCTGCAGACTTGGCCGAAAAGCTGCAGATGGAATCCCAGGCTTGGTTCTTAGGGTATGTGGAGAGATTCTTGGACACAGACGTGGATACCTCTGTTCTGACAGATAATGGCCAAATAGCAGGGATGCTAACACAACTCAAGAGTGTGAATGACTGGTTAGACAATATTGGTGAAACAGCCTATGTTTCAGCGGAAACAGTGGACCGTCTTAGGAAGAAGATTTACGAGTATCTGCTTACTCACGTTGAGTCTGCAGCTGCAGCACTAGGTGGTGGATCACAAGCATCTCCGGTGACAACTAAAACAAGAAAGTGACGTTATTTGTTGTCTTGCTAGGTTAGCTTCGGTTTGGATGCATGAAGAGCGTGTTGCGGGTGATGATGCATATATGATATGAAATGATAATAGGTTTTTAAAGACTTATAAGCAGTGCTGCTTTCCTCTTACCCAACAAAAGTGTGGTGGAGTGGAGAGGTAGTTGGTGTACATAAATGAAATTCCTTCACGGTGGCACTCATGTATAGATGGACAAGAAGAAGAAGGCATTTTTATATTATACAGACTGAAAAAACACAGGTTGGCTGCCTGGAAAATGAATCCTTACTGACTGAGGATCGATGTAAAAGAAACTTTATTTGAAATTTCATTTTATGATGTTCTCCTGGCAACATGAGACCTTGCCTACTGTCCAAATGAAAGATCTTTGGGTGTACCAAAAATGGTCACTCATGTTGGACCTCTTTAACACAAAGAATGATGAATGATAGTGACTACACGTAACGTCACACAGCTTTTTAAGTCATTCACGTCCTAACGTTGGTGGTGGAGTTCAAATTGATGGAGGATAACAAAACCCTATTTTGTGATGATAATATGTGAATTACGTTTTAGGAAGTGCGAATAACGTTGGTGTGAAGTGGTTGAAAGTCCCTGAGTCGTCCACTTCACACGTACTGAACATGGTATACAAAAGAAGCGTGATATTTGTATAAAGCGGTGGGTGAGATCACCGCATCTCTTCCTCACCCGTCGCGTATAACTATGTCCTATCGTTATGGTCGTCAGTTGTCACCCAACCATCTGTTTTTTCTTGTTATTTTTATAAATCATCTGAAATTTTGGTAATAAAGACATGATTAAGCACCAAGTGGTGCCAACTGCCGCTTGAAAAAGGTTGCCCCCGAAGTGCCAGCCTACACACCTATACTGAACAACAACCCCACACCCCACGGACACCTCTCTCTCTCTCTAAGAAAACGCAAAATAATAAAGTAATTTAGCTTCAAGAAGTTGGCGATGCAGACGATCTCCAAAGCCTCCTGTGCTATGGCTTCCTTTACTTGTTCCAGGGTTTGTTCCCTTTTCTTCTTCTTCTTCTTCTTCTGCTTCTCTCCCTCTCTCTACCTCTCTCTTTTTCATTTTAACGCTTACATGTCTGATACTTAACCTTTTTTTTTTTTTTTCATTTTTGGTGAATTCAATGAAGGGCTTCATGTTTGTTTACGTTGTGACCGTTTGAGTCAAATGCCTGATCTGTGTGTTTGAGTCCATTTAGGAACTGGGTTTCCTCTAATTTTTGTTATTGGACTGTGTTGTATTTGCTGTACTTTTTCTGGGTTAAAGTTGTGGCATTTTTCTGTGTGTGGAATTGGGCATGGCGTTGGCTTGTTTTTATACCCTTGCTTCTTTAGGCAAGTGTCTTTTACCACTCACCAGTTTTGCCTGATGCGCGCAGTGGGATTGTGGGAATTGACTCTTTTTGTACTCGCTTACGTCGTGTCATGCTTTGTTCTGTAAAACTAGACGATGGATGATAGCGAATTAATTTATTGATGAAAATTGTGAAACTTTGTGATGTGGGGATGGAGTAATTCAAACTGATGTTGGAATATTTTGGTGTTTTTCTTGTGAGAGGATGACATTTTAAGAGTCCTTTTGAAATCTTGAAAGTAGTGGCTTAAAGGAGGATCATAATTAATGGAATTCTGATGCCCTTATCATTGTGGACTTCACTTTTTGCGTAATTCCAGTATGCACATAATGCAAATTCGGATGCTGATTTTCTTGTTAGCTAAAGAACTGCCTTTATAAGTTTCATATTTTCTACTTTGTCCTTATATTACAGAATCTCATTATTCTAATTCCACTTCATATCATGTCAAAACTTTCCTTGGTTCACTTTTCTAGTTGAAGAGAAGTTAAATATTGCAAAACCTGACTTTGGGATCTCATATTTCAGGCAAGGACGGGGCTCTGTGTGCCAGGCAGGAGGCAACTTTGCCTAAGAAAAGGCCTAGTGTATGGATTCATGCAGTTGTTGTGTTTGCCATTGAAAACCTTGCGTGGAGCTGGTCGAACACTTAGAATTACTCAATTCTGCAGTGTTTCTAATGTCTCTTCCTCATTGCAAATCGAATTAGTAAGAATATTTGTTAGCATTTCATAATAATTCAAGCTTTTGCTTCGCTTCTTGCAATCACCATACCCAACACACCTTTTTCAGGTGCCATGTCTTAGAGACAACTACGCATATCTTTTGCATGATGTGGATACGGGCACAGTTGGCGTTGTTGATCCTTCTGAATCTATACCAATTATTAACGCTTTAAGTAGAAAAAATCGCAATTTGAATTACATATTGAACACTCATCACCATTATGATCACACCGGTGGCAATGAAGAGTTGAAAGCCAGGTATGGTGCAAAGGTATGTTAATATTTCCCAGTGAAAATTCTTTTTCTTCTCTCATGTTTAATGAGTTAGGGTGCTGCAATTCAACCTTGGCAGAGCATGGTTCAACTAATCAAGAACCTAAGGTTTGGACTTATTTTTCTGTTCGCCAAAGTGCAGACCTTTTTTTAAACTGGAGAGAAGGATTATCCGTTTTCTTTTGTTTTTATTTTTTTGCTAAGAAGCTGCTTTGCTTCACTAGCATCATAATATCATTTATATGCCTTTTATCTTCAGCAATTTTTTTTTGGGGGTTTCTTTATGACATGGATAAAGAGAAGTAAAAGAAATTAAACAAGAGGTGCTTCATAAGATCATTGCATATTTGCTTGATACAACAAGTGAGCACTTCTGAAATCTTAGTTAGTTAGCTAGCACCAAACTAGCACCTAGTTTGGTGCAAACAGAATAGATGGGGCCAAGCTATTTGAGTTGAACAGAACCCTGCAGATTTTTACATGAGCGTGTGTTTCCTAAGTTCTCTCCCACCTTTGCTTTAGAGTTTAGAATGACATGCATTTGATGCTGTCCTTGGGCAACATACTGGAACATTATTATAATCAACATCACGCTGTTTTCAATTCTTAGGTTTTAAGTGTGCTGTGAAGTATACATAGTGAACACAATGCAATTCCAACTTTGTTTACTCTTAATGTAAATTATCTAAATGCTCATAAAGTTACTAGGTTTATTATACATAGTGAACACAATCCTATTCCACCTTTGTTTACTCTTAACGTAAATTATCTAAATGCTTATAAAGTTACTAGGTTTATCAACCTACTTCGTTTGCGCAGGTGATTGGTTCTGGAATTGACAGGGAGCGGATTCCTGGCATAGATATTGCTTTGAATGATGGTGAGAAGTGGATGTTTGCAGGCCATGAAGTGCATGTGATGGAAAGTCCTGGTCATACTCGAGGTTGATTTTTGTTAGATTTTGAAGAAAGTCCATGTATTTGGCCGTGTTTATTTTTATTGTCAATTAAAACTTGCTGCATTAGCCAACTTATACTTTATTATGTCTTTTTCCTGACCATCATATCTCGACCTTTAAAAAATTTGTATTTATTATTTGTTTATTTTCATTCCATATATATTTTCTTAATGATTTTATGTGATACAAGTGACTTACTTGTAGGCCACATAAGTTTTTACTTCCCTGGATCTGGGGCAATTTTTACTGGAGACACGTTATTTAGCTTATCATGTGGCAAGCTATTCGAAGGAACCCCAGAGCAGGTAATTATGTCATACAGGCTTGTCCATGCCAAGCCCCCGGATTTGGGGGCCTCCACCAATATCCTCTTTTTCATTCATCCTTATGGGCAATTCTTGGTTCTGATAATGTAGCATGTAGTGCTTAACAAGGAATCCATGTTTTCTTGTTCATAGGTATAGGATCCGAATGTACATAAATGCATAATTTTAATGTGTAAGTGGTGTTTTTGGGAAATGCCAGTAGGAACAAGGTTGACAACTTCACTTGCATTGGGTTTAATACCCTCTAACCTTGAATGGAATGGAGTGTCCTGTGTGTTTTGTTGTATTCATGTTTTGGATTATTGAGATTGAAACCCTGTATGCAAAGATGAACCTTTAGGCCATTTATCCAGCTACATGGAACTCTAAATTTAGTGAACCTTAAAACTTCTTGCCCTTTCTCTTTAGAAAAGAGACTGGTGGGGAAGGATAACAAAAAGGATTTTTTTTCTTTTTCATACTCTAAATTAGATATTTTAACTTTGTCTCTTTCTGTTCTCCCAGGTTGATTTAAACATGTCTCTGACTTCCCAATATTCTCCTATACCTGATCTTAATTTTTTAGAACAAGTCAACCTTTTGGACATGTTGGACGAAGAGAGTGACTGACTTTCTTTGTTACAGATGTTTGCCTCACTCAAGAAAATCATGTCCTTGCCGGATGATACAAATATATACTGTGGTCATGAATATACGTTGGTTTGTCACTATCTCCTTTCGTTTTTTTTTTTTTTACTTTTGTTCTTTAATCTATGTAACTGTAGGGGTCTGAATATGAGCTGCTGTTCTTGTGCACAGAGTAATTCAAAATTTGCAGTGTCTATAGAACCCAACAATGAAGCACTTCGGTCCTATGCAGCTCAGGTGGCCCATCTTCAGAGCAAGAATTTTCCAACTGTAAGTCCTAACCATTTTCACCTTTTTGGAATTAAGCAGACAGAACATACTCCATGCAACTCATACTTCTATAGAACTGCATGAGTAGCTCCTTATCTCGCCCCCTAGTAACTAATTAAGTTATAGAGTCGCAGGATTTAACTCTAGGTGTTAGTTGCAAGCTCCACAGACTTGCCAACTGAATTTTCGTTTGCCACAGCACTTTCACCGCTTGCTGATAATTTCTAGAACTGTCAACGGAAGAAAGATCTTGTAATTTGTGCATTTGTTGTTTATCAACCTCTAGAATTCAACGTGGCGTTTTGAAAGCATCAAGAAACGATCTCCAAAATTTCTCGAAATAACTTTGAGAATTGGAGCAGTTGGATGTGTGATTTTAAGGATGGATTGTTGACTCGTCAGAAGTATCTTACCGTGTGTAGTATGTTGATCATTGTGGTGCACTAAACCTGGCCTGAGACCATCTTAGAGAATGACAATCCATTGTGCTTCGTTTGGTGTTGCCATGTATTGATTAACTTCTTAGTATAGTTCCACCATTGTTGGTTTTATTTTCTGATATCGTTATACTATTCTTGGTGGTGCCCCAGATTCCAACCACACTAAAGCTTGAGAAGGCTTGCAATCCTTTCCTTCGAACTTCAAGTGAAGAAATCCGGAAGTCATTGGGGATTTCAGCAACAGCAGATGATGCTGAAGCCTTAGGCATCATCCGCCAAGCAAAGGATAACTTTTAAGATTGAAGAACATAATGCTGGCTTTGTCTGTAGGATAGTCACGTACCATGTAGCAAACCGGACCTTTCATCTGTCAATAGATTGCTACAATTTGAAATATTAGTTCAGCATTTTACATCGGAAATAGCAAAGCCATTTCATACCAGCAAATCCACGGAAAGATGAGAACTTGTCACTGTTGACTGTTGTAAAAGCAGAACCTATTTCCTAGTTGTCTCTGCATTCCCATCCTTGGAAGTTGAAGAAGCCGGTCGTCACTCATCTTTGCAATACACTTTTAATACAACCAAAATAAAATTTAGTGCAGTTGTTGAAAACTAATTCGATGTCACCTTTCTGTTTTGTGTTTTGTTTACATGCATTTAACAATTCTTTTTTCTTTTATAGGTACAAAAATCTCACTTAATATAAATAACAAAGTTCTAATAATGAGATTTTTTTTCCTTGTAATTGGGTAACTAATATGTTTATTTATGTAGGTATATCGAAAATAATATTTCTATTATGTAAAAATAAGGTTGCGTATTATCAAATATTCACATATTTCGCATTTTAAACTATAATCTGACTCAGTACTGTTGTGATTGTTATTGTCCTAGATGTAGTAGTTGTTGTTATCAAGTAAATAGATATGTTAATTAGGTTGAGACAACTTATCTTTGTAAGCGTTGTTTGATGCCAGAGGAGAAATGGGAGTTGGCAAAATAAATTTGTGAGAAGCTGAAGGCGTTTAATATTGTCATTGAGTTGTTTTACAGCACAAATATCTAAATCCTCATATTTGTTTTGTTAATACGTGTTAGATTAGTCTTATATGATTAAGACATTTTGTTCAATGAAGTCATTCCAGCAATGACAAAGCAGTCTCAATCGACTTAAAATTAAAACCTTAAATCAATTGCTTTTCAGTTTGATTTAGTTTAATAATTTTATTGTTAAAATTAATTAGTTTATTAATTAATCAGTTAGTTTTTATTAATTAATTAATTTTATAAACCAAAATAAATAAATTAATTTTCATTTAACGATTTTTTCAATTAAACCTTATATAAAATTTTCTTCAATTGTTTGTTAAATTCTTTAATTTTATTCAATCTTTAACTAATTTCATTACGGTTTAATATCAAGTGAATCTTTTAAATCTTAAATTTTTGTATTACCAATTTAACTATCAATTCATTTTGAAAACTTGTTTTTATAAGGTTAACTATCAGGAAAATCATAAATTTAAGACTTTTAATTTTGATTAAAACATATACTAATTATTGATAATTGTTGCACAATAACATCTATAATAAAGACATTTAATGTGGCCTATATGTATTTTGTTGTTATGCCAAAAACATTAACAAATGTAATATTTTTTTGATAATTAGTCAAAAATAAAAGTTTTGGCGAAGTCGATGCTTTTTTTTTTAAATTTTGTGTAATCAACTTTTTCTAAGCTCTTAAAGGGTATGGCTCGATGGTTAAGAGCGGGGCTTGACTTTGGTTAGGTCCTAGGTTCGATTTCATGCTAACCTCTCTTATAAGAAAGCGCAGGGTGGCAGATTTTACTGCAATTGGATAATGTTTGGGTCCTCAATGATAAAAAGACACCGTTTGGCCTATCTGTAGAATGGTGCTCCAATTAAACTCTAAAAAAGATGTGCCTGCTTGATCTGTCTACAGGTTTCCTCAAATAAAAAAAAAATTCTAAACCCTCTTTTTTCTTTTTTAAAAAACCTGTTTTCCTAAGCTCTAGATCCCGGTAGGAAGCCTCCAGTCCAAAGTGCTTGAGCTGAAATTACACATTTACCCCTGTCCCACGCGGGCTCACCACCCTTATCCGTATATATTCATATCATCACACCCCTCGCCCTTTGTACGCTTTTTAGGTCATGTCTTATCCTCTAAAATTTTAGGGTTTCCAGTTGGGTTTATTTTTCTTTGTTTCGTAACCCTAACTTTATAGCGAATGGCACCGCCGATGAAATCGATGAAGCCAGGCTATCGGGACTCCGACGATTCGGACACTCCGTCGAGCAACCTCTGGGTGGGGAACCTGTCGGCTGACGCGACGGACTCCGATCTAACGGATCTTTTCGCCAAATTCGGGCCTCTGGACAGAGTCACCACGTACTCTGCCCGTAGCTTCGCGTTCGTGTACTTTAAGCGTGTGGAGGACGCCGCTGCCGCCAAGGAGGCTCTCCAGGGCACGTCTTTGCGTGGAAACGCATTGAAGATTGAGTTTGCAAGACCGGTTTGTTGTTCTCTCCTCTGCGTCTCGTTTGGTGTAGTTAGTCATTGTTCGTTAATTTCGGTTGTCGTTTCGCGTTCTTTTTGTTTGTCATTGGTTCGTCGATTTGTTGATTCAGTGAATATTGATGGTTCATTATTAAAATGGCTTTTTTGTGAATTTCGTATTCATGACCTCTTTCGATCCAAAACAATACGGCATACATTTCGTTCGGTAAAGACCTAAACCCCGATATCGGGTTCCCTAGTTTGGGGATTTGAATCCTTTGCGATTTCCTATCCAGAAAAAGAGTCAAATTTATCAACTCTGAACAATTCAATTGTCTTTGGATGTGAATGAAAGTAGATTTAATTTTCAATATAAAGAACAAACGTAGATTTTATTTTTGAGGCAATAAAAAGAACGACGTAGCCCTCACCAGTTCCGAAACCAACTTGATAAGTTGTGGTGGAATGATAGTCGGGTGCGGGATTGGCTCAACATTCTGGCTTCAATTCTTGTGAGGTATTAAGCTTTCAAGTCTTCATCATGGGGAAAAATGTGAACCTAGAAATTAACCCGAATAAAGTACATCTGATTGACTCGTTTGTTCCAGAACGAATTACGCGTTGGTTTTTCATTATTATTACTTTTGGTTTAAGTGTGAAAGTTTAATCTGAATTACTGTACTTACCAATGATCCGATGATCAAAACTTTAGGTCGGGCAATATCCATATTTGGAGACAGTTTTTTAGGTGACTATTTGCTTTATGTTTCTAATTTGTAAAGTTACAAGAAATATTTATTCCCCGCATTCGTTTTGTTTAATTTGTAAGTACTCGCTTGTGGGAAATGTCAATCCCAAATAATTTTCTTTTGAAACATAATTAAAAAATCATGACCTTTCAGTTAAGATCAGAAGGTATTTACCTGTTTTTTTGTTTTAATACGAATTAGTGGAGCAAAAATCATGATATTGCTATGTAAGATGAGGAGATGATTCCAGTCATGACTTGTGATGACAATCATAATGAGGAACAGCAGGATGCAGGCGCTTGCTGATACTCGTAATCGTAATTTTCTACAAGTGAGCAAAGGGTATATCATCCTTTGTGTTTGTTTTTTAGTGTATGGCAACCATCACCAAAAGCAGCAGGTTCCGTGTGCCTTTTCAAGCATTTTTGATAGATGCAAGAGCTTTATCTGACTTATTGGCGTTAATAAGTCGGACAGATACAGTACCTTTACCAAGTTATGGTGCACACCCAAATACGGTTATCAGTGCCATCAACTTTATAAGATGATTGTCATTAGTGGCCATGTAAAGGCTGGGGCTGAAACGTCCTTATTAGTACCACTACCACCATAATTTAAATTTTCATAAAAAGCTTATCATCACCATAATTGGTTTTTTTACTTCAAAATCTTGGTTTAATGCACATGGAGATGAGAGCCTAACATTCAAGTTACATATTCCTTAAGCTGACTGATAAGATTATTCTTCATGTGATGAAATTTGTTAGGCTTGAAAAATTGCAATATCTAGGTGTCTATTAAGTCTTTCCTTTTCTTTTTTTTCAGGCAAAACCTTCTAGACATCTATGGGTGGGTGGAATCAGCCCTTCTGTATCTAAAGAACATTTGAAAGAAGAGTTTCTCAAGTTTGGCGAAATTGAGGACTTCAAGTTTCTTAGAGATCGAAATACTGCATTTGTTGAGTATTTCAGACTTGAAGATGCTTCTCAAGCTATGAAAATTATGAATGGAAAGCGAATTGGTGGTGATCAGATTCGGGTTGATTACCTTCGATCACAACCCTCTAGAAGAGTGAGTTGATCTCTTTAGGATATGAGCCTGCTAAATAATGTGATTTATTTACAGGTACCCCAACAAGTTTGGTATTTGGACTTGTCTAATCAATCATTGCCATATATGAAGGAGAAAAGGGTCTCATATGGCTTGTCTATAATTTTTGTTTTTATCTTGTCCTCTACATTTCTAGATATTCCACAATTACAATTTGATGCTTGTTGGTTGTTCCTACCTGTTTACTTTTAGCACGCAGAAATGGTGGATTACATTTCTTTACTATTTCCACAGGAAATGTTGCCTGACTTCCGTGATCTAAGGGAAAACCAGATTCCAATTCTACATCCTGGACTAAGAAGAGATCAGGTGACTTGTGGCCAATTTCAACAACAGTATTAATCCAAAGAATGAACTGTATTTTCACTATGATGTCACTATTTGGTCTTAGCAAAATTATGTGATTTTTTTTTGTATATTATCTGCTGTTCTCTTGAAGCAATTAAGGTTTTCGGCAATTCTCACTAAACCTAAATCTGGTTTGTTTATGTGGAGTCCATGTGCAATGAGGCATATCTACTAAATGTTTATATTACATGTAATATATGCACCAATTAGTTGCACGCAATAATTCAATCTTTTGTGCTTTGTTGTGACCTTCCTGGCTTACCTTTTAGGCACTGAAAATCTTATATGATTTATACATTTAGGTTATATATTCTGATTTCTTTTGTCTCGCCAAACTTTCGTTATATATTCTGATTTTTTTTGCCTTGCAGAACTTTCATTATATATTCTGATTTTTTTTTTTGTCTTGCAGAATTTTCGTTATATATTCTGATTTTTTTTTTGTCTTGCAGAACTTTCAGCTTTCTGTGGACAGAAGAGAAGGCCAACCGAGTAATGTCTTATGGGTAGGCTATCCTGCTTCTGTGCAGATTGATGAACAAATGCTCCATAATGCAATGATCCTTTTTGGTGAGATAGAGAGAATAAAGAGTTTTCCTTCAAGGCACTATTCATTTGTTGAATTTAGGAGCATTGATGAAGCCCGACGTGCCAAAGAAGGGTTACAAGGACGGCTTTTTAATGATCCTCGTATAACAATTATGTTTTCTAGCAGTGAAATTTCTCCAGGGAAAGATTACCCTACCTTTTATCCTGGTGTCAAAAGACTGGAAATGTTTAACGACAATCCTTTAGGGCCTGGAGAAATTGATGTAGTTGATCCTCGTCAGCATTTTCCTGGTCCTTTTCAACATGGTAGTTCTCAAAGATCAAGCCTACCTGTTCGACAAATTGGCCCTCAAGGTGGATTTGACCCTGTACTTTCAGGCACAGAGTTTAACGATTTACCTACAGTGAATGGTTTACGAGATGGAAATTCCATTCTTCCCGGAGGCCCAAACTGGAGGAGGCCGTCCCCTCCTGCATCTGGTCTCCTCCCCTCTCCTTCTGTGAGGTTTAGGCCACCAATAAGGTCATCATCTGGGTGGGATGTGCTTGATGGGCATCAATATGAAAGGGAAGCCAAACGAACTAGAATTGATGGTACACCATCTCTGGATGATGATGTTTTCCCCCCAAGAAGGATTGATGAGCGTGCTTTAGGTTTGGAGCCAACGTATGGGCTTGGAGCCTCTGACAGAGGCATGTTGGGACCATCTCCAAATCTTATGGGGAAGAATAGTCTCAGTCCAGTTGGTGGTAGGCCCATAATGAGGGGTCAGCCCAAGGGCAATCTTGATGTGGATTATATATGGCGTGGTACCATTGCAAAGGGTGGAACTCCAGTTTGCCATGCTCGTTGTGTGCCTATAGGAAATGGGATTGAGTCTGACCTGTAGGTGTCTTTTTCACTCTTATTTTATGTTTCAATTTCAAATTCCATGGTGCAGGAGTTTGAGATTCTTGGGTGCTGTTAGTGCATGCTTATGGTGTTACAAGCTCGTATTGTTCTAAAATAATTTCAAATCTTAAGTTATGTCATACGTTGTGTTATTATAAGAAATGGCTTGAGGTGCAAGGAATTGCCTATACTTGTGGTAGTGAGTATTCTTCATTGGTATTACCCAGTCACTATGAAATTAACAATGTTTGTCAAGGGACATTAAATTTATTACTCTGTTTGTAGTGTTGTAGGTCTTGCAAATGCTACATTGTAGAAAATTTAATGGGCTCTTTTGATGATGCATTAAGTTCTATTATAGTGGTTTACCTTTCGTGACTTGCTGCTGATATACTTCTCGGACTGCTGATGTTTGCAACATAAAATATCTCTACCTTTCACGTTTTGTTCTTGAGTTCAAGATGTTTTTGGAGGTTAAATATTTTCATGGAATATGTCTGAACTTTTATCATATATTTGCTTGCTTTCTAGATTTGAATTTTAGCTAAATAATGTCAGGTGATAACTTTCTTTCATGCAAAACCTTCACTTTTCTCGTTATGGCCTTTTTTGTACTTCAACAGCTATCATTTCATACTAACTTTGGAACTTCTGCTTTACAGTCCTGAAGTTGTAAATTGCTCAGCCAGAACGGGGCTGGACATGCTAGCTAAACATTACAATGAGGCTATTGGGTTCGATGTTGTGTTCTTCTTACCTGATAGTGAAGAAGATTTTGCATCTTATACAGAATTTCTTCGTTATCTGGGTACAAAGAACCGAGCTGGTGTTGCAAAGTTTGATGATGGGACAACGTTATTTTTGGTTCCTCCATCAGATTTTTTATCTGAGGTGTTGAAAGTTACAGGACCTGAGCGTCTGTATGGTGTGGTTCTCAAGTTGCCACAAGTCCCTGGTGGTTCATCCATTCAGCCTCAGTTGTGTCAGCCCATCCATTTTCCACAGCATATTGGAAGGCCTCACCTTAATCTTTCAGAAGCAGACTTTAATGGAGGGCATGGAAAGGAGGAACAGATGATGCCAGCAGATTATAACAGGGTTTTGAATGAGGACCCAAAACTCATTCCAAAATCATTTTATCCGTCAACAGTCGAGTCTGTTGTTGTGCCACCTCCTATTTCCCAAAGCCACAGCTCTAGTAATACTGTAGTTTCCCAAGCTGGAGTTTCTTTAACACCTGAGCTTCTTGCTTCTCTTGCATCTCTACTGCCAAATGTGCAGTCATCTGCCTCAGATAGTGGCCAGACGATGTCAATCTCTTCAATGGTTAGGCCTTCAGTTTCCTCAGTTACTCCCGATAGAGGAACTTCTGCACAGGGTTGGAATCATGAAAATCAAGTTTCTGGAAGCACAACGCACTTATCATCCAGAAACCAGTTCAGTTCACAGGTTCAGGTTCATCCTCAGTTTCAGCCCTATCAGTCGGTGTCAAATGCTGCCACTTATTCAGCAAATGTGGTCCCCGATGGTGTCCAAATGCAGGATTACACAAACAATATACCACATCAGGGTACAATTCAATCTATGCCACCAATCAGTTTTGCTGCTCAAAGTGGTCAATTTGTGCCCCAGCAGGTTAGACAGATTTTTCACACATTCCTTATAGCTACTTAGTTGATTACAGTTGGTTGGCATCATATAGTTGACCAGTTATTCGGTAATCTGAATCTCTTTGGTTTTGTTCACTTGGTTTCAGGGTGCAAATTATCTCCATACTCAATCTGGGGTGCCATTGACTGCTGACAAAGTGAACTGGGACAGTCCCAGTCAGATGCCACAATCTCAAACAACTCTTCCCGCAGCTGGTCAGAGCACCTCAAAAGATGAAGCTGACAAAAATCAGCGATACCAGTCTACGTTACAGTTTGCAGCAAGTCTCCTCCTCCAAATACAGCAGCAACAGCAACATCAATCAAGTACCTCAGCTACACGTGGATCTGGAAATCAGCAGTGAGTTTCTTTCATCTAGGTAACTGCTCTGAACTTTACTAGTCTGATGCTTACTTATAATGTTTGCTTTCTACACGATAACGAAACAGTAATACCATTAACTTTTCTGCTTTTCTTGTTAATGAATGCCTGTGATTTGTTTTGTTTAGATTTTGTTTTGGTGTGAGAGAAATAGACCTTTTGTTGATTTTTTCTGTTTAGATTTTGTTTTGGGGATAGAGAAATAGACCTTTGGTTCTTTTCGATCTTGTTCTACTTCTGACTGTACATGGATGTAACTGGTGGACTTTTGCTTTATAAACAGAGACTCTGAAACATGTAGGTGACATTGAGTTGCATGTACTCGAGTAACATTAGGTGTTGGTTGGAAGAATAGTTTCTGGGTACTTAAATAACATCATAGTATTGCAGATTGTTTTAGATTGTGGAACATATCAGGAAGAGATGCCAAATTACAAAGCATCTCTCAAATGCAATGTTGTAGGCATAACATTTGGTGAGAAGGATATAGAATATCAATGGAAGATTAGGTCAAGAAGACAACCGATCTGACAATTTTATTTTGGCCTAACATGGGAATTTGATTATGATAATTTGTGCTTCTCTTATGTTGTTGAAGGATAGTTTGATGTTAGGTTGCACTGTTTCTAGTGCTTGGCTGAGCAGAAATGTTTCTAAATAGAACTTATGGATTGTTTTGTCTGGTTGGAAGTACACTTGTGTACTAGCATTATGCTGATCAGTTTGGCTTGACTTTGGGGAGTAGCAGATACGATGTTTTACTTATATGGACTTGAACTTACTAATATATTGGGGCCTTTTTGATGATAAATTGATAGTAAATGGGATGATATCTAATTAAAAATTGAGAAGCACTGGTGGATAATGGATTCAAGCTTTCTGGAAGTGATAATATGACAAAGTTGATTGTTTTGTGGTGATATCTAAGGTTTGATTGATATGATGAAATTTAGAAAACAATGTGTAACATTGTATTGGGAGGGTTTCATCAGATGTTACTAGGACCATAAGTATTACTACTAGCTTATTATGTTCATGTTGAGATCATCCAGTGTTCTTGTTTAGGTATGGCCTAGTTAGATTGTGATGGGCACTGGAAGGTTCAGTCATCCATCATGTCTTCTTAGTGATACTTGGTCTGGTCAATATTTACACTCTTCTCTGTAGATGTTCTTGCATTCTTGAGTTTTTTTTCCTATTTCTCTTAATAGACTGAGTAGTTCCTAAATTGTAAAATTTTGTTTTGACTTTTATTTGCACATCTGGTTTTCTTAATTCTTATCTTGTTTTATTAATTTTTTCTTTTTATCTATATCATGAAATGGATTTTGTTGTTTTATGTGTTAAATGTTTCTTTTAGTCTATATCATGAAATAGCTATCCTTGATTTACGATTTTTCCTCACCTCAATGTCAATTTATGTTTATCTGTCACTCATATATTATATCATGATTTGTGGTATATATACTTGAGAGTTGTAGCTAGATTCTTAGATATTATTATGTTCTACAAAAGATTTATTTAAGATATTAAGAGCATTAATGCTATCTTTTAAAATATCTTAAATGAGTCAGTTGACTTGTTTTTAAAGTAAATGTTGCTCTACTACAATTCAGAACCAACATATTTGCATGCTATGTTAAGAATGACCAAGTGAAAGCCGAAAGTTACAAAAAAGAATTAGATGGAAAGAAGCAAGGGATATGCATTTTAGATCTGGACTTATTTGTGTCTGAAATATTTGTCAGGTCTCCCGTATCAACCAAATCCTTGGAATTATATTGATTCACCTGTTTTGACATCGAAGCCTACAATCTGGTCCCAAGTACGAAAGGATTAATGGTTAATGAGACACTTAAGTGTTTACAAACTGACCTGTTGGTTAATCTTTCTGAAAAAAAAAAAAAACTGACCTGTTCGTTAGCTCTTTCTTAGTAGTTACCTTGGTTTTTTATAAACACGAACTAGCCAGATAATCCTAAACGCCTAACCAGCTACTGCTTATTCTGAATTATAGAAGAGAGGCAATCCATTAAAACATATGGCCTGTTTTTATCCTAAAGCAAAGATTCTGACATGGTCTCTACCCTCCTAGTCTACTGAAAAAGCTTAAACTTTATTCGCTGAAGTCAGTTTGTCAAAAGCTGAAGGCAAAAGAAATAATCGACAATTTACCATTTGAATGATTAATAACACGCTTAGCGAATTATATAAACATGTACTTGTTGGTTTTAGCCGGCGTTTTGAGAATTGGTTATAACTTCTGTTTCTTAGCGTTAAAAACTGAATGTGCCATGGAAGAAGGGAGTTTGCTGCGGGTTAGTGTGCAAAGCTAGATAGCAATTTCGTATTGTCTGACAACGTACAAGCGAAATAAGCTTCAAACTGGGATAAAATAGTCACAACTCAGGAGGTTGATCATGTCCTGCATTATTCAATTGGCTGTTGCTTTATTGATAAATTGGTTTTCATGTCGTCATGAGGACGGGTCCTTTACAAGGATCGTGAAACTCACACATGAATTGTTTCACTTCTTTCCAATGAGAAGATAAGAGCTTTTGCTGATAAATACTTTTTTTAAATCATAAAGCACGTACAGTCACAAATTTAATGCCCAAAACTAACGTTGCCGTGTACAAGATAGGTCTCAGCCTTTGTAGGACTATCCCTTAGTTCATGACACTGGGACGTGCACCAAATGCCAATTGGTGATAATAAAGTTGAACGGCCGAGGAAATAAGTAATGATCATCGGATGAAAAGTGGCGTTGTGTGATGCGATCTAGACGTAGCTAAGTCACTTATAATGCAGCTCTAGGCTACTACTAGTTTTTCAATGGCCTTTTTAGGACAGAACTATGCCCATTCCACACGTATACTTGAATCTCCCTGTCGGACTTGTGGTATTTATTCGGCGACTAAACCGTCTGATGTACTCGTCTGTTATTTGTGTGTGAACAACAAATGAGCAGTGCAATATGACATTATAGGGATTACGTGAAAGGCATGATTCTTTCTGCACAATCAAACAAATAAATGAATTCTGTTGCGTTATATTTAAACCCGTAACCATATAGCTTTACTCTTCTACGTTCACGTTCTCTTTTTTTTTTTGGTTTACCGCATCCACAGATAAATGAACAAGCCCTCATTACTGAACAGATTATTAAAAGTATTGAAGCTGTGAATTAGAGAGTGCAACTTTAACTGATTCCCTTTTCAAACCCCCCTTGACGAGCGTGGTCTCTTCCGTGTGTAGGTAACTCAACGTTTCAAGCGTCAAGTCAACTGGATGGAGTTGTGCTACAGGCTGGGTTGCGGCTAGAGATTTTCATTTGTCCAAAAACCGAAGTATCTTTAAAGCCTTTATTTTTATTGTATTTTTACAAATTTGGTCTTGGTTCGGTTAGCTTAGCTAGGTAACTCCTTGTACAAATTGACAAATGGGTTTTTACTTTTTAGACGAACGTGGCTTCCCATACGCTTGCGACTTGCGAGTGCAGCGGCACGACCTGGTCTTGAAGTTGTCCATCTCTCGTTATGACTAAATGGTGGCAACTTGACTTGTTATTACGTAATGTTCGCTCGGTGAATTTGGTAATAGAGAACGTCCGCTCGTCTGTACGCTCGACTTGATATTTCTTATTACTCACACTAATCTGTTCGCAGCCTTTGTATTAACCTGAAGTTTTTACTAGAATATAGCTTCAAACTTAACTTTTCATAGGGTTTTGAGATTAATTTTACCTTATCAAAGTTAGAATGTCTGTTAATTAGGATGGTGCAGTGTTTTTTTTATAATTTTTAAAAATTTATTAATAGACCTAAATGTTACGTATAGATCATATTATACTATGTTGGTTTTATCAACAGAATTTAAGAAAATAAATTTTATTTATTTATTTATGAAATTATTATATCATTATTTTAGACGTAACAGTGAGTTCTGTTAACAAAATTTTAAAAATATAAAAAGTATCGTCTTAATAAAATCACACTTAATTATATAAAAAGCTTTGAGGTTAAAATTAAGAGGCTATTATTTGGTTTCACTAATTTTTCTGTAGTTTTAGTTTTCATTTTTATTTTCAGTTTATGTTTTACTTTCAATTAGAAACAAAATTATGTTTGTTGTTAATATCTATTTTATCACTAATAATAATTACATTTTAGGTAAAACTTAAAATATAATTTTAATGAACGAAATTTATTTTAATCTCTTATATAATATTTATTAACAAATTATTTTATTTTTAAAATAAACAATTTTATTTTATTGTTATTTATAAATTAATTATATTTTAAGTATATTTTAATTATTAAATCAAATTTTATTTCAAATATACGTATTTTGAAGATATTTTAAATTTAATTACATTCAATTACAAAATTAAATAAAATGATTAAGTAAAATTAATTTATGCATAATTCTTATCAATCATTAATTTAATTAATTAAATATATAATATTAAATTAAATTATTCATAATTTTATTAATAATTAATATATTAAATAATTAATATATTTAGTTAATATTAAATCATAATATGAAAAGAGAGATATAATTTGAAAATGGGAAAAAAAAAGACAAGTGTTTTTTCAGAATTTTAAAAAATAAAAATAAAAACATTTTGAAAGCATCAAGTCTCAAGACACTATCTGTCAGCTCCAACTTTTGTTTTCACCCTATATTAAGTTAACATTAAACACATTTGAACATTGCAAGTTTTACCTAAGAAAGTGGCAAATCACGATATGCTGTACCTGCTCCATTCACCTCTTTCTCGTGGACAAAACATGTTTAATATGGAGCTCTCTCGCCCAAAATGTGAACTTCACCACCAACCCTTCCTCCATAGCTCACTTGCAGATCTCCTCTTATATTTTCTCCTGTCTTCAGAGTATCAAGCATGAACAGATGGAAAGATCAAACTTTTGTTTGATAGCTTACAAAAACTGAATGAAACGAAGACGGGTTTTCATTATAGGATTGCTAACCTTCTTTATCTTCTTCTTTTTTCTCCTCTACTTCTTCGTCAACATTGGAGTTAAGCCAGTTCTGCTATCCTCCAAAACATCTACCAGAACTGCCAAGTCCCCTGATAAACATTCCAAGTTTAGCATCTTAATAGGTATCATAACCCGCGCGGATAAGTACGATCGTCGACATTTCCTCCGCCTTGTTTATGGAATCCAATCGTCCTCTATAGCCAACATCGATGTGAAGTTTGTTTTTGGCAGACTTACCAAGCCTGAGCAAAGGGTACTCGTCGGCTTGGAGATCGAACGTTTTGACGACATCATTATTCTTAATTGCTCAGAAAATAAGAACTCTGGCAAGACCTACACGTTCTTCTCTTCGCAGCCACGGTTTTCGGAACCTTACGATTATGTCATGAAAGCTGACGACGATGTGTACATCAGGCTAGAGCCACTGTCTTTGTCTCTAAAACCATTGCCTAGGCAGGACTTGTACTATGGTTTTGTGATCCCATGCAAAAGCATGAACCCTTACGTGGAGTACATGTCGGGTATGGGGTACTTGTTGTCGTGGGATCTTGTCGAGTGGATATCAGGTTCTGAGATCATTGCAAATTAAACGTATGGTCCTGAGGACAAGTTGGTTGGAAAATGGTTGAACATTGGAAAGAAGGCCAAGATCAGAATTTCTAATAAACCGGCAATGTATGACTATCCTGGGACAAACGGAAAGTGTTCTCATGAACTTATCTTATAGGAGTGAGCCAATTTGAGGTGGCTGACCTCCTCTGTTTCTTTTCTAAGAGTAAGCGAGCAAGAACGTTGGGAGAAGAAGAGAATAAAAGAGATAGAAAAGATGATATTTTTCCTGCCTTTCTCATTGTTCACCGTAAGGTTTATAGGATTCTTTGTAACAGAATTGCTAACAGAATTCTAACAGCTAACAAATTCAAACGTAATTGAAAAAATGATTTCCAACTGTAACCAAAATTAATTTGCTGCAATATAATCCACGAGCTTTCTTGGTGCACTCCGTATGCGTATGGACCTGGGCCGAGTGATTGTTTCCTCATTCTTATCATTACCCACGCCATCAGAAAAAACCTTGTCCTCAAGGTGGAACTCCGGATACAACAGTTTAAATGTTTCTAAGTCCTCCCACGACATGTCCTCCAACGGCAGCCCAATCCATTGAACCAGTACTTGAGAAATCCACCTATTTTGAGCTTTAATAGTGCGGTGATTCAAAATAGCTAAAGGGGAGATTAAAGGGTGGTTGTCGATTGAAGTATGAGGAAGGTTAAGATTAGGTGTAGTGGCTGGATCACGACAAAGTTTAAGTAATGATACGTGAAATATAGGGTGGATCTTACTTGAGCTGGGTAAGTGGAGTTTGTAAGCAACGACACCCACTCGTTTAAGAATCTGGAACGGCCCATAGTAACGCTTACTGAGTTTTGTGTATTTTTGTCCTGTCACCGAGGTTTGCTTTGTGTGGTTGAAGTTTCACATAACACCACTGTCCTTCTTGAAAAAACACGTCTTGGCGATGACGATCAGCTTGTATCTGCATACGATGTTGAGCTTGTTGAAGACGAGTCCTCAAGGTCTGAAGGAGGGCTTCACGATCAGTAAGAAGGGAGTCGGCAGCTTCAATAGAAGAAGAACCCGACGTGTATGCTGGTAAGGTGGGTGGAGGTTTGCCAAAAATAGCCTCAAATGGTGTCATACCTATGGAAGAGTGAAATGATGTGTTATAGGATAATTCTGCCCAGATCAAGTACCTGAACCATGTTGTGGGTTGGTCCATGACAAAACATCGGAGATACTGTTCTAAACACCGATTAAGAACCTCCGTCTGTCCATCGGACTGCGGATGATAGGAGCTAGACATACAAAGAGACGTACCATTGAAACGGAATAAATCTTGCCAGAATTTGCTAAGAAAAACAGGGTCGCGGTCAGAGACTATTGACTTAGGAAATGAATGATGTTTAACCACCATATCGGCAAATAAAGAGGCTACAGCAGTGGCGGTAAACCCTGTCTTTAAGGCTCCAAAGTGGCCATACTTCGAAAGGCGATCAACCACCACCATTATCACTGTGAAGCCATTAGAAGGAGGAAGGCTGTAATGAAATCCATAGAGATGTCTTCCCAAACATTAGAGGGATTGGGTAATGGTTGTAATGTTCCGGCTGGTTTGGTGGTAGGATATTTGGCCAGTTGGCAAGTATGATAATCTGCAACATAAGTTTTGACATCCCGAGCCATGTTTTCCCAATAAAAGGTAGAGGCAATCCTGTGAAAAGTCTTCCGAATCCCTGCATGACCTGCTAGGGGAGTATTATGGAATTCAAAAAGCACTTTTGTTTTTAAGGGGGAAGTGGGGTTAAGGTAAAGGTGATTGTGTTTATATAGAAATCCATCTTTGAAGTGTAAGGGGGAAGCTGTGGTGGCGGTTTGAGACTTGGATAGAAGATTGGTATAATATGGATCAGTTTGGATTTCTAACTTTAAGTCATTGAGGAGAGTAGTTATTGGGAAGGTGAAAGAAAGCAAGTGAATGGGTTGAGAGTGAGTTGGACTAGGGTCGGAAAATTGTCGGGATAGCGCATCAGCGACTATATTTGTTTTGCCGGGCTGATAGGAAATATCAAAGTCGTAGCCGAGGAGTTTAATGATGTATTTTTGTTGCTCTGGTGTATGTATTTGTTGAGAGAGGATGTCTTTGAGACTGCGGTGGTCAGTGATGATAAAGAAATGGTGGCCAAGTAGGTATGGTCTCCATTTAGCTACTGCCTGTGTCACAGCATAGAGTTCTCTCACATATGTAGAGGATCTGGTAAGTTTAGGAGGAAGTTTCTTGCTGAAATAGGCAATTGGGTGGCCTGATTGTGTGAGAATAGCGCCAATGCCCGAGCCCGAAGCATCAGTGTAAAGTTGGAAAGGAAGGGAGAAGTTTGGAAGAGCTAAAATGGGAGTGTTTGTGAGGGCGGTTTTGAGGTTGTCAAATGACGTTTGTGCTTCAGGTGACCATTGGAAGTTGTCCTTTTTGAGTAGATTAGTTAAAGGATTGGCAATAGAAGCATAACCTTGAACGAATTTTCGGTAATACCCTGATAAGCCAAGAAAACCTCGCAATGATTTGAGGTTATGTGGAGTAGGCCAAGCTTGAATAGCTGTGATTTTTTTTGGATCAGGTTGAACCCCTAAAGCTGAAACGACATGGCCTAAGTAATCTATCTTTGATTGGCCAAAACAACATTTTGATTTTTTGGCATAAAAAGAGTGTTGTCGTAGACAAGTCAAGACAAGTTTCATGTGTTCAAGGTGGTCATCAAGTGTTTTGTTGTAGATGAGAATGTCGTCAAAGAAGATGATGACAAAACGTCGAAGATATGGTTTAAAGACGATATTCATGGTGGCTTGGAAGGTAGAGGGAGCGTTGGTCAAACCAAAGGGCATAACAAGAAACTCATAGTGACCTTCATGGGTACGAAAAGTTGTTTTCGGAATATCATAAGAGTGGACACGAATTTGGTGGTAACCAACTCGGAGGTCGATTTTAGAAAAAATGGTAGCACCCTGAAGTTCATCTAGTATTTCATCCACAGTTGGTATAGGAAACTTATCATTGACAGTAACTAGATTTAAGGCACGATAATCAACACAGAAACGCCACGTCCCGTCCTTTTTTACCAAAAGTACAGGGGAGGAAAATGGGCTGTGACTGTGGCGTATTAACCCAGCATCCAACATTTCTGATACAAGCTTTTCTATTTCAAATTTTTGGCTGTGAGGGTAACGGTATGGTTTGACATTGATAGGAGCAGTGTTTGGCAGGAGATGGATTTTGTGGTCAATGAGTCTATGAGGTGGTAATGCTGTTGAATCCAAGAATACATCCTCAAACAGATTAAGCAGAGATAATAAAGAACTAGGAACATAATTTACCTCTAGCTGGTGTATGGGATCCGCAGTCAAGGAAAAAAGTTGAAAACAATGTGAAATGGAATCAGTTCGGAACATCCGTCGCAGTTGGTGTGATTGTACCTGTTGGACTTGGAATGGAGAGTTCCCTTGTAGCGTGATCTGGCGACCTTCATGAGTGAATTCCATAGTGAGATTGTTGTAATCCATAGTGACTTTGCCTAACAACTGCAACCACTGTACACCCAAGACCACATCAGCACCCTGGACTGGTAAGACATAAAAATCAATTGCAAAAGTTTCATTTCCCAATTGCAGTGGTACTAGCGGACAATATCCTTCACAGACGAGTGTTTGGCCATTCCCTACCATCACGTTGAAGTGTGTAGAAGTGATAATAGGCAGCTTGAGAAATCTAGCAACCCGTTCTTGTATAAAATTATGAGTTCTCCCACTGTCAATCCATCTAGTTTCAGGGTTCGTGGACATAGTTGGCCCGCCATAGCATGGAAGCTAATCTCAAGTGTCTCATCGAGAGACTGAATATCGACGGAACTTGAAGAAGGAGCAACATCAGAAACCTCAACATCCTCATCCTCAATCAACAGAAGAAAGAGACGTCCCTTGCATTTATGGCCCACAAAAAATTTCTCATCACAGTTATAACAGAGGCCTTTTTCCCGTCGAGCTAGCATCTCAGTGGTGGATAATCTCTTAATGGGATATGTGGGCGGTATAGGTGTAGTGGGAAGAGGCTTAGTGGGTTGTGGTGTGGGTAATAATGGAGGTAGCATCTCAGTTTTGGGTGGTGTGTATGGTTTCGCCCATTGTCTGTCAGGCATAGGTCTGCTAGGAAATCTGCGATCTGTTAACTTATCAGCATACAATCTAGCCAACCCCATGGCTTGAATCAAAGATTGTGGTTTGTAAACTTGGATTTCGTTGCGAATATCATGTTTGAGACCTGAGACAAAACAGCTGACTAAAACATGTTCAGGAGTACTTGGGATTTTATTGGCCAATTGTTCAAATTGCTGTTGGTAATCAGTAAGGGAAGACGTTTGAATTAGCTTACAGAGTTTACCTAAGTGGTCTTCATATTCAGAGGAGCCAAAACGCTTTTCCACGGCAAGTAAAAACTCAGTCCATTCGACAATTAAATTGTTCTTGTGCATCCAGTCAAACCAATCTAAAGCAGGGCCATCGAGATGAAAGGAAGCAATCAACAATCGTTGAGGGTTAGGGGTATTATAATAGTCAAAATACCTTTGAATACGAGAAATCCACGCGGTTGGGTTGTCGCCAGAGAATCGTGGAACATCAAGGCGCATAGTTTTGATAGAAGGTGGGTGCGGGAAGGGATGGGTATTGTGTGGTGGAAGTGGCTGTTGGGAAGGGATGGCTTGTTGTATTTGGACTGGTGGTGTGGAAGGGCGACGAAGGTGTTGTTCCACCCGAGTTTCCAATGTTTGCAAGCCTAGAGTAATATCACGTAGAGAGTTGGTCAAGGACTCGATGTTGGCGTTTTGATAGGTAAGGAGAGTTGCTTGGTTCTCTTGCATCGCTGTCAGCTTTGTCAGAGCCTCTTCAATCCGCGCATGACGAGTTCCTTCAGCCAAGATGAAAGCACCAATGATAGGAGTGAGCCAATTTGAGGTGGTTGACCTCCTCTGTTTCTTTTCTAAGAGTAAGCGAGCAAGAACGTTGGGAGAAGAAGAGAATAAAAGAGATATAAAAGATGATATTTTTCCTGCCTTTCTCATTGTTCACCGTAAGGTTTATAGGATTCTTTGTAACAGAATTGCTAACAAAATTCTAACAGCTAACAAATTCAAACGTAACTGAAAAAATGATTTCCATTGTAACGTAATTAATTTGCTTTGACATAATCCACGAGCTTTCTTGGTGCACTCCGTATGCGTATGGACCTGGGCCGAGTGGTTGTTTCCTCATTCTTATCATTATCCCTGAAACTGTGGCGGTCCATCGACTTAAGAGGTGGGACCAATGGTTTCATGTACTTAGAGTTCTTCAATGTAAGTAAAAGGAATTGAATAATAGCTCCAACACATATCTGGTAGGAGTTGCCTGTCTTGAACAATCTGTAAGTGTCGAATTTGTTAATTACGACGAAATCTTTGGTATTTAGGGATGAGGAAGAAATCAATTTGTTATCTCTTAATATTTTCATGTTACTATATTCTTCACTAAAAGCCCTAAATTTGTCGACAAAACTTTTTAGCAGCGACAAAAATTCATCACAAGAATCGTCGCAAAATTACGGTAGTAAAATATTATTGTTAACATTTTTACAAAATTGTCGTAAATTATATTTCGTTTCGATCTCAAATACGTAGTCAAAAGAAAAATGGTCACCAATAATATTTTGGGACATTTTTTGTGTGGCTAAAAGTTATTAGTTACATTACCATAAATGTAATTAATAATATTTTGTGACGATTAAATTTAGTGATTGTTTTCAGAATATAGATAAAAGTTATTGGTGATGGTATTTAAGAAACGTAGCTAAAAGTTTTGGTGACAATTTTAGAATCGTAGTCAAATCTTTTTGGTACATTTTATTTAATTTTAAAAATTATTAGCGATATTTTCAAGAACATAACTAAAAAGTTTTAGTGACAAATTTTGATATGTTACTAAACATTCCTATTAAAAAAATTCATTTAATTATAAATATTGTTAATGCTTTTAATCCATCTTATTCTTTGTAATATTTAGATTTTTGATTTATAATTAACCACAAAAATAAAAATAATTAAAATTAGAAGCATTTTATATAAAATAAAATGTCATTAAATGTTAATTATGAATGTTAACTACTTACATAATTTGAGCCAAGTATTTGTTTGATCATCTTTTCAAACTTGTCCAACTTTCGTTCAGTACAATTTATCTTTTGTTCATTACATTCTAACTTTTACTCATTACACTGTAATTTAGCTTTAAGCGACTGATTCTCCTCTTGAAGCATCATTACATATATTGGTCGTGATGAGGATAAATTAATTAGCTTAGGGTCATACCCAAGATTTTTAATGTAGCCTGATCTTGTACCAAGGACGTTGTTATAAATGTTATCTACATTTGACTCATTTTCGTCAGACAATGATTTTTGCAACAACTCTTACGTCTCATTCTAAAATTTTAAAAAAATAATATTTAATTCAAATATTATAAGTTGAAACTACACAAATAAATAAACTTAAAAATTAAATAAATTTTAATACTTACATAATTATTCTTTGCTTCTTCAAACGTTTGACTTTCACCTTCCATGTAGGGTGTCAGTTTGTAGAGTGTGATCCTATCACACTCTTCTCCATGTAATTCCTTCAGACTCTATTTTATGAAAAAAAAATTGAAACATAATGAATAATTCCATGCTCCAGATACTAGAATAAACATCTAATGTATATTTACTGACATCATATAACTTTTAAATAAAGAACTTACAAATTCATTTTGTAATGTTCGAAAAAAATTCATTTTGCATGACAACAAATAATTTAGAGCCTTAGATGTGAGGAGTTTTATTTTCCTCTACTAACTTTGGCTTTCTCACACTTTTCCTAAATAAAGAAAAGAAACATTTATTAAATTATGTAACAAGAATAATTGAAGCAAATGTGAAGAGAAAGAAGACAAACTTTAACGTTGGTAGAGGACCAATAATCACACATTTGGCTCCAATTTTCTGGAGTTACTCATTCAGGAACATGTCTTCTTACCTACTCATTCGAAGGAAAAGATTTATAATATTTATGTAGTTGATAACGATAATCCTTGGTCTTTTGTTTCAACAGTAAACTCACACAACTTAAAACTTCATGGTTCTTGATATCGACGATATTGAGCTTCATCTATGAATAACAAGTAAAAGTTAAATTAATCTTTAAATAAGTAAAATAAAATTGCATATAATTAAATAAATTGAAAAATTACTGAAACCTTATCCAAAGCATTATGTGGCAAGTTGTCTTCCTTTAACTGCAAGATATGCTGAAGGCAAGGTAATTCAATCTTGACGGTGACCCCTAACTCACTAGATAATTTTGCCAATTGAATATTATCAACAGGATGACCTTGCAAGATATCAATATGCACAGACATCTTGTTGTTCATTGCAACATTCGTGTGTTGCATTTAGAACCTTTAGTGATACCTCTACCCTTTTTTTTTTTTTCCTAATGCCAATTTTGGAATCTGACAAAAAAATAATGTTAAAAAAACACATTAAACAAGTTAACATATATTTGAGGATGAGTATAATTATAGGTGGTAAAGATTAACAGACGTGAAGATCCTTCAGCACTAATTGAGGTAAATAGAGGTTGTTATTGACAAGCTTGATTGGTGGATGAAGTCGGTTATTGTTATTAGATAAGGTCAAATTGATCTGGTTGTTGTGGGGGACGAACATCTTCTCTAATTGTCACCTTCTTTCCCTTATTTCTATTGAATGTCTATAATGATATTATTAAATGATTACTCAATGATTTTCCAATATAAAATAAAATTAATTAGAATAGCAACGTAAAGAACTTGTCAATTTTTTCCTTAAATCATTTTAGAGCATTTGACAAAATATGAACGAATCATAATCAAAGATGATTGGATCTTTGGCCCCACATTTTGAATCACATTATAAACATTTTTTACATGTTCCGTTCATTATTTTCATGATTTGTTAATTGTATGAATTTGGTATATGAAAGTTGTGGCTGTGACATACCTTCCTACTTCTTCTCTTTTTGCCAAACCAGAGGTTGTCGATTATTACTCATTTAATTTTGTCTATTATGTATATACAAATCATGTTCAATTTGTTATTCTTCATCCCTTGTATTTCTCTCCACCTTAATTCTTTAGAACTTTAATTTTTAATATATTATTGTTTTGACGTTAGCTATGATTTTTTGGAGTTGGAAAGATCTTTATGAGAACCCATCCTTTTATGGTTGGTTAAAAGAAACAATGTATAACTTAAAATCTTTACAAATCTTGACTTTTCTTTATCTATAAATAACAAATCTAACAAATATAAAGAAAATTTAGATTGTATTTCAAAATCAACATTATTATGGTTGTGGTTTTTTCAATAAGGAATTTGTTACATGTATTAGTACTATTGTTACCAACTCTTTACATATTTTGTTA
This sequence comes from Erythroxylum novogranatense, assembly GCA_029891385.1. Classification (NCBI taxonomy): domain Eukaryota; kingdom Viridiplantae; phylum Streptophyta; class Magnoliopsida; order Malpighiales; family Erythroxylaceae; genus Erythroxylum; species Erythroxylum novogranatense. Next base: position 14,344,020 of record CM057232.1, on the reverse strand, counting down.
CATACTTATAAACTGAAAGCTAATAAGAAAGTAAGCATTAAGTTATTTGGTAATGTACATTTCATATAAGGGAGGCATTTTGCTTCAACCAACATAGTAATAAGAAGTGCTTCAATGATCTTAACTTATGAACAAAGTTATACATACTTCACAGCATAATTAAAAGCATCTTATACACAACCCTAATTCCAAGTGCATTTCAACTACCTATAACACATTAGGTATAAATAAAACTCAAAATAACTTCAAACAAAATGTCTAACTCTCCTATATATATATATATATATATATATATATATATATATATATATATATATATATATATATATATATATATATATATATATATATATATATATATATATATATATATATATATATATATATATATAAGCATAATGAAATACATTAGTTTCACAAAATTTATAGGAAAAAAGCTAGAATCAGAGACTCCCTTCTTATATACTTGTAAACATTTAATTCTCTAAATGGATATTGATACTTTAAAACCTCCCCTTACATAAAGATGGTTGTCCCTGGCCCATAGAGAACAATTATTAGGCTGTAAAATTGCTAATCATAAGTTAATGATCTGATTTTAATGATGGCTAATCATAAGTTAATTAAAATGGTGGCTTGTCAGTTTTCAAAATAATATAAACAACAGTCCTGTATAAACAACAATTTTTTTACCTTCAATCATCATGATTAAGATCTTGAAAATCATCATCATTAATTACACTATGATTTGACTCTTTATCACCATTATATTCAGCCAAGTGTCATCATTTTCATATAATTCATCCTTAATATAGTCTTTATCTCTTTCTACAATAAGATTGGCTTGTACTTCATCTATTTGTACTATATTAGGATCAACTTCTCTCCTATGGAATTATGATATATCTTCCCTCATCAAACATTAATCATCGCTTGCCTTCCATAGCCGATCTTCTTCATCAAGGTTTTTAATATCATCCAAACTACCTCTCTTTCTTTATTATCAGTATCTCATTTTCTGTTACGAAGCTATTATATGAACATCCGATTGCATATACTATATGTTGTGTTAAGCTTCCTTGAATCTTCAAGAGAACACAGATGGAAATGGTGGCGGTGGTGATGTCCCAATGGTTCGTACAAGATTAGGGAAATCGATTGTTTTGGAATGTGATCGATTACAAACACTATGTTTGTTCTTCGTGAGGATTATAGAGTCTATCAGTCTGATATGTATATGTATGTTATAAACATACAAAAAATTTAATAACAATAAAATAAAAATAATAAATTTACGTTGAATACTATTCTTAAATCTAAAATTGTAAAATGTTTTCAAAGTTTTAAATATATTGTTGAAAAACACATGCATGGTAGGTAATTTGAATTTTGGAAAGTAAATACTTTTGGACATGAAAAGATAAACATACCTAAAATTTTAATGTTAATGAGATGAAAATATCATAAATTTAAGTTGACTACTATTCTTAATCATTAATATTTATGAACAATAAAATAATACTACATACATATATGGTAAGTAATACAAGATGTTAACTAGAAGTTTAAGAATCCTTATGGACAAAATAATAAATAAAGTTCCACGCCTAATATTCCATTGAAAAGGAAAAGAAATAATTATTTTTTAGATTCCAAGTGACATTAGAATTGGCGAGAAAAGGTAAAAGGGTTTTCAATGTTTAATTGAAAAAGGAGTCTATTAAATAAAAATTAATTAACTTATTTTGATTTATAAAAATTTATTAGTTTTTCAAAAATTGATCAATTAATTAATAAACTGATCAGTTTTTAACAACAAAGATTATTAAACTAAATTGAGCTGAAAGGTTAAAAATTGAACCGAAAAGTTGACAGGTTCAAGATTTTTTCTGTAAAACCAGCCAAATCGATTCGATTTTTAAAATATTGAATTTTATTGTTGTCTAATTAACAATATGATATCATACTAAGACTAATAATTACTAAGTATAAAAATGACAAAGTGCTCAATTTATTTCAAAAGGAAAAATATTTCTAGGTAAAAATGGCAAAGTGCACAATTAATTCTTATATATTTAATTTATATTAGAGTTCATTCAATATTTATTGTTGTGGACATTTTAGTATTTATAATTATAATTACAACCTTAAACTTAAAGTTCTACTATATACTCTTGTTTGAGGAATGAATTTTCTCCATTGTGACATTACCTTCTCTCTTCTTAATCATCTCTTACACATATCCATTTCTCTACTTAATTAGGGTGCATTGTCTTTTGTTCTCACTTTCGAAGCCACTCAATAGAAAATGTGTTCCACCAGTAATTTTCTTTCACTTTTTTGCTAAAAATATTTTCGTGAATATTATCTTCCCTCTTTAAGTAAACAATCTTATGATAATTTTTTTCGTTAGAGATATGTGATCCCTATTCTTGTCATTGATTATGGAAGTGTATAATTCCTAAAAATAATTTCCTTTTTCATAAATCTATTGCATCCATTTTTAGAACAATTTTATTTTTTATGGGTCTATCGAAAATAACTTTTCTATAAGTTATAGGTACAGTTTCTTAGTTCTGGACCTCCTAAACCTTTTATTTCATTGCATATAATCTCGATCTCTATTTTCCTTATCTTTTTATTTGATTTTATGTGAAATTAATTATAATTGTATGAATTTCCTATTCATTATGGAGAATCACTCGTATGGTTTTCTATACTTCTATTATTATGATCTTATAAGTAATAATTAACTAGTTTTGATTTAGCATTAGTGATGAAACTCCTTTTAAAATGATTGTTATATTGAAGTGATGAGTATGGTTTTCACTTCTCTTTTTCACTTAATCCGATAATATCTTTTATTATATTTTAAAGTGCATTGTCAAATGTTATTAGATATTATGATATTTTCTTTGAACTTTAATATGCAAGACATAGAGAATGTTAACATTATAGACTAATTGAATGTTTAAAAATTTAATTATTGATAAATTATTATTTGACTATATTTATATACTTATATTGAATGTGCTTTGTTTGTTAGTTAATAATTTTTTAGAAAGTTTTAGTGCTTAATCGTTTTAAGTGTATTTGTAGATATAATTGCCTTTTTGAACCAGAAGGAGAAGAATTTAGAAGAAATCATGACATAAAATGAAAATTTGAATCAACTTGGGCATACACGTCTATGTATGTTGCTCATATAAGTCTCTGCGTCAGTGTAAAATCACCAATCTAGGTATTTTTGAAGGCACACGATCATATACACAACCATGTAAATGACCACGTATGTCTTAGAAATCCTAATTTTTACTATAAATGGACATTATCGGATGCAAATAAAGAGGAGGCTAGTTTAGAAGCATTTTTTAGTCATAAGAAAGATAAAGAATAGGCAATTCTAAATAGAGGATGAGGAAAACATGAAGATTTCATTATAAGATCTAATATATATCATCATTTAATCTAAATTGCAAGAAGATTCATTAAAGATAAAGGGAGATTTAGAATATGATTTCATTTATTTCTATTTGTTCTTCTAAATATTTGTTATTGGTTTTCTTTTCCATGTATAGGAACTAAATTGTTTAGTTCCTAAGCGTGATAATAAGTTGTGATGACAATATGATTTAATAGTTTATTCAATGCTATTTTACTGATTGATTTATTGTGATTCAATTATGCGTTATACACTTGAACAAATATATCCAAACTATTAGTTCATTATTTGATTTCACGTGATTGAAATTGAGAAATCCTTTTGTGTGAATAGATTTACCTTAATTGGAAGGAGTTACATGTAAACTTAGAGATAGGTCGACACAAATCCTCTTATTTAGGGTCAAACTTAATAGTGAAATTCATGAATCAATAATGCAATCTTAAGGGTTTTAACTAGAAAGAGATTTCAGTTAATCGACTGAAGATTAGTTGTCAATAGTCTTGAGAAAGATATTAACATAAGATAGGAATTTTTCATTGTCCAATAATTTTCATGATAAAGTATTTATTAAAGAGAGCCATCACTTAGGTATTATTTATTTGATATTGATTTTTTGTAGTATTTTTCTTATTTGAGTTTATTATTGTGTCAATCCTAGTTTAATTTTTTTAATTTTTAATTAAATCCACAGCATAATTTGACAGTTAGATAATAGAAAAAAGATTAGTACTTGTACTTACAATCCTCGTGAGATCGATTCGTACTTATCAGTGCTAGCTACAACTATACCATGCACTTATGGTTAAAACTAATAAGTCTTTATAAGCATAGAAATCATTCTCTCTTCAAACATTCTACCGTAAAATATATAGTTATATTGAATATTTCTATTAGATATTTAAGAAGACGGAAAATAACTTCAAGCTAGATCAACCTTACCACAAGTAAAGGATGCGAAGTTTGATCAATCATTTTTTTTATAATTCTATATTTTCCATTATAATTTTATCCTAAAAATACAAGGAAAATAGTTTACGTAAGTTCTCATTATCAAAATCACTAAATATATAATCATTAAATTTAAAGATCAATCATTCTTGATGCTTTCTTTTTATTTCAAAATCGGAGAAGAAAGGTAACAAGCTAATTCAATAAACAATAAACAATGGTAAAGAGATAAAAACAAACATATTAAATCCCATTGATTGTTAAACACTTACAATTATTATTACCAAAAGAAAATAGCTTAATTACTAAGGTGAACCACATAACTACTTAAACACTATTTTCTCGTTAGAATTAAAACAAAAGAAGATTTTATCACTTACCCAAGTAAAGCATGCCATCTACTATTCCCTAGTTTCTTTATATTTAAAAACAAATTAATAACTTATCTTTCTGATCCAAGAATGTGTAGGGCTACTTGATTGACCAATTGATTCCTTCTATTAGACCAATGATAGCTGAGTACTACCTTGATCCTATAAAAACAATAATTGCTTATGTATATTATTACATGGATAACATCTAAGGTCTAAAGGAAGAAGTAGAAAAGTTAGTGCTTGTCAGTTAGAGGATACAACATATGGTTGATGATGCTAGAGAAAATAGGGAAGAATTGGAAGCTAATGTCAGGAAGTGACCAAAAATAGTGCCTGATATTATAAAAGAAGCATTTATATATTAATTAGAGAAAAGATCATATGTTGACTCCCCACACTCTTGTAAGGCCTCAATGTATTGTGGATAAAAGTATATGAATCTTGGTTTCATGCTTTCCATTTCCAAGTTTCATAGCTTTTGTTCATCATTACGAAGTTATATAACCATAATAATGTCAACACTTGAAAATAAGCTAAAATAAGAAGTTATATCAACAGAATTTTTATGAATTCTATCAACAGAATTTTTATGAAAGTGTGGCTTTAAAAGACATATGCAAAATTGCATTAAAACTATGACATCAAAAATTTAAATGTAAAAAGTACACAGCACTTCCATATATCTACAAGTTGCACATCCTTATAAATGGATACCATCAATTCAAGTGGCTCTCAATATTAAGCCACTCAAAAAGAAAAATGAAAGGGCAACAAAATATGAGTCAAGGAAATCCTTATAGGCCATAAACAAAAGGTTTTCATAATGCTGGGAGTTCAATAGACCTTAATCATAATGTTATGATGATCAATTGGCCAATGTAAACTCACTTATTAATCACATATCAATGTGATTGCTTCATGTTAATATATAAGTAATATTTCAATATGTTGTAGCATAAAATTTTTAATTGAAGGTCTTAATTGATAAGAAGTTCAAAGCTTCTGAGAAGCACACATCAATTATAGGATGGTATATTTACTCCAATGCACTAAACTTTAACCAGTTTCCTTCAGACCATAATTAACATTATAAATCATTTAAGGAGATTTTCAATATAAACATAATTTAAGAGAGAAACTGAAAAAGGATAACAAAGTTTAAATTATTCTAGCTGATATCTAGGTTAGCATTAATTTAAAAGGCATGCAATTGGAGTTTCTTATGCAAATTGTAAAATATTATTAACATCAAGAAGTTTAGAAGTATTATCCACTAAGATGAATGAATACTCAGAAAAAATTTAGTGTGTGAGTATTACCTTATAAAGATACATGGGATCTTTTCAAGGAAAGGTTGATCCCAAATCATCTACTAAATGGATTACTAGATACGATCATAGCAAAGGAGTTTATGGATAGCATTTTTCAGAGGTACAAGGTGTCTTCTCATACGAAGCAGAGTACCTTGATTAAAGAGCTGTTCTCCATAAGGTATATAGGAGAAGGAGGCGTTAGAGTATACATTATTAGGATGGTTCACTTTCAAAGTAAGCTGAAGGCACTTGATTTACCTATTCCTGACAGGCACCTAATACTCTCCCACGAGAGTTTGAGATGTTCGCAACATCCTACATCTCTCAGGATGAGGCTTGGGCCATCAATGCCCTAATTTACCGATGTGTTGCAACTGAGGAGAAGATTAAGAGTTCTTCTTATACAGCCCTGTATGCTACTGCCAAAGGTAAGGGGAAGGCTAAGCCCCAATAGCCTAAGGGTAAGGGTAAGAAACCCATACTCTCTCTACAGATTCAGAATGGACAATCCAGCATTGCTAAGGGCCCACATGACATAAAGAGTATAAGGTGCTTCTTTTATAAGAAGAAAGGGCATAGGAAGGCCGATTGCTCGAAGTACAAGCTGTGGAATGTTAAACAGGAATTGTCAAGTAAATCCTCGACCTATATGATTCGTGAATCCAATTAACTATAATCACATCAAGTTCTTGGTAATTAGATAGTAGAGCTTCTAATAATGTTGCTTCCATAATGCAGGGGTTCAAATCCAGAAGAAGGTCAACTAAAGGAGAGGAGAAGTTGATGGTCGGCAACAATGAAGAGGTGGATGTTTTGTTTGTAGGAGATGTAAGATTGAACCTTGATAAGGTTTGTTAGATGAAACTTGATCTCTGTATCAATTTTGGATAAAGAGGGATATCGTTTTATATTTGATACTTGGTTGTAAATTTTATATCAATACAAGACATATCAAAACAACCTTCTTATCCTACAGACTATATAGAATGTGTCTTACTCCTAACGAAATGTATATCTCTTCTTATGTTGCCGAACCTGTTACTCCAAAGAGAGCCTTCATAAAGGAAACATCGTATATGTTGTGGCATAAACGTCTTAACCACATTTCCAGGGAGAGGGTTGAGAGATTAATAAAGGAAAACATTCTCCCAACTTTGGACTTCAATGATCTGGAAACATGTATCGATTGTTGTAAGGGTAAGTTGACCAAGATAAAGAAAAATGGTCAACTCATGCTTCTGGTTTATTAGACCTCATACATATAGACATTAGTGGTCCCTACACAGTCACGTTATGCAATGCTATATATTTTCTGACATTTATAGATGATTATCCCGCTATGGCTATGTGTTCTTGCTTAAGAAAAAGTCTAAAGTTCTTGATAAGCTTAAGATCATTAAGACTGAGGTTGATAACTAATTGTAAAAATCAATAAAGAGTGTTAGATCTGACAGGGGAGGGGAATACTATGGAAGACATAGGATTGCAGGACAAGAAAAGGGTCTGCTTACCAGGTATTTGGAATCAGTTAGAATAATGACTCAATTCACTATACCAGGTAGTCCTGAACAAAATGGTATGATCAAAAGGTAAAATCGCATCCTAAAGGACATGATGAGGTCAATCTAGAGCAAGACTAACCTACCCGAATACCTTGGGGGCGAAGCCATCAAGACAACATTGTATATCTTGAATAAAGTCCTAAGTGAGTCAATACCAAAGACGCCTTTTGAACTTTGAGTTGATAGGAAACTAAGCCTTGCACACATTCGTGTGTGGGGCTGCCCTGCTGAGGTAAGATCCTTATAAGAGTAAATGGCAACCTTGTTTTACTTGTTGTTTGGTAGGTTATCCCAACTACTTTAAGGGCTACAAATTTTACTATAGAGAAAAGAGGATAGAATAGTAGAATCGCGAATGGGTAAGTTTATGGAATATGATATCCATGATGAAGAAGGATCTTCACATCCTCCAAGAGATAACAAGACGGATACTACGATTATTTCATATTTGCCTCTTATACAATCAGGTTTGGTGGATGAAGGTCTGATTACTATGACTATATAGGCACATAGACCTATACCTGTTTAGGAAGTGGTTTTTAAGGTATAAGAACCTATGCAGTTACGCAGATCCACTAAAGAGAGGTAACTTGCTATCTTATAAGATTTCATGGTCTATTTGGGTGAGCAAGACTATGACATAGGACATGTTGTGGATCCAGTTACTTTCATAGAAGTCGTTTCTAGACCCCATGTGAACTTGTGGTGGGAAATAATGAAGGATGAGATGCAATCTATAAGGTATAATAAAGTATAGGAACTGTCAGTTGTAAATGGATATTTAAGACCAACAAGGGCACACATAGTTAAGTTGAGCAGTTTAAGGCGCATTTGGTTGTAAAGGAATTCACTCAAAGAGAAGGAGTTGACTTCAATGTTACCTTCTCTCTTATATCCTCGAAGGATGCATTTAGAGTGATTATGACAATAGTAGCTCATTATGATATGGAGCTACATCATATGGACGTTAAAATCACTTTCCTGAATTGTGACCTTTATAAGGAGGTCTATATGGAGCAACCTAAAGGATTTCAGGATCAAGGTGCAACTAAAAAAGTTGTAAGTTGACTTAATCAATATACAGTATGAAACAAACTTCCAGACAATGGTACCTAAAGTTTGATGAGGTTTTAACCTCATTCGACTGTGAAAAACAAAGTTAAAAGATGCTTATACTATAATGTCAGGGGAGCAAATTTATCTTCCTAATACTGTACGTGGATGATTTCTTGCCTGCGTCAAATGATTTGACCATATTGCATGAAGTAAAATAACTTTTAGCCAAACACTTTGACATAAAGGATTTAGGTGAAGCATCTTTTGTCCTCGGTATATAGATTCACAGGTACAGATTCACAGGGACAGATCTCAACACTCATTGAGCCTCTCACAAAGAGCATACATTGAGCAAGTGTTATAAAGGTTTAATATGGTTTAATGTAAACCTGTTATAACACCTATCTCTCATGGTGATAGATTATGTTTGGCACAGTGTCCAAAAAATGAAGTTGAGAGAGAGGCTATGAGAAATGTCCTGTACTCTAGTGCAGTTGGTAGCCTACTGTATACTCAGGTGTACACTAGACTGGACATTGCATTTGTTATTGAACTGTTGGGTTGATATCTGGCTAACCTAGGTGTAAACCATTAGAATGCAGTTAAATAAGTATTGAGATACCTAAAGGGTAGCAAGGATTATATGTTGACATACAAAAAAGTCAATGATTTAAACCTCATAGAATATACAAACTCTGATTTTGCTATATGTCTGGAGGTCAAATACTTGACTATAAAGGAGTTGATTCAGAAAGGTGACGTCGAAGTGGAGCATATCAGGACTGAGGAGATGTTAGCTGATCCATTGACTAAAGGACTTCGCCCACTAGTATTTGTTAAATATATATTCAATATGGGCGTGTTAAGGTCTTTAGACAACAATAATTAGGGATCTTTATATTTGCTCCTTAAATATTTGTACTTTTTAATGTATTATGACATTATAGTTATTTATTAATATACAATCTTTTTATCCTCAGTAATAATAACTGTGATTGTGTATAGTCATAATACATATGAAAGCCTTAAGATTTGTGTTGATCTTAAGCATTTTAAAGGTCATTAGGCATATATAAAGATTGACCTTGAACCTATGTCAGTTAAACACATACAGTTTAGTATGGATATCCATAAATTTGACATGATATAGGGGGATATAAAGTTTAATCCCATAAAGGTTGTCTAATACAATTTAGCATTCAGTTAGAGAACATAAAGTTTTTCTCTAATGTTGTTTATCATCTGACGAGAGAAAACAAGTTTTTCTTTAATGCTGTTTGGCATTTGGTAAGAGAAAATAGGATTTCTCTGTTGCAGTTTAACACATGCAATTTAGCATAAAGTTGGAGAAATCAATACCTACAAACGAAGATGATACGTATTAGATCATGCATGTATTATCCTAGTTTGTCAAACTTCATTTTTTTATTCATGTTAGTAAGGTATTAGATATTCGTGATTATATTAGACCTGTGTCATACATGACATATGTGTTTGATATTTTTTAGTATAGAAAGCCTTGCAAGACAGAATGTTGGACTTTCATTGCCCTTGGATCAAATATTTTTTATTTTTTAAATTTGGTATCAATACAATAGCGTAACTTAGCTGAGTTTCAAACTATTTTTAAAATTGAGTTAAAACGACAATCAATGATTATCTAAGGGGGAAAATGTTGGACGATTTTGTCCATTCACATTATGTTGGACAACTATTAATTGTAATTTTTGGTGTTTTTCAATAACTTATCGGTTAAGTTACGTAATTTGATCCAGATAAAGGTAATAAAGTGGCTCAATAAATTATCTAAATCAATGGGTCGAAATTCAAGAGGAAAATAAATTTTGATTAGCATGGACCAGACCTATATTGAGCTTATGATGGGGAAGTCCGATATCGAAGTTATATATAAAAGTTAAGGTCTCTTGTAGTTGCTCATATCATTCATAAGCATAAATATCCTCTGACTTATTAAGAGTGCTTACGTATTGAGAAAACTATAAAAGGTGTTAATTACGTGTCGGTGAACGTTTTCCATGAAGGTCTTAGGAGATTGGAGCTCATTTGGCCACGAGAACTACTTCAAAAGTTAAGATAAAATCGAAATCAGGTATTCTGTATTTTCTTCGTTTTTAATCCTTTCAAGAACGATGTGGGACATGTAATAAGGTTTATGCTACGTGTTAAAAGAGCAATTGGATTGAGGTTGTTAGTGTTGGAAGTTATTGCTGTCGTCCATTCGGCTTAGGGTCATCGAATTTGGTTTGTTTTACATCAACTTTTATATCATCATCATCATCACTCAGTCTGAAGTCCCACACTGAAGTGGGGTTTGGGGAGGTTTGATAGTACACAACTTTATCCCTACATAATAGAGAGGTTATTACCGGTAGACCCACATGCAGATATGATATAAATGTATGACAAAAAAAAGTCAAATAAATATAAAAGATGTAAAATAAAATAAAACAAGGTAATAAATAAATAAAATAGAATAATAACAGTTTCAGACAAAAAAATAAAAATAAAAATAAAAATAAAAATAAAAATCTTCATTATATGATGCAAGTTTAGAAACTGAGTTATTAAGGAAATAGTAGGCAAATATACCTAATATTTTACAAAGTTCTGCTTATACCTGATATGCAGCAAAGTTCTGATCGTCATTTTTCGAGTTGTGCGTGTTATCTTGCTTGGGGACTATGCTACTCCACTATTCCTAATACCAATACAATCTCATAAGTGTAATGTCAAGGAACACGATATATCGACCATGTTTGGCAATCAGTTGATTGCATTAGCTGTTAGTTAATAACTGATTCTATCAGCTGCTTTGACCAGCGGATTGCATTAGATATTTGTTAGAGATGTTTGGTAAAATTAACTGTTTAGTATTAGCTGTTTATGTGTAAAATGACTTATGAGGATATGACTTTAAAAAAATTATAAGGGTATAAATATTATATATCTTAATATTTCGTTGAATATTCTTATAGGAATTTAGATTTTAAATATTTAATTCCACAAAATAAAGTTTATAACTTTAATTAAAAACATAGCATACAATAATAATGATGATAATAATGATGAAATTTTTATGTTTATAAATTAACCATTCCTTTTAAGGAAATTTGTTTTGTTATTTTGTTAATTTTCTTTTGTAATAAATAATTTTGCCAGTGTTTTAAAAACAAACAAGAAGTTTAAAGTAAATAAGTGGTTTAGCAGTTAGATTAATACTTTTAACATATTTGCAATAACAATATCAAAATGGCATTATTTGAATTATAATCAAACCAAATTTGGATTAAGAAAAAGTTTGATTGAAAAATTAGCTCTTATCCTGCCAACTTAAACAAGATGACAAAACTTATTCTGATAAGGCCTATACTTATGTCTGTTTGGTTATTGAGAAAATAGATGTTTCTACAAGAAAATTAATCAGCAATTCACCCTACACAAGAAAATTAATAACTTGCTTTTACTTATTGTTTCTCAAGCTCAATGGGAAGTGTACATGTATAGGTTGTCAGGAAACTGAGTAATAAAGTGTAATGATGCGACATTTTGAACTTTTATTATATTGGATGGAGGCTCTATCATTACTTGATCTACGGTGAGAACCAAGAAATGGGAGAAACACAAGGAAAGAGCAAGGGAAATGAGGACATAATCAACAAAAAAAAATAGCTAATTCGTTAAAACGCTCCACTAGATGAGTTTATTCAATATCAATCGGTTGGGTCGAATAAGTCAACTCAACCAGCTTCAACCCAAACAACTTAAACAGTTTTTTTTTATAAAGTTAATCAGGTGATTTGGGTCAATCAGTTATTTTTTGACTGATCGGCCAACAATCAAACGCACCAATCGAATAAAGAGATGTGTAATGTGACAAAACGGTACAAACTCTAAACACAATTATCGATTGCTGCACATGCATCTATCCTCTCATTTCGTTAATATTGTGCTTTTTCCTTCAAAAGAGGAGCTCCATGCATAACTTATTTTTATATGTTTTTAAAAAATAAACTTCACTTAATTACATGATAATATTATATATTTTTAGTTAATAAACAATAAATGATGTGGAGAGAACATAGGAACAACTAATAAAAGTTACTTAAATCGCATAAGTAGACTCTTTGTAAAAAAAAAAAAACAAGAGGAATGTTGCATATTTTGGTGACTGGGAATTAGACCCTCACAAAGCAAAAAGTCTTGTGTAGTAGATATGTTGACTTAAACAATAAATAATGATACACCGAATTTGATATAATATTTAAATTTATAAAAAATTTCATATTTTTAGAATTTGTTTTAAATATTTTAAAATATATTATTTTAATATGAACGTTAAAAAAGGTCAAAGTTGAAATTATATTTTAATGAAAATATGGTGTTTTAAAGCACGCTTTAGCGTGACAAGATCTTTCCTCGTGGCAAAAGTATAAGAAAACACGTGGCAGTTGCTTTCCTAAACTTTTCCATCGCACGAGAGATACAATTAACCCGCACCAGTCCAAAGCATCAAATCTTTCTATATTAGACACACAGCTGAAAGCTAACTCAGCTGTCATACGTCTGCGGAAAGGGAAGGAGAGAGATGGGATTGGAGGCAGTGGGTGATCTTGCTCTTCGTCATATTCTTACAAAATTGGGCGGTAAAGACACCGCGAGGCTGGCATGTCTTAACAAACGCTTCTTGGCTTGTACAGAGGACGAAACCCTTTGGTCCTTGTTTTGTTTAGAGGATCTTGGTCTTAGGTCTCCTATTGATCCTCAGGGAAGCACTGTCCCTTCGTTTAAGGTACGAAAAATAGGTAAAGTCGTTCGTTTTTCAACCTTTTGAATTGTGGGTATTTGTACTTTTCATTTGTTTCTTGAGCTGTATTAAGTACCCAGGAATCTTTTGTTTTTGGTGAATTTGGAACACATGTGTGTCTCACGTGAAGAGCACCACAAAGATTGTAGATTGAAGTCTTTTGTTCAATTATGTTTGAAAATTTTGCTAGACGATGCTATTATCTTCATATTTGGTGGTAAATGTTGAGAGTTCCAGTGCATGTATGCATAAGCGCTTGTTGAAATTCTGCCTTTTGGGTTGTCCTTTCTCTTGCATGGCGTAGCAGGAAGCAGTTCTTCCCCTGTTCTCTGATCCAAGTGTAGTATCTGTCTAGTTGATTGTATAAGAATCAGCTGCTAAGGTGGAAAACATAGCAAGTGAAGAAATGGTTCTTCTAATTGGAAGACTATTTGATTTCACGTGTGAGGCCTCTAGGCATAGCTGAACTGAAACCACCCAATTTGGATCACACATCTGACATATTTACTTTTACTTTATCTTATATTCTTATGTGATATTATAACCTTCTTGATTTATTGAGGCTGCTAGGTATTGTGCAATTCCCTCAACGCATTAGTGTCAATACATGATGTGTTAGATTGATGATTATGGAAAAATTGAGACGTTTTTCACTCTAAACTATGGGTTAATGTCTATTGTTTTTTTAATTGCTATTATCAATCACTATTACTTCCTTTCTATCTACTGTCTATCACTATTATTTCCTTTCTATCTACTGTGTATCTTTCTCTTGATATGTAGGCAGCTTATAAATTATGGATGGAAGCTTTTGGCATGTATCCTTGGCCCCTTGTAAAAAGAGTTAAAAGATGTTGGGATAGGATCAGGAGCTGGTTGGCTACAAATTTTCCTGAGGTTGACTCCTCACTTCGAAAGGGTGCTTCAGAGGCCCAGATTGAAGAGCTGGAGAAACTTTTTAAAGTGAAATTGCCTGTTGCCACAAGAATTTTATATAGATTTTGTGATGGTCAAGACTTTAGAGGAAAAGCACCGCCATCAAGTGAGTATCGTAGTTTGTTGGGGCTGATTGGTGGTTATTTTGTCTATGACCACTTGGTTAATGTGTACTTATTACCATTAAGGAAAGTGATTTCAGAAACAAGAGAGATTATACGTCATCCTGGATTTTCTGGTTTTTCGAGTAAAAATAAGTACATTCTTGTGGCTGCTTCATCCACATTAAGTAAGAAGTTTTTTTTCCTCAACTGTACGAATGGCCAACTCTATGTTGCTACTGGAAATCTTCTAATGGATGGAGATATGCTCCCATGTGTTCCAAGTGCTTTGATATGTTCAGTCCATGATCTTAAAAGTGATAATCAGCAGGATGCCATGTTGCTTTGGCTAGAAGAACATGGCCGCCGCTTGCAAAGTGGGGCTATCAAAATTCGGGAGGAAGTAAGTGTGAGGAGTATTTGTCAGTTCCCTGAGGAGCCTCCTCTCTGTTCCACTGCCGTAACCAATGGTGTAAAGGTGAGTAATTATAGTGTCCCTTTGTGCATGTTCTGTCATTATGGCATAGATCCTCTATACACTTAGTGCAGCCACATCTTTTTCATTAAAGAGGAAGATTAATCTTGGCATGTATTTATGAAGATTGATTCCTTCGGATCAGTCAACTGTGAAAAAATTGCCCATCTTAATTATTAAATTCCAGTCATTGTAACTTCCTTTTCCTATTTCTTTCTTCCAATTCTTTTTTTTTTAAGACTGAAATATTAGTTCAAAGGTTAATGCAAAATATAAATGATATGCTTCCCTATTACAAGCTTGGTCTCCAATCTGGCTATTACAAAATCTTTTGTGCATAATTCTTATTTTTGAAATAATATATCATGGTAAAAAATTTTATCAGGTCCGTGCATCTTCTGTTTTTATGCCAGAGTTAGCTAACCTCCAGAGTAGTTCTCAAAAATACTGCTTTGCATACTCTATTCGCATGTCTCTTCTACCCGAAGGATGCATCATCAATGGTCAGCATTTTAGTTCTTGCCAATTGCATTGGAGGCATTGGATCATTCGTGCAGATGATGATGTTATAGATGATGTGGACGCAGAAGCTGTGATAGGGAAGGTATGATGCTCAATTTCTTTGTAGATGTGCAATTTAAGATTGCTCTGGGGAATATCATTCCAATGCCAATAAAACCCTTACTTGGTTCTATAAAATTCATCTATGCATTTCAGTGACAGTCAACGATTTCTCCAAGAGTTGAAGTTTCCTTTTTTTTTTTCTGTTTTCCCCTTCATATCTCTAAGTTAAAAGTTTTACACAAAAGTTCTGCCGCGAGTAAGGTGAACTATTCATCTCTTTTGGTTCAAGTTGTTCCATGTTACTTTTTTGGTTAGAACTGTATTAGATTTTAGCCTTCATGCATGTTGCTGCACACGGCTTTTTGCAGGTGTGCGCTTATCTTCCGTTGACGAACCAGATTAGGAAATTTAGTTGATATCTGGGTAAGGTTTTGAATGTAGATAATGTATTTGGAGAATAGAAACCTCAATCAATTCGTATACTTGCTTTTATTAGAACATTTTAGTGATTCTTTCAATCTGTATCTGCTCAGTTTGTGCTCATTATTCCTTACACGGGTGAATTTTGGGAGTCATGTACCAATAACTAGGAGGTCACCTTTAAATCTGAAACTGTTAGGAAAAACCAAAAAGAGGAGGTGAAATACTAGATTGCTTTCCATGTTATGTTGTATGTGGTAAACAAAATTAATGAGCACTTAATGTTCATCTGCTTATATTCTTGTTCATGCATTTGCAGTACCCTCTTTTGCATCCAGGGGAGAAGGAGTTTGTATATCAGAGTTGCTCGCATTTACCAACTGCTACTGGTTCCATTGAAGGCTCCTTCAGATTTGTTCCTGGCAGGTATATCATGCATGGGCCAAATATTTTGTGGGAATTACTTCCCAGAAGTGGCAGGGGTAACATCTGTTGATATATGGAAGTAACTTTGCACATATTTGCTTGAACTTACTTTGAATGCCTCTTGAGTACTGCTACCTAGATAGAACATAATTTGGTGTTTTACTTGTGTTTGTTGTCCCATTCAGTTTCTAGAATAGGCTTCTTTGATATACCTGACAGGCAATGATATGAATGGAGATACACCTTCCTTCGTGCAACTTAATAAATGGCACCCACTTGTACTAACCAATTAGTTTTCTTTTCTTGCTTTTGGAGATGCCCTGTCGATGAAAATCTAGACTGCAAATAACTATCATTTCTACCAAGCTGTTTTTGCTAACTGAAAACTTCTTCAAGCTTGTTATTGCCATCTTGATTTCAGCTGCTCTTTCTAAAAATAAAGAAGATATATGCACATCCTTATAGCTATGGTGAGAGAGATTGTTCAGAAAGTGGAGATGTTAATGAAATGTTGATTTATCCCTATTATTTGTCATGGATTTGTGGCAAATAATGACACTAGGAAGCAATGGTCACATCTCGATAAGTTGGTGACAATCTTCTGGACAAAGCAAACATTGATTTTGTGGCATAACTTCTAGAGTCCTGATGGCATATAGTGAGATAGGCTCATGTTTGAGTAGCCCTTTAATTGAGATAGCTTCATTCATTTGTTTCATTCTGCCCCCAAATTCGAATTTCAGTAATCAAAATTAGCTAATCAAATAGGCGAGCAATTCACGGGCTTTTTATCAATAATAACAATGACCAAATTGAGTATATATAATTTCTCTTGTTTTGCTAGCCACCCTCCCGTTAGCCGGTATTCTGGTACTGACTTACACATGTTGGGCCACTAAGTTCCTTTCACAATTTATCTTTTCTGATGTCCATTATTGTTGGATGTTCCAGATTGGCAGATCCGAAAGGAAGTGCATTTGAAGTTGAAGTTCATCAATTTCCGCTCCAGTTACCAGACTACATTTTCTGATAATCTGTAAGATAACATTCCTGTAATCTTGACATTCGTTTATATATTATGGTATCTGAACAAATGTGAAGAATATTGTTTGTTCTGCAAAAATCTTACTAATGTCTCCTAGATTGCTGCTTGTGAAACACCTGAAAGTGTGACAATACATCTTTGCCTTTTCTTCTAATTTTTGGTCTCCTGAGCATACAGTGTGGTCACCCGTGTTTTCCTTCTTATATCATCCTATATTTACAATATTTCTGTTCATAGTTTCAGGTTAAAAAGCAGAATTGATACTAAATCCATATTAATTTTGGTCTCTTCTCTATGAATAAATATGGATTTAGTGTCAATTCTGCTTTTTAACCTGAAACTATGAATAGAAATATTGTAAATATAGGATGATCTAAGAAGGAAAACAAGGGTGACCACACTGTATGCTCGTCTTATCATGTTAATACAGTGGCCTTCACTGGTTAATCATGAATAGGTGCAAAGCCCTTTAAACATTAATATCAGCTAATCTTATTTTCTTTTTCCATTACAGTCAAATCCACTAGGAGGCTACTACTATCTACCAAACGCTCACCTACTACGAAGATTCAAACCCCATAGAGCTTTTCTCATATCTATATCATCTATCAGAACCAAGTTCAATATTGTTTTACCTGCACTTAGGAGAACGGGGACTGGAACCTTGTAAGTACCCTCTCAATGTTTCTGGTACAAATAATATAGCGGGCATGGAGAGGGCAATGCAAGTGCTGGCGAAGATACTTTGTAGGGCAAGGCAGTGTCTGAAACACTACAACTTGGAAGACTGACAATTCTATAAGCAATGGATCTTTTGTATTTACGAAGAAATTGACCAAGAATGAGTGACTAAGAAGACTTAACTATCATTCAGACGATTTCATAATTTGATTGGAAGATATGGTTTCTCAAGGTAGTGTGTTTGGTTTTGTCATTATGGAGTAACTAAGCTTAGGGTCCGATGATCTTAAGTGATCATAAAGCAGATTAGTCACTATCTACATTATGGTTTAGGACTTTTTTTTTTCCTTATAATTTTGGTTGTTCTCAAAAGAAGAAAAATTAATAATAATAATGATAATAATAAATCACGTAATCAAGCTAGATAGGTAAGAAAGGCTTAGGTTAATTCTCTAAAAGATAAGTACTGCTTATTTATAAATTTAGGCAAACTTTAAGAGAAAAGAGTTAAAAGACTTTGTCAAAATTATAAGGATATTTTACGAGGAATCATTTATCTAACATTTTGTATGCCAAAGTTATTTTATTACGGGTCATATGTCATCGGTAAGTTATAATCTTTTAAGAGAAATTATTTATCTAAATTTTTATATGTCAAAGTTTTTATTACGGGTCATGTACTCGCAAGTTTTAACATTATCATATTATTCTTGATCACTTCTTTTCAATTTTTCTTAAATTTTCCCTTTTTTCTTATTATAATCTTTAAGCACGATTTTCTTGCATTTTTTTGTTGGAACGTCTAGATGTCTCTTTTTAACATTTCTAAACTATATAAGCTTTGTCTCTTTATATTTGTCAACAATATTAACTACTTTTAATTTTTTTCTTACCATTACTTTCATGACCTTATCTTTCTTTGGAAGGTTGCATATCTTATAAAGTATCTTTATCTGGGTCACCATTAGTTTAAGACTGTGCACTTGTTTGATTGTTCAATAGTTCATCTTATAAAGTATGGCCGACCTAATCGTTAAACAATAATTTTTTTTTGAAATTTATTAAACAATAGAATTTATCTTTAAGTTTGAATGGTATCTTCTTGTCACATAAAATTTCTGATGTACTTTTTCATTTAAATCACCCTGATTTGATCCGATGAAGTATGTCTTCATTAATTTTTCCGTTACTTTAGATGATAGAATCTAGATATTTAAAATACTCCTTTTGTAAAATAACTTCTTAGCCCTAATTTACCTCTATTTTAATACGGTAAAGAGCTATTAAAAAATAATGTTTAACTCAAAATAGTGTCGGATGCAATACTAATTAGGAAAATGCGATTTCAATCATAAAATATATGTATTAAGTTGTCACGGTAGGATGTAATCACAAGTTTAAAAATGCAAGTTTTAAGTAACAAAATGAAATTATTAATTAGGAAAATACAAATTATAAAAATTATTATAATAATGTGTTGGTTAGTTAAAGAATATGACGTAATTATTAGTCCAGAAAATGAATTTTTGTCAGATATTATTAGAAAAAGGCTTTGGATAGTCAATGATCTGCTTTAAAAGTCAAATTGTATGCTGTAACAATCTTTCTCGAGCTGTCTCTTTCGTCCAACTTTATGTGTATGTCAAATGGTTTCTTGTCTTTGTTTGCTCTTCTTCTGATTTTCCCTCCTAATCATTGGTAGATTATGACTTTTGACTACCCATAAAAGTAGTTAATTTCAATTTTATAGACAATCAAAATTATAATAATTTATTTAAATGGAAAGCAAATGTCTTGTAATCTACTTTATATTTTGTCGACTAGGCAAACGGGTTATACCAAAATCTTTTGGGACATCATTCTCTTTCTTTTTATTATGTACAAACCTTACTTTATTTTATCTTAGTCATATATTTATATGAATTTCATATAAATATATAACTAAAATAAAATAAAGCAGGATTGGTACAAAATAAAGGGATAGAGAATATGAAGAATTTCTTTATAAAGAAAGTTATTATATTAGTATATTGTATAATTACATATAATATATTTTCAATTTGCATATAACAATCACAATAATAATAATATTTTAGTAGAAGTTTTGTTAATACACTAGATATGGAGAGATCCAAAATTATGCAACCTTGCGAGCTAATAAGTGTTCATCGAAAGGAATTGATTCTTTTAACTCTTTCTTCATTTTCTCCCATATATTGACTGATCTTCGTAGAGGTTCTAGTTCTTCACCAAAACTTAACAATGACTCATTATTAACGAATAAAGATGAAGAGATATTGGATGATATGGTGGATAACATTATAGTAAATGAACATTAGTTCTAAGAGATAAAAATCATGCATGACCCTTAATTAATACAAAGATTATTTTTATAGACCTATATAAATAAATATAAATAAGTACGTATAAATAAAAATAAAAATAAGTAATACAATAAATGGAACATGATAAAGAATAAAAACAAATGATAAATTTAGTAAATAAATACATATGCAAAAATAAAACAAGTAAATAAATAAAACAAACAATTTATTACAATAAAATATTTAGGCTAATTAAGGAAATGTTTAGGCTAAATAACTAAGAGAGAGGTCTTACATATTAAATATTTAGGCTAAATAAGACACAAGACTCCAAGAAAAATAATAAAAGACTTATAAGAATGAGAAAATTTTCTTCATATGAGATTCTTTACCCGTATCTTAGTGCATCAATATTTTTCAATTGAAGGTTATGTCCTAAGTAAATTTCAGCGGAGTCATATCATTCTTAATCATTTCCTCTCAATTTTTTTAGGCATTTTTTTTCCTCTTATAGTTCATAAGTATAATTTTTTTCGCATGTTTTCATTGGAACGTCAAGATATCTCATTTTTACATGCCCGAGACAACTAAGTCTTGCTCTCTTAATTTTTATTGATATTAGTCATATTTATTTTGTCTCTTACCCTTATATTCTTGATTTTATCTTTTTTAGTGATGTTGTACATTCAACAAAGTATCATTTTTGCCAATGTAAACTTTCGACTATAAACATGTTTGATAAGTCAACAATCTGCCCAATAAAACATGGGCGGTCTAATTGCTAAATAATACTAATTTACCTTTAAATTTAAGTGGTATCTTCTTGTCATATATACAACGAACAATGTACTTATCGATCTCCCAGTTGCTTTAAATGATATATTCTAAATACTTAAAGCACTATTTATGTGATATAATTTTCGAATAAATCTTTATCTTCATATCGAAAGTCACACTATAACTCAAAAAGTTATAGTACTTAGGGGGTGGTTGGTTAGTACGGGAAAATGGTAATAAGAATAGGAATGAATACAGTGATAAATGAGAATGAATATTATCATTATAATATTCATGGTTGGTTAAGAAGAAATAATGATTATCATTATCATTGATAGTGGTTGATTTGTAAAAAGATTATAATTAATTAATTACAAAATAAATTATATTTTAATTAATTACAATATTTTAATTAATGAATTAGTTATATTTTAATTAATTATATTGCAATTAATTAATTAATTATAATATTTTAATTAATGAATAGTTATTTTAATTAATAATAATGTTTTAATTAAATATAATGTAAATAAATAAATAATAATAATATTTTAATTAATTATATTGTAATTAATTGATTAATTAATTATAATATTTAATTAATAAAAATATTTTAATTAATTATAGTGTAATTAATTATTTAATTGATTTCACTGTAAATATGAATTTTGAAATTAAAGGTTTACTTATAAAGTTATTTGGCTCATATTATACCTTTTATCTATCCTCTATATATAAAAATTAAAACATAGTAATCACTCACATTCCTCTCTCCCATTCCTCTGGATTATGAGAGGAGTGGAGGATTGCCCAAATCCAAAGAATGAAACTCTTCAACTCTAATATATCCCTCTAAAATTTTAGGTTGACATTGATAGTCTTTTTTGTCTCATTTATAAAAACAATATCATAACCAAACAACATATCTTAAGGCATATCTCCTTAAATATTCCTGACGAGCTCTTCCATTATAACTAATTTATAAGATATATTCTTTGTTTTTATACCTAATAAAGTTATTCAATAATTCTTTAAATTTAATATAGAAAATAATTAATTAAAATATCAATTATATCAATTAAAATTGCATCATTAAATAAATTAAGAGATAGGGGGAAAATGATGGAATAACTAATAAGCATAATGAATAAAAGAAGGTATAATGCATTGGGCTATGTCCCATCTTTTCACCAAAAAAAAATAAAAAGAAGGTAGTGAGCATCTGTCCATGTGAAGTGACTTTGGTTTGGTTTGGCTGTGTAGTGAGCATCTGTTAGTGTGAAGTGACTTTGGTGTGGTTTGGTTGTGGTTTTGGTTTTGGTTTTCGTTAGAATTTATTTCCTTTTAATGCTAAAAGTCTCAGATTTCTATATTTCCAATACAAACCATGTAACTCATAGGCTGCCTCAGAACGGAATTTTCTGCCTTTGATTTTCCCGGAAAGTAAACATATTTTCCTTTCTGCCTCTCGCGTGTTCCTTAATTTTACCCTTCTAGATATTTAGTTTTTCATTTTCTCTTTTTTTTTTTTTGGCTTCAGATTCAGATCTCCACTTCTTTTGGGGTTGCTGTTGTTTGATCTGTCTTGATGTTTCAAGGTTTAATTTGTTCTTTCTGATAAAGAAAAAGGAAAAAGAGTTCTTTTTACCTGTTTCTTTCTCTGCGTTTCTAGTTTTATTTTCTGATACTGATTCCTATTTGTTGTTTTTTTCGTCTTGTGAATTGTGATAGTTTTTTATTTCCATCTTTCACTTTCTATTAAAAATCCAAGCTTGGACTTTTATTCAGACTTGTGAATATTTGAGTGGTTTGAGAGCTTAATTAGGGTTTTGGAATTCTCAAGATGGATAAGGATAAAACCCAAGCTCAAACTGCTGGTTTGCCACCACCATCTGGTCGATTCTCGAGCTTTTCACCATCCGGGAGTTCTTTTAGTGTAAAGCATGAGCCTTCATTATCTACATTCAATCCAATGGCTGCAGGAGCTGTTGCAGACCCTAGTCGTTTTGGCCATGGAGCTGATTCTAGCAACTTTAGTCATGATATTAGCAGAATGCCTGATAACCCACCTAAGAATGTTGGTCATAGACGTGCTCATTCAGAGATTCTCACATTGCCTGATGATCTTAGCTTTGACAGTGATCTTGGTGTTGTTGGTGGTGCTGATGGGCCGTCTTTGTCTGATGAGACTGAGGAGGATTTGTTGTCAATGTACCTTGATATGGATAAATATAATTCTTCCTCTGCTACATCGGCTGCTCAAGTGGCAGAACAATCAGCGCCAGTAGGGGTATCACCAGGTTTAGCTCCAACTTCGGTGACAGGGGAGGTTGGTGGGCCTAGTGAGAGGCCTAGAGTTAGGCATCAGCATAGCCAGTCGATGGATGGTTCGACCACTATCAAGCCAGAGATGCTTATGTCAGGTCCAGAAGAGGTCTCTCCTGCTGATTCTAAGAAGGCTATGTCTGCCGCCAAGCTTGCTGAACTTGCTCTTATTGATCCTAAGCGCGCAAAAAGGTATATTCGGCTTTCGGGTATTGTCTATTTTATTGTTGGAGTTGTTGTTTTGAGATGATTTTTTATCGTAATTTAATGCTACGATTGTCATATGTGAATGGAAATCCAAGTTAGATGTCCCTGTTCTAGTATTGCTTGGTTTGAGATTCTTTTGAGTTCTGGTTTCTTATGGAGAATGTATACTGGAGAATATGTGGTTTTCCTTATTAGAAACTCATTTCTTAGCAAATACAATTGATGTGATCGTATGTAATCTTGTAAGCGTCATACTGCCAATAAAATTTAGGTATGGATGGATAGCACTTCAAGTTCATGGCATTTCAACCTTTTTAAGACCTGGCTTACAATTTACGCTACCCTCCAATTGTTGTAAATTATATGGGAGGAAAATAGGGACCATGTTTCCTTTCTTAGTTTGTGTTTTAGATTGACATCTTATATGCATACTTATTTGTTTATTATTTTTGATATAATAGGATCTGGGCAAATAGACAATCAGCTGCAAGATCAAAGGAACGAAAGATGCGGTATATAGCTGAACTAGAAAGGAAAGTACAAACACTGCAAACAGAAGCTACATCACTGTCTGCTCAATTGACTTTGCTTCAGGTAAGATGCATCAATTTAATTTTTCATCAATGTCTCCAAACCAGCGAAAGAACAGTCAACTGGTCGAGTTGACCTTCAATTTAGAGTTATCCTGTATATGTATATGAATGTATGTAGAAGTTTTGCTGCTTAATTAATGTCTTGCTACCATGAGAGCGTTGTTTTCATGTTTTCTATTTCAAGGACTGTCTGTTGTTCAAACCCTGCCTTTGCTATTTAATTGCTGGCCTGAAATTAGTTAATGCTTTAAAATGGAAAGATGTGAAGGTCAACAATTAAAAGGAAGCTTACCAAAACACAATGTTTAACTTCTGTATATATTCGAGAAATTTGATATATTTGACATAAATGTCTGGCTCTATATCTGTTAAGATAGATTTACGTTTTAAAATAATTTATATTTTATCCCAGTTCAATATCGGTCCAACTTCAGTTTAATCAACCCTCTCCCACTCTCCCTCCTCTTCGATATCCCATTCAGATTTGTAAAATATCGCTTCACATTCTCATAGGGAGTCGTTCATTCAGATGAAAGTTGTCTGTTTTTTGTTGAGAATTATTGAATTACATCATGATTTTATTTGGAACGTGTAGAAGCACGCAATGAGTATAACATGTTTGGATTTTCTTTTTTTTTTTCTTTGTGATCAGAGGGATACAAATGGCCTGAATGCTGAAAATAGTGAATTGAAATTGCGTTTGCAAACAATGGAACAACAGGTCCATTTGCAAGATGGTAAGGATCTGTTTCCATTTGTGATGATCACCCTTTGGAGTTGCTTTATGCCTTCCATAGTATGATGTATTGCCTGCATAGAAACTAAAAGTTTGCGTGTGTGTACAAACTGCTTTTTGTTACAGTGAAATGCTGCTGACTGTTAGACAATGTCAAAATTCTTTCCTTTACATCCATGTTGTTGATATCATTTGATTGATGAAAAAGTTGAAGGCATCTACAACTTCTAATTTGCTAACTTTCACGCATTTAATGATGAAATAGAGTTTAGCCCAGTTCCAATTGCCACGTGCTTATGAACTGCCCTTTTCTTTTCAGCTGATTGAGAAGATGTTATTTACCCCTCTGGCTAGTTGTCAGAATATTGATTTATTCATTTCGACTTTATATAATTGATGATACAAGTTAACTTCTGTCTGTACCTGTTATCATTGTGAATATTCAACAAATTTGAGGTTGTTTAGAGTTTTGTGATTCAGTTCAACAACTTGATGTATTTTGTCTCTACGAAATAGACAGGTTCATGATCAAGAATGGCATTGCGAATAAGGATTTGGCATAACAATTTTCAGTGAACATTCAAGCTGTAGGCTTAGTTTCCACATGAATGGAAATATCTTGATCTTTCAACTAGATTGTTGTAGTTCACAATTGCATATAGCTTTTGCGAAGCAGTAGGAGTAAAGTGGATGATTACTTTTCAACTGGGAGACTACATCAGGATTGAATATAACTGTGTCACATTGCCTATTGGTGTGGTTCTATATAAGAAAAATTCTGTTAGACTGGAGATGGAGATATGGTGTGGTTTAGTTTGAGTTGTCTGGTGTCTGTACTTCCACCATATTTCCTTTGGTTGTTTGTTTGCGGAAAGGGAAGTGAAAAGGAGATATGCATTAGAATAAATGACTTATCAAGGCATAAATTCAGCTAGAAAACAAACCTGAATTATTATCCTGCTGCAGAAGTGACACGTGCTTAACCTCAATTCAAATTGCTTTTTCATTAGCAAATTTATGCAAATCAAATGATCCCTGTGTGTGCAAAAGATTGCGTGCAAATTTTAAGCTCCTTCAATTGATAAGTTTACTAGGTCTATTGTTTGAGGAACTAAAATTTCCTCTCTCTCTATTATGTGATTTTAAATTTGTTACCAGAGTTTGTTCATTATATTGTATGCTTTTATGTACATAGTCAACAATGTATAGGCTAGTTTTCCAGTTATCATAGGCTTCTTCTCTTCTATAACTTGTCATCTCTGTTTCGCTGACATCTTTATTGATTTTTGTGCTTTTGATATCTTTTTGTTTCTGATTGTAGTTCCTTTTTCATGCGTAGATGTCCTGGGAATAGATTGGTTTTGTTTGTTTGCAGTTTTGTCTGTCAATCATTTGTTTGCATACCCTTTTCCCAACTTCTGAAGTTGAGATGATCGTGGTGGATGGATCAAATTTTAAAGTCTCGACTGTTTACAGGATTAAGGAAAAGTAATTGTTGCAAGGTTTAGTTGCAAAGAGTCAAGACATTCTGCTGTTCTATAAGGAGGTTTTAGTTTTACTAATGTGCCAACGGATTGTGACATATCTTGATGACGATGCAAGTATCCTTTATGCACAGTTAGAAATTTAAGGAATTGTGTCCTGCAAGTTGCGTACATGTATCCTGCATTTCAAGTTTTCACTAATTGCAAGAACTGGACTTCTTATTTTCTGGGTTTTAATAAAGCAATTGTATTCTCTAGTTTTCTCATCTTGTTACCTGTCATAATTTACTTGTGGTTTCTTTTCTTTCTAGCTTTAAATGACGCATTGAAAGAAGAAATTCAACATCTGAAGTTATTGACTGGTCAAACTTTGCCAAATGGTGTACCCATGAAATTTTCTTCGTTCAGTGGGGGTCAGCAATTTTATCCCAACAGTCAAGCTATGCATACCCTTCTAACTACACAGCAGTTTCAACAGCTTCAAATCCATTCACAAAAGCAGCAGCAGCAATTGCACCATCTTCAACAGCAACAGCAACAGCAGCAAGCTGGAGATATGAAAATGAGAACAACATTGATGCCTTCTTCAAGCCAGAAAGATAACTTATCCGACATGAGCTCTTCAATGACAAACGATTGAGAAAGTAAGGACTAATGTCCCAGCTAACGATGGGCATCTGCTACTGTTTGGAATTGGAATCCCAGTTGCAATTTGACTTAGGACTATAGCCCATGTATTCTTCCTATCCCCTTAGTCATGCATTCATATTCATTTTAGGCTGTTTTATATTCTAAAATTGGTCAGACAGAGTTATGTGATGTATTGGTCTAGTTTGTGTAGCAACCTTAATGCAATTATAGGCCTCGAGATGGAATTTATTGATTTACCTACGCCTTTTAGAACAATTTAGCTCCTGTAGCGACAAAATTATGGGAAGAGAAAGAACTGAATATAAATGTGCACAAGTCTGCTTTTGGCCCACTCGGGACACACAGCAGTATGGGTTTGTGCTTTCAACTTATTAGTTTCTGTGGAGTAACCATAAAACATCACTGAAGTATCCTGTTCCCAGTTTCTGGAAGACTTTAAATTTTCCCTTTTGAGTTTCAGCTTAGGATGCTCATTCCCATCGACCTTTAAAACTTGTGAATGTGATCGTATCTGATGACCAACATGAGTCTAAAATTGGTAATGATTTGCAGTCAAAAGTTCCACCATTTCAGTTAGCTATTTTACATTTTGTTTAGATGTGATTCATTCTCAGTTCATAAGTCTGGAAATGTCTTTAAATGATTTATCTTGTAAACATCTAAGAAAAGTGCAAAGTAGACATGTTATTGAGGAGACTTGAGGATGACGTTACTGAGGAGACTTTTTCTAAAGATTAAGTCTAATGGGGAAACTCGAAATTTTCTTCGGACCCTTCTAAGAGTATGACGTCTGGATCTCCCATTATCGATACAACCTGCAAGATATTGCAGAAAGAATTGGTTCAACTTGCTTTCTTTTCAGACTAATTGTAGTTTCAGCAGACTTGGTGCATTGGCTACAGCATCATCTGTACTGGGTGGTTACCACCCAGCAATCTACATGACCGAGTAACCAGGGCCACCTCCTCCTTCGGGCACAGTCCATTCAATATTTTGTTTTGGATCTTTGATATCGCATGCCTGAAATACAATGTCAGCAGAGTTGATTAAAACAACTTAAAAGTACAGGTTCTTTGTTCCCATTAAGTGATGGCAGAGTGTAACCAAGCTCGTGCTTAAAATGCAACCTTCTACTCTTTGGATTCACTGTCTATGATTGCAGTTGTGCACATATTCAAGATGTAGTTTCTAAGTACTAGACGATATCTAGCAATACCTTGCAGTGCAGGCAATTCTGAGCATTGATCTGTAACTTCGGTTGACCAGTTTCATTTGAGACATACCTAACAAAACCAAGGTCACGAATATGTCAGAATAACTCAAGATACAAGCTAAGAATGAATATGAATAACCCGTAGAGATGTCAAAACACATCTCTATAAGAATAGAATTTACTCGTATACACAAGCAGGACAATATCGCGACTCTGGTGCAGCATATTTTGGCAAATTTACAAGCTCAGGAATCTTGGGATCCCTCAACCGTAGATGAGCTGGCTGATCATGGTCATTATTTGTGCTGCTCCTGAAGAAGAATTAGTGTCACCCAGGAATTAAAATGAAATATGCCACACAAATTGGATAACTAGAGAACAGCCACCAATGAAATTCAGCACATGTGAAATTTCACTGAAAATGTTTATGTATTGACTCCTCCAATGAACTCCCACAACAAGCAACTGATATTAAGAAATTTATCAACATTAAAGAACATCTATATTATGCAAAGGATCAACCACATAACCCTGCATCAAGTCTATTGTTTCAGTATTCAGCCCTTTCAGCCCCTCATCACATGATTATGTAGGCAAAATGAAGCTGATAAAAACTCATATAATCACTTCAACTGCCGTAAGCTTTTGAACAAGTGAAGCTGACTGTTCGAGAATGGGCCAATAATGGTATAAAAAACTAAAATAGCAATAGTTAACACATATTCATACATATTTACACATCATATATTCTCAAAGAATTGGCATTTCTTATACAAATTGTAGTTTAAGAGATACCCCATTTAAGACAGTTTGAATGATGAATTTCATAGGCAGGAGTTGCTACTCTAGATACCTGTGCAGAGAGGTCGGTACATCAAAAGAAAAAACTCCATCAGGCTTCGGATATTCAATTGGAGAGTGAAACTGTGCAATCTGCAAGGAAAAAGTTCAATCAACATTAGTAAACCGTTTCATTTGTCCCTCAATACAATTACTTAAGACTTATATAATAAGAGAAAGGCGAGGGATTCCTGTATGGTGTTTGATTGAAGGGCAATGGACATCAACAATACAAATTATTGCAAACAGATCAATCCTAAATGTAAAGGCAGTGCACATTTTTAGGAAAAGTTCAGTATGACAGAAACGAGGGTTTTAAATAATAAGATAGCTGGTAAACCATAACTTTGGATCTTTTTTACGCACTTAAACTAATTGCTGCCATCTTAATTGTCTTGCTGCTGAAGAACCAGTATGATTTGTATCATAATTGCAACAATATCTTTTCCCAAAACAGTTTCTACTTACATCTGTTGCTTCATGATCAGGCCTCCCATGCTTCAGTGTGAAGGAGGACCTCCCTCTTAGTATATAGCTGGTAAGCACAGAATTCAGACGAGAGAAGTATTCTCTATAATTACATGCAAAAAGGAGCAAGCTTCCTACAATGAAAACAATCAACAAAAAAACCAGTAACATTGAGGTCTTACTGTTCTAAACCACTTATCGCCAATCCAGGAATAAGACCATATTCGAAAGCCTACAAGACCAAAAATGCTACTTAGAATGCAATACGACATCACAAGTAGAACTCAAGGAACTGATCTCTATTGTTTCTTAACCAAAATCTAATAAAGAAGAGAAGACAGCAAGGCACTTACAGGTCTGTAGTTACGAGCTCTGTGAAGTTCTTCCCATACCCAAGAACTCCTTAAAGTATCCCAATACAATCCTAAATTTGTACCTTCATGAAGGGTAGCAAAGGTAGCTTCCGCAGCTAGCATTCCTACAAAAACCATTCAGGCTACTAATACACTCAAGGGACAAATAAAATTGTATGCATCATGATTAAAATTCTACAGTCATTTCTTAAACAGCCATACTAGATAGTTTTGAAGTTAGCCAATGATGAAACACATGTTGCATATTAACAGGAGATAGCAATGATATTCCAACAGTAGCCATGTTAAATCTAACAATATCAACCATTTGCTTTGAATCCTTAAATTTTAAAAGTAAAACATATAGAAGAAATGATGCACTTTTTCACACATGCATATAGCATGAAAATAGAAAAGAATAACAGAAACTATAGCTCAAGACCATTAAACTATTGCTTATCCAATAGTATCATATACATCTATTGCTTACAGAAACAGGGCATTTTTGCACTGCATCTCGTGAGCATGAAGTATGACACTACAGATTGTCATGACATCCAGAACATCAATCTCAAGTCCCCAGAAGAAAATTTGAAAGTAAGGACAAGGTTGTGGTATTCAAACGTATTTGATTATAGCTTTCTCTGAAGATTGTAGAGCAATTTCCTCTGATACATATGTGATTCTGACAAGAAATGTTATAAGTAATGTCCAAAATGCCACAAAATAGCATTTCTTTAAGCAGCCTATGTGAATATTAAGCAATATTAATTTTTTATGACTGATAAACTAAGCCAGAATCTAAATGAAAACTTCAGCTTTCTCTTAAAATAGTTGATCCAGATGCATCGAGATTATCCGGAAATGAATGTTGTTTATAATCATCATAAGAATTCAAATACAGAACCTATGATGCCGTCAAGTTTATTTCTGTGTTTCCTAAATTATGTCAGTTGAGGTGTTTATAATCACTATAAGAATTCCAATACAGAACCTATGATGCCATCAAGCTTATTTCTGTGTTTCCTAAATTCTGTCAGTTGAGGGAAATAGGCAAATTAAAAATTGCTGTACCATATGACTCCAAAGATGATTCATCTTGTTGATTCAGGGCATGTTTTTAGAGAGGCAATGGCATGAGCACAACACAGTAAGCATGTGGAATGTACCTGATTTCATTGC
The DNA here is from genome assembly GCA_029891385.1 of Erythroxylum novogranatense. Taxonomy (NCBI): domain Eukaryota; kingdom Viridiplantae; phylum Streptophyta; class Magnoliopsida; order Malpighiales; family Erythroxylaceae; genus Erythroxylum; species Erythroxylum novogranatense. The sequence goes on along the minus strand of CM057232.1, from coordinate 14,312,696 downwards.
AGTATGTGTCCCTTTTATTTTTGGTACATTCAGGAAACCAGCAGAGCAGCCAATAATTGTTCCCCCAGGGAAAACTGGATATGGAATAGACTGAAATTTACCTATCATCAAATTCATACTTGCGTTGTATGTGTATGATATTTTATAGTTAAATTCAAATAAATCCTTTTGGTATGTTGGTGACAATTATCATAAAATAAGATGCTTCAGCCACAAAAAACCCAATTTATCATACAGTACTAAATACACACCTGGATACCACCTTCATTTAGACTTCGTGCCCCATACTGGACTACATTCCCACCCTCCAGAAGTGGTTTGATGGAAGGATGATGTTTAAATTTCTAAAAACAGAAGTAGATGAGTGGAAGTGGGATGAAATTTCAAAAGCTTGAGAGAAGAATTGAAAGTCGAGAAGATAATATGAATATATAAATGCTTTTATGTAATAAAAGAAAAAAATTGTCAATAACCAAAAGAGCCATCAAACTTGCCAAACCAAACTCTATCATCAATATTGCTAGGGATTGGATTCGTGAATTTCAGCTATTACATGGAGTCAAGGATTAACTCCAAAGATATTCCTCAATCTATGGAACTAACTTAAGAAGCACCAGAAAATGTCGTGCCAATCTCTGTCTAGCCCCACCAATATCCAGCAATAGATAAGCTAAATATGAAAAAATTGAACATCATAATATGAAAATTCAGTCATTTAGTTTCTCTTTTGTTTCCCAAGTTTCTTTTCATTTTCATCAAAAATTACCAGCTGTTGTCACATGTACTTCATAGCAAGGCTCTCTTCTAGAACAATCTAGGGATAAATGAGTGTCTAATTTGTAAAAAAATCGGAGATTGGGCTACAAGCTGATTGATAACCAAAATGACCAATAGATTGTGCTCTGACCTAACAATTGAACCAACAATTAGATGAAAACCTTCATCAGTGGTTCTGGCAACACTACAGGTTATGTGATCAACAGAACTGAGACTGGGAAAGTTAGGAATACAAAGAAAGAGAGATGATAAATGAGGGAACTTCAGTTATTACTTATATCTGAACTCTAAGATCCCTCTTATCCTTGTTCACAACTGAATCACATGATCAGTTGATATTTGATGCTCCCAAATAGAAATGATAAATTTAGAGTGCTAAAAAGAGACAGGTCCAGATCACCTGAAATTCTTCATAAGGATTCAAATAAGGATTGTGATAATTCAGAGCTACCACAAGGCCAATTGAAACCTGTAAAGACCCAATAAAGGAAATACAATGATGAGTACCATGCATTCAGAGGCATCCACTTTTTGATGAGTAGTCCCTAACTAAGACATCAAAGGAAGAAAATATTTCTAATGATGTTTAAGCAATCGATGTAAATCAAGGTTCAAGAATGAAGTGCATATTTACCAAAAACTCCTAGATGCAAATGGACAATACTTGGAAATAAATAGCCTTGAAACTGAAACTCACTAGAGCAACTTTAAGCATACAGCGGTGGGTGTGATTATGTGCTTTGAGCTCATACTGTGATGATCCATGAATAACTCAAACAATTTGTATCCAAATATTATCATAATAATGAAAATGTAGAATTGTTACCTGGTTATCTTTCATGTGGTACAGAAATGATCCTCCATATGTTTTATGATCCAAGGGCCAACCTAATGTGTGAAGCACAGCACCAGCTTTATGCTTACTTTCATCAATTTCCCACACCTGACAAAGTTCCCCAAAAAAATTTCCCATGAATCTTAGTTTAACACCAAGTCTGATTGTGAATTTAATCACATAACAAATTATTTTTGTACAAAAACACTAATAATATTGTGTACATAATACAACCAAGCTTAGTTGAAGTGATCAAAAGCTGCTAGCTATACAAGCAATAAATATGGTTTGTTCATTTAATATATATCAGTTTACTAAAGTTCTTTCAGGCCAAATCTCCATAAATTAAAATTAAAGATAATAAAATGCAGAGTTGTTCTGAAGCTGGTCACCTCTTTAATTCCTAAAGCATAAGTCTGATGCTGTGCGTGCACCTTCTCCCTCAATCCGTATTTTTTAATTATTTTCTGAAAAAAAAAAAAAAGCCTGCATTGACTATCAAGCTCAGAAACCAACACTGCTGCAGCTATAAAGTTGTACTGCAAACCTCTGATAATGATCCACGGCACCCTTCAGCTAAAAGTGTTATGCGACCTGTAGTTTTTAAGTGGTCCGATATAATTAAATTTAGCATCATAGAACAATTAGAACATTCAAAATTAAGCTTGATTAGGTCAAAGTTTGCCACCTTAAAATGATTGATAGAATGTGCATGGTACACAATCACGCTAGAGAGAAGAGGCAGAGAGACCTACCTTTTAATTCTACACCACACTGAAAATTCTCCTTCTTAGAACCATCTTTAGCAATTCCCATATCATTTGTGGCAATGCCTGTGACAGTGTTGTTTGTATCATACAGTATCTGCCAAAATTCCATAACTGTTAAACACATACATGGAACAATAGATAAGAAAAAAGTCAAGAAAAAGTACCTCACTGGCGGCAAACCCTGGATATATCTCCACCCCAAATTCTTCAGCTTTTACCCCCATCCATCGCACTAACTGACTCAAACTGTTCTTTTTTTTTTGTTTTGGGGATAAAGTCAGAGGAAACAGTCCTTCTCAGTCACTGATAAGGTAAGATGGGAAAAACAACAAAAGGAAGAAAATCGAGGGAAAAGGAAGAAGAAAAGGATGTGTCATATTCAAGACAAGCAAATATGAAGTCAAGAAGCAGTTTTCTCATGTCAGTAAGATTCTCCTAACGACCATCTTATTCCATTAAAACAAGACGGAAAATGAAGGCAGACCTATAATACAGATGAGAGAATGACAAGCAAAATGACACATGTCCAAAGATCCGGAAAAGTAAAGCAAAAACAATACTTCCCAACCTTAAGAAAACAAATGCATTAAAGGATGATCAGCTATTAAAACAAACATCAGTGGTTGTCTAATCCTGGAAATTTAAGGAGCCTGCGGCCCAATTCAGAATCACAAAGATATTTTGAAGATATTAACATAACTGCATATGGGAAACTGGCGTTTTATTGTCAGTTGATGACAGGAAACTCAGTTATAACTTGAGTTACCAAGCAGAATTTGAGGTTTGCAGAGATGAAAATTTTGAGGTGAGCAAATTTTAATGCATGATCAAAGTTTGCAAGCTTACAATGTCAAATCCAGATGCTTTTTTAGAACTCCAGAGCCAAGAATCCACAATTACCTGATAACATAGTTCCCCTTATTGTCGAAGGGGCTTGGAAGGGAAAAGGCATGATTCTTTGTAAGAAACCAAAACTTGTCAGAAGAAACAGGGACAGTGATCGGCGCCTGGAGACAAGTAACATGTGAGACTAAAAGTGAGATACATGGCATTAGAATTTTATGTAGCCAATCCTACATTCCATGTTCCCACATCACCAACAAATAACCACAGGGAACTCACTTTTCAAAATAAACAACACATCCATTACATATCTTTCCAGAAATTTCCTATTATGTCCCATATCGTTAGAGATTTTGCATTGTGAATATGACTTTTTCTGTATTGGAATATGAAGATCACACAGAAAGTCTTAGAGTGAAGCAAGGAAAACTAATGCAATTTTCAAAATCAGGGCATGATAAATGTATATGAACCCTAAAGAAAGTTTGTTACACTGACAGAAATTTCCGGCATAGGTTTATTGTCGAGAATTATAATCCATCACTGCAGCCAATTTAATTCAATATCAAAATGAATGGGAGTCATATAACAAAGGATTTCATTCCATACACTTGAGGGAAAACCAGGAAACTTTGTCCGTGGAACCAAAGACTCAAAAAATACAATTTTCGTGGGAACTTATTAAAAGCACCTCTTCCTGCTTCCATTGCGGCAAAAGTTCATTCAGAGCCCGGGGTTCAAACACATTTCCAGATAAGATGTGAGCACCTACGGTCGTAATGCAAAGAACTGTGATTATTAAACAACAATAATGCATCCAAACCTGGGTTCTAGAACTTGATAAAGCTAAGGGAAATAAAGCAAGCAACGAACAAAAACTTGAAGATGCTTAAAAGAACTACTTACATATTGAGAGCCACGTAAATTTGAACAGAACATAAATGTGACATATGGATGTTAAGAGAAAATTCCTTACGAAGCACAGGTGTAATAGCTTGAAACTTTATTGGAGATTTGGTTACAATCACCATGGATATGAAGCTCTTATGCAAAGGACATATAAGTTCCCAGTGGAAAAGGGAAAAGTATTAAGACCACAAAAGAGAGAAACCAGTGAATGGACTTGTTTAAAATGTCAATGCTTGAGGACATCCATCCAATGTAATACATAGAATTAGCAACAAGAAACACCTACCAACTTCAGCACCTTTCTCAACTACACACACAGATAAATCTACACCCTTTTCACGACATAATTGCTTCAACCTTATGGCAGCAGATAATCCAGAAGGTCCAGCCCCAACGATCACAACATCATATTCTATAGATTCCCTGACCAGTCCGCTGCAAAAACTCCTAATGGAACCCTCAGTTCTTCTAAAATCAAACGAGTTGGCACAGTTTGATGAATACCCAGATGACAAAATCCGGTTAAAACCAACTTGAGATACGGAAAGTCTCGGGATTGAAGCTAAATGTTGACAAAGCGAAGAACTTTTTCGGACATGACTTTTACATGGAATATTCGAGCTTTGAGAAGGTGATTCACAGAGACGCGAGACACATCCATCACTTACTCTGCTTGTTGAACAGGACAGATGGTTGTGGATGGAAACGGGAATCGAAAAGCTCCGAGATTTAGAGGACTTGCAAGGGATAATGATGAGTCTATACATTATCAAAGGACTACGAAGTGTGAAGGAGATGAACTTGGCAGAGTTTGATTTTGTTAAAACTAGTAAGGGGATACGTTTGAATGTGGCGATGATTAGGAAGTGACGTAGCAAAGCTCCGTGCTGATCTTGTTAGATCGTTTTTTCCTTTCTGGACACGTATGTATGTTGCATAAACTTTATGCACAAATATATGAAATATATATAGGTACGTAGACAAAGGTGTTGTCTTTAATACTCTCCATAAAATCTGCAGTTATACAGAAGACCGATGGTTATGAAATTCATATAAATTCGAGAAAAGGTGTATCCTTTCCTGTAAAAATATTTTATCGTGGTAACTATTTTTACAGAGAAAAATCTGTTTCCGTCTAGATTTAAAAGAAAGGATGGTGAGATTGAAAGGTTGTTGATGGATCCCCAAGAGACGTGGAGCAGTTCATAACAGATCAAAATTTGCAGATTTGTCATGGATTGATCCTAATTTGCCATTCCAAATTAACCTTCCTCTGTTCGTCTGGCTTCTCTGCAGGCACAAAATAGATATCCGTTTTGAATATATTAAAACAATAAAACAACACATGGTAATAATTTTATCGGATCATTCCTCAAGCGTTTTACAAAATTTGATATCTGGGTAGCCACTCTCTTCTCTACCAGAACTCAAAGGTGAGGCCTTTATGCTTTTTCATTGAATTCCGCGGTGTGAATCTGCTGTGTTTTCTTAGCTATCATTGGTGGGAATGTGACTTCATTGATAAGCTTGAACTCTTGAAATTTTAAGATATTGTCCCCAATGATATACTGCATCAGTACATGAGACGGAAATACTCCTACATCTGCATGTCTCTGCTATTCACGTCTTTGTGAAAACAGCAGTAAAGTCAATTTCCATCCAGAGACCATGAACCTGAGCTTTGGATTTCCCTAAGTAATTGTCATCAGACTCCTAATCCTAATTAAACACTTGGGAGCCGTCCTAGATGTCTCGAAAGAAACATGGCATCTTCTGCAACCTTTGCTTCGTTTTTAATTTTGAATCTGAATAGGCACCTCTTTTACCAGTTTCATGTACATGATTTGTATCCGCCAGAATCACATGCAACAAATGTGTTGTTTCGACTATTAGTTGCACAATGTAAACGATGACGTCCCAAGCCCTCCAATTCTTAACATGATCATTCTGTACTTCAAGTTGATTTGCACGGTCCTATTCAGAGTATGGGACCTATGCTAGTATCTCCATTAATGTACATTCTTTTATCACCACTATCACATGCACAAAGATGAAAATCTCGTGCTGTTGCAACAAGTAAATATTTCACAACAAATCAACGCTAATGCAAAAAATGCAGAGCAAGGAACTGATTCTTACTGAACCAAACACTATGCATAAAGACAAAGTCTCCGGTGTGTTTATTTGAACCATCACAGGAAAGCATTGATTATGTTCGAGTGTACAAGCAAGCTCCAGGATTCTGTTAAAAGAAATGGTAAAAGAAGGTTCAATAATACAAGTGTCCTCTCTTTCCATACATTTAATGCTCACAAAATGCTCAAAAGTTCCATTTCACAAAATGATTTGATTAATTGATTGAATCCAATCAAATGATTTTTAAAAAGCTCCTCTCTGCCAACGTCTTGACATTCAGCTTGGTTCTGCCGGATTCTGGCGGAACTGTACGTTGCCGTTTGGATCCATAGAGTTGGCTGCTTTCTGTGTAAACTTCAACGTAAGGATCCCTCCAAAACAAAGAAGGCACGTCGGGGTTTGTGTCCCGATTAGCCCCTCCGACGCTCAAGTCAGTCTTTTTGGTGAAGGTGAGGTTGCAGTATGCAAAGAAGACTAGGTTATGAAGTCGTACCTTTGTTACGATAGAATTATACCTTATATATGAGCGACAATTAGGTTTAGATCTTTACGTGTGCATGGGAGTCTCTCACAGGCGGACGGGCTGAGGAGAGCTTAGATCGGGCTTGGGTTTGACATAGCTATTAGGTATGAGACCGATCTTTGGTGATTAGACCGATCGGCCTATGCATCGTTGAGACTGGGTTTTGGCCCAATACAGCCGACCCGACCATAAGCCCCCTACTCCTCGAGTCCGAGCGAAGAGAAGGGTCGAAGAAGTATGTTAGGATTTTGCTGCTCGTCTGCTATCTTATAACTCGTAAGCAAGACAGCTCGTAAGATGGTCGATCGGTCAGATGTTGGCATTGTGGCTCGATCATGGGACAGCCCGGGTAGTCCCTATCGGTCGGATGCCGACTAGTTGTGCGTGACTGCTCGTACTGGGATCGGTCGGCTGAGTGCCTCAACTAATCGACCTCGGTACTTATTGCGCGACAGCTCGCGTTAAAGCAGGTCGGGTGGTCATCATTAGCGAGCGCATGAAGGTACTGGAAGCATTTATTATTTGACGGCGCGTGCCCTCTGACAGCTTTTCAAAATCCGAAACGTATCGTCCTTGTAACCGTTGTGCAATTGTCCCGTACATCCTTTCAACTGTTTGTGCGCCACTCCGGATTTCGATTAACCCTAATTTATCTCCGCTCAGATTATGCCGCGTGTCTGGGCATAGCTCGGATTTTCTCCACGCGTCGAGTTTTGGCTGGATCACAATTCGAACGTTTCCTTATAAATGTCCAGGATCGACAGACGGTTTGGTTTTCTTCACGCTCGTTTCGTTCTTGCTTTCATCTTGCTTTCCTCTGCTCTTTCTTATTCTCAGTTTCCGGAAGTTCCCTTCAGCGTTGCACAAATTTACGACCTTATACCACTGAATAGGTACGTCCATTTTTCTCATTTTCCTCTTCTAAATTTCCTCTTAGTGAGCATGTCGTCCACCGGTTCCCGAAGTGGGGTTTCTCCAAGGGATGATGTCCTCGAAAGGGCGTCTGAAATTTTCGCTGAGGCGATGGCGATGTCGAGGTTGGAAGATGTCGAAGAGATTTCGACAAGAGAGCGAAAGGATGAGCTAGTCGTTAAGGAGCTGCCCAAAGGCAAATCGAGGATGTCCGCGGCGGAGTTGAGTCAGTTGATTCTTAGAAACGGAATTCCTCGATCCTGGGAGCCTAAGTTGGCCTCGGCGGATGAAAGAATCCACAGCAGTACAAGTGGGTGGTTTGCCGTCTCCGAGTATTTCTTCTTGGTCAACGGCTTGAGACTCCCGTACGTTCCGATCGTTGATGAAGTGTGCGCTGATTACCAACTAAGGCCGAGTCAGATTCCTCCGAATGGGTGGAGATTCATCAATGGCCTTGCTTTGTGCCACCGGTTTGGTGGTATGCGCCTTGGTCAATATCTGCGCCACTTTTTAAGAATGAGCCAGAGTCCGAGCTCTGGGGGTGGGATTCCTTCCCTGATGTATAAGGATGCCCGGTATCGCCCAGCCGGGACGGCTTCTAAAATTACCAGCTGGCGAACAAAATATTTCTTCGTGAAGCCTCCGGGATCTTCCTCCGAGTCCCAGCCGTGGAGATATCCCCTAGCCGAGCGATGGAATGACTCGTCGAGCCTATTCCTTTCTAGGGAGGAGCGGGAGGTTGTCAGCCGTATAAAGGAACTCGGCCAATATAACTTCGCTCGGCTTATTTAGGGATACGGTGGGGGGGCCTCGGCCAACTCTTTCCTGATTGACCCCCTGCCGCAAGTTAGCGGGCTAGGAGAGGGAACTGCCCCGCCTGGTTGACCCCTCATGGTTGAATTATTTTTCCATACTTGTAGGTTTTGGTTTGATTTCTAACCTGCTTTCGTTGTTTGTGCAGCCATTGTAACATCCCATCTCCGATGGGAAGGGTATTTTAGTAAATTGGGATTGGGACGGGTTAGGAGTATTAAATTATAACTCGTCATGAACATATGTCATGCAGCCTCTATAAATGGTGAGTTTTGCACAGGCATATAGTCATACATGCATTCATGACATTTCCCGGCCTAAGTGTCTAATTGTGATCTTTTGTGAAATTGGTATGATAATGAGATTTGAAAAAAATATTTGGAGTGTGCCATAGAGTGTTTTACATTTTTACGGATTTATGAGAATTTTTCTGGAATTATCCGGAGAAGATTCCCGGACCGGCAAAATCGCCGGTAAATGGCCTAAAAGTGTTTTTGTTGTAGAAAGTGTGGTTTTCGTGTTTGAAAAATTATTTGGAGTGGACTATCTTATGTTTTACAATTTTGGACAATTTAGGTAATTTTCAAAAAAATGATTCGAGGGAAATTCCCGGAAATTTCCGGACCGGATAAATCGCCAAGTGGCGAACCGGTTGATTTTCGGTATCGAAAATTTTTATCCAATGGCACTATAATATTGGATACGTTATTTTGGGATTGAAATTAGGGTCATTGGAGTTGATTGGGGTAAATTTTTGATCTGAATTATAAAAAAATAATATGTTGACTTTTCTTTGAAAACTTGGACCAACCATATTTTGCCACCCATTCTCCTTCATTTAATACTCTCTCTCGGTGATGCCTTAAGGAAGAGAAGGAGCTAATGGTTTTAAATGCTTTTTAGTACCCAAAATTGCAAATTATTTTTCAGGACCGAGAGAGTAGACTTATAGCTCCAGAGGGACTTTTCCTGCCGTGTAGATTGAGTTGGCAAGAGAAGTCATGGCACACAGGTCGGCCAGCTGGCACTTTTTGATGGATGACCTAGCTAGCCTTTTTGTTTGATTTTCTTTTGGAGTATTGTACAGAACACACCAGTTGTGTAAATTTATTGCTTTGAGGTTATGAAATGAGAATTTATAGTTTCAAAAATTAGTGGATTTCATATAAATGCTTTATGATTTTGATGCCATGTGGAGTGTTAGTGGTTGTTCGTAGCGCACCCTTATCGTAGGGTATGTGTCGGAATGACCTACGGGCGTCCCGATACATATCCTATGGTATGGGGGTGCTACATTAGGTGGTATCAAAGAGAGTCATTGATTGTTTTGATTTCCGTTCATTGACCGAATGTGGTCGTGTAGTGAAAACAGTGAGAAACAGAGGGTATTAATCAAAAAGACTCCCCTGCCTTCCTGATAAATCGTATATGAAATTTCGAGGACGAAATTTTTATTAGGAGGGGAGAATTGTAACATCCCATCTCCGATGGGAAGGGTATTTTAGTAAATTGAGATTGGGACGGGTTAGGAGTATTAAATTATAACTCGGCATGAACATATGTCATGCAGCCTCTATAAATGGTGAGTTTTGCACAGACATATAGTCATACATGCATTCATGACATTTTCCGGCCTAAGTGTCTAATTGTGATCTTTTGTGAAATTGGTATGATAATGGGATTTGAAAAAATATTTGGAGTGTGCCATAGAGTGTTTTACATTTTATGGATTTATGGAATTTTTCGGAATTATCCGGAGAAGATTCCTGACCGCAAAATCGCCAGGTAAATGGCCTAAAAGTGTTTTGTTGTAGAAAGTGTGGTTTTCGTGTTTGAAAATTATTTGGAGTGGACTATCTTATGTTTTACAATTTTGGGCAATTTAGGTAATTTTCAAAAAATGATTCGAGGAAATTCGAAATTTCGGATGGATAAATCGCCAAGTGGCGAACCGGTTGATTTTCGGTATCGAAAATTTTTATCCAATGGCACTATAATATTGGATCGTTATTTTGGGATTGAAATTAGGGTCATTGGAGTTGATTGGGGTAAATTTTTGATCTGAATTATAAAAAAATAATATGTTGACTTTTCTTTGAAAACTTGGACCAACCATATTTTGCCACCCATTCTCCTTCATTTAATATTCTCTCTCGGTGATGCCTTAAGGAAGAGAAGGAGCTAATGGTTTTAAATGCTTTTTAGTCTTCATCCACCGAAAATCCCACTTCTTTACATCTCCATCGATTTTCATCTTCTTCATCAAATCTTCCTCCAAACTTCAAGCCTTCTTCTTCTAGACACCAAGTTCCTTATTTGTCATGGAGGGCTTTCACTTGCATGAGGTTAGAAAAAGGGGTTAGCAATTGTTAGGAAAGAATTGAAGAGAAGAGAAGGTTGGAAAAGCTAATAGGTAAGTGTTTCATTTAAGCTTTGAATGGTGTTTTCAATGATGCTTAAGTATGACTTTATGAATCATGGTAGATAGAAACATTCAATGGGACTTTTAGTGCATTTATTATGATGATTGATGCTTTAATTTGATGATAATTATTGCTTGACTTAATGGGTATAAGGTTAGTTTGAAGTAGGAATGGATAAGGTAGTATGAAGACATGGTTTTAACTTGATTTGTGATTGAATTTTGATGATTCTTGTTAATTAGAATTGAGAAATTAAGTGCTGCCAATTTTTAGGTATTAGCCCTAGGACATGTATGAATGTGTATGAATGGTATAAGAACTGATTTGTGTTATTTGGATGCTTGATGATGTGTTAAAGGCAATGGAAATGAGAGAAACAAAGGTTGGACCAAATCTGAAAAATTAGGGTTTTTGATTGATTGTACTGTTGTATTCATAATTCAGTGTATAGAAATGCAAATGAGGTGAGGTTTGTGGTCTCTTAAACTTTTGGATGTTAGCTACATTTTTGTGTGAAATAGGTGTTGTCAAATTGTAACTCTAATAGGTTGAAATTTGGCATGGAAAGTTACTGTTTTATTGCCTGTGAACAGTAACCGAAACCATACCCTATGAGCTTTGCTGATTTTTCTAAATTAATTGGTAGGGAACTAGGAAAAATGGTCTTCATGGAAGTTGAGGCATATTGAGTTAGCTTTCCATTTCCACTGATCTTGCTAATTTTCGAGTTGTATATTGGGAGATATGAACTGATTCCTATGGACTGGTTTTGGGCATGTTGATGAAACCTAGCTTAAGTGTTGATCTTGTGAGTATTCTGCTTGGAAGCAATTTGAGCAATTTTTGTGGACTGAATTGGTGTGAGTGATCTTCTGTAAAGTAGAAGAGGAAGAAATTATCTTGAAAATGAGATATGGCATATAATTTTTAGAGGTCAGAGTTGGGAGTTATGATTTTGCAAAAACTGATCCTGCATTAGGTTAGGAATTGCTGATCATGGCAGTAACTTGCATGACAGTTTTGAAATGGTTAGAAATTAAATTGGAAATTGAGTTCTTCATGAAAATTAAAGTTTGAGGATTTAGCTTTTCAGGGATATAAAGTTCAGATTTTTCTGACTTGTGTACAGGGAGTTATGCTTGTTCTAAGTTTACTGCTCAAATTGAATGATTTCAGGGACAGCAACATTGAGTGAATTAATTGACTTATTTAGCAATGGAATTTGATTTTGGGTTATTCATGAAAGTTGTAGATGACATTGTGAACTTATTGAGCTTATTTATGTGGTAATTTTTGGCTGAAGAATCAGAGAGTTATGGAAATTTCAATGTACTGTTATGTTTTAATGGGATTTGAGTAGGCAGTAGCTTTGAAGGGATTTTTGACACCCTTAGGGGTGAAATTGATTTTTATGGTCTTCATGAGAATGGTAGAGTTTTTCATTATCTTTCCAACAAGCTATGGTTTGTATTTTTCTGATTTGTATGCTAAGAATTATTGTTGTTGGAAATTCGGATGGTAATATAGAAAAAAAAAGAGGGTAATGGAATTAAGGCCCGGTCACTAGGGCGACACGTCGCCTCTAGTGATGAAGCGTATAAAACAGCGTCGCTAGGCGACAGCGTCGCCCTAGCGACGAAGCCATTTTGGTCAGCCCCGCTGGGGCGAGGCGTCGCCAAATGAGGCTGAACCTTTTATTTTATTTTATTTTATTTTATTATTATGATGTTCTTATTATTTGGTCATTTGTGATTTCATTTTGTCAATTTCTTTTCCGTCCGACATCCGATTGACCTGATTCTTGAGGCATCGGATTCGTAGAATATTTAATTTCATTTTGTGAGAAATTGGGAATTTTTGGACGGGAAATTAACGTGGCCGGGTAGCGGAGCCTTTAATCATTTATTTTGTTTAATTGGGGACCTATAGAGGTCCAATTGCACCGTCGGCGCCAATAGGTTTCTAATTTTTAGACGGATTTTTTTTTATGGGAAAATTTTGGATTAGGTCCGGGAATGCCATGAACATGCATTATACACGTTTTACTTATTCCATGTGCATTGTTTGATATTTTTAACTATTGAGTTGGTAATGTTTACTTATTTTAATTGTTATAGAGGCCCAGTTGGAACGTCATCCCACGGACGTTGCAGAGACTTCCCGGCATTAGCTCGGAAGTTATTAGGTGAGTAACCTAGATGGTTCCTCGGTTAGTAAGTGTTTATAATTCTGCACTTAGAACCCTGTGGAGAATAATGGTGGGAAAATTGTGTTTGTTTGTGCCTGGATTGCAGACCGAAGGTCCGATGGATTGGAAAATTTGACATAAAAGTGTCGCATGTGATTTTCTTGTGATTACCTGTACAAGATTTATGTGTACCTATTGAATTGGGATCTGATATGATGTTGGTGTTGTTTAATTTGGACATATGCACTTCATGCATAATTGCATGATCAGTAATTGGCAGTTGTGACCAGAGCAGCCAACGAGAGCTTAAAGCTCAACGTGATTGGGCCTTGAGCCCATAGTGATTCGAGCCTATGGCTCACCGTTTAATGCGCCCTTAATGGGACGATTTGGCCAATCCAACAACGTAATAAATTGAAAAGCGTCTCATACACATTCCATGTGCATTTGAATTGAGTCTTTGGATTGGTATGAAAATTATGTGGTACTACTAAATGTGATTTGGTGAGATAATTGTGCGTAGCTGTGTTATGTATGTGTATATGCATGAATTGGGTGAACCATCGATGATGGTTCCTCACCGAGTTCGCAAACTCACCCAAAATTGCAAATTATTTTTCGGGACCGAGAGAGTAGACTTATAGCTCGGAGGGACTTTTCTGCGTGTAGATTGAGTTGGCAAGAGAAGTCATGGCACATGTGGTCGGTCACCGGCACTTTTGAGGGATGACCTAGCTAGCCTTTTGTTTGATTTTCTTTTGGAGTATTATACAGAACACACCAGGTTGTGTAAATTTATTGCTTTGAGGTTATGAAATGAGAATTTATGGTTTCAAAAATTAGTGGATTTCATATAAATGCTTTATGATTTTGATGCCATGTGGAGTGTTAGTGGTTGTTCGTAGCGCACCCTTATCGTAGGGTATGTGTCGGAATGACCTACGGGCGTCCCGATACATATCCTATGGTATGGGGGTGCTACAGCCATGGTCAAAGTTCATGCTTTCCCCGACCCTCCCAAGTCTGCCAAGGGTAAGCGCAAGGTCGCGGGGCCTTCAGAGGCCAGAGGACAGGAGGATAGGGGAGAGGTCAGTTCAATTGTCGCTCGACCCATTGCTTCCGAGCGGCGAAATGTTCCTCTTGCCATTTCCGAGCCATCTGCGGCACCTGCTATGGTCGTCCCGCCTGGTGAGTGCCTGGTTGTTATCGAGGAAGAGGAGGAGAGTGAGCGACCTCTGAAGAGGAGAAGGGGGCTCAAGTAGCCGACCGAGCTCAAGTAGCCGACCGACCTCCTTGTCCCTTGGACCGAAGCAAGGGGAAGGAGAAAGTGGGAGATCATGCTGCCCCGTCTGACAAGGGTAAAGGGAAGAAGCAAACGGGGAGTGCTGACAAGTGGGAGCCGGCGATTAGTCTTGATAAGACTGCTTCGATTGCCAATGTCGAAGTGGCTCTTTATATCGCCGAGAGGGTCATTCCTCCTTCGGACGAGGAGCGCTATGACGCGTTGGATGTTGAGGAGCTGACGGGCCGTGCCATCCGCAATTCCATAAGGGAGGTGACTTTCACTTTGTCCATGCGTCAGCACATCGAGTTGCTGGATAGGGAGGTCCATTCCCTCATAGAGCAGGTGGACGGTTTAAAGACCGAGCTCTCAGAGGTTAGAGAAGAAGGATACTTCTCCTGGGCTCAACTCTCTTCCTTGGAGGAGGAGAAGAAACTATGGGAGGAGGAGCGTGATGTCCTGAGAGCTCAGCTCGCTTCGGGAGAGGAGGAGAGGAGCGCCTTGAAAGCTCGGCTAACCGCGGAGGAGGTCGAGAGGGTAAGGGCGATGGCAGCGAGGAACAAGCTGTCCGAGGAATGCGCGGTGTTGCGAGGGAAGCTGGAGTCGGAGAGGGTGCTTAAGGAAAAATCCCTCGAGGACCAAGCGCAAACCGAAGATACGCTGAGTAGGGTGCGAGCCTCCGTAAAGGAACAAAGGACCGAGGCGATCATGTGATGGCAGAGGCGGTTCTTGCAGGAGGAGTGCTTGGAGTACTCCTGTGACTTGGCCCTCATGATCTTGAAGAATTGCTATGACGCCTGCGTTCCTGAGGGGTCGGACGGTCCTCCGTTTGAGGGGTTTGCCGAGTCGCTGCTTCCTACCGCCCTTGGCCTCTCTCTGGAGGAAGTAAGGGAGAGAGCCATGGAGGACCGGGGGTCAGTCCCGGTTGAGGAGCTGGACTTTAGCTCGGTTGAGGAGGACGAGCTTCCTCGTGAGGATACTTCTCCGGCCGCTCCCTTGGACCCTGCTCCCTTTTTGACCTTTCCGCCTGCTTCCGAGGCATCCCCTGGGCATCCGCCCACTTCTCCTTCTGTGGATTTTTGAAGCTCACCTGGTCGGGCTTGTGACCAGGGTGGATTCACATTAATGCAATCTTTACTTTTGCTTCATTTTTTCCTGATGTCATTTTCTGTATTTATGTTCTTTACTTTCGATGTATGGTGAATTTTGATGAAGTTGCTCATAGTCGATTGGCTTCGAGGTCGACTTATAGTAGAGTCTGAACCGAGATCCCAGGGATCTCGTCTTGGCGTCCGATCGACCGCAGTCGATCTGTGTTGATGCCGAGCGAGGGTCCCAAGAGTCTTGTCTTGGCGACCCGGCCGACCGTAGTCGGTTTATATAAATGTCGGGCGAGGGTCCTAAGAGTCTTGTCTTGACGACCTGGCCGAGCAATAGGCGTGGGCGATCGATGGTCCCGAGGATCTCGTCTCGGCGATCTGGTCGATCGATAGTTGAGGCCGAGCGGTCCCAAGGATCTTGTCTTGGCGACCTGTCGAGCAATAGGCGATCTATGGAGATGCCGAGCGAGGCGAGTGAGGGTCCCAAGGATCTTGTCTTGGCTACCCAACCGACCGTAGTCGATCTATGGAGATGCCGAGTGATGGCGGGCGAGGGTTCCAAGGATCTTGTCTTGGCGACCCGACCGACCGTAGTCGATCTATGGAGATGCCGAGCGATGGCGGACGAGGGTCCCAAGGATCTTGTCTTGGCGACCTGACCGACCGTAGTCGATCTATGGAGATGCCGAGCGATGGAGGGCGAGGGGTCCCAAGGATCTTGTCTTGGAGACCCGACCGACCGTAGTCGATCTATGGAGATGCCGAGCGATGGTTGATGGGATTTTCTACTCTTTGCCACATATAATGGAACTTTTCATTGCCAAGAAATCTGAAAACCCCTTTATTGATGATAATGAGGGCGTGGGCCGTTAAAAAACATGTCTGGCAGGGACAGGAAAAAGGTTCCCACGTTTTGTATACAAAAATAATAATAAGCAAAGATTAACTAAAGTAAAACTTATCTATTGGTAGAACGCCTTCAAGTTTCGAGAATTCCATGGCCTTGGTAGAATTTTCCCGTCTGCACTGCGTAGAATGTAAGAGTCATGCCCGACTTGCTTGACGACCTGGTAGGGTCCTTCCCATGCTTGTCCGAGCTTTCCAGGATGTTTCCCAGCCACCTCAGCTTTTCGTAGGATGTATCCCCCGACCTTTACGTCGCTCGGCTTTACTCTTCTATTGTAGAACCTTGTAGCCTTCTGCCTGACGGCTTCCGAACGAGTGGCAGCCCTATCCCTGTTTTCACTGAGAAGCACGAGTTCGGCTTGGCGGGCTTCGTTATTCCGCTCTTCGTCATAGTTCATCACCCTCTGATTATGCAATACTACTTCTATGGGGACTAAGGCTTCCGCCCCAAAGGTCATCATGAACGGCGTTTCCCCTGTGGCTCCATTTGGTGTGGTTCTGTACACCCACAACACTTCATCGATTTCTTCCACCCAGGTCTTTCGTTCGTCAAGGCGCTTCTTAAGAGCGCTCATTATCTTTTTGTTTGTGTTCTCCGCGAGACCGTTGCTTTGGGGGTGAGCTACTGAGGTCAGTTGCAGCCTTATCTTTAGTCGGTCGCAGAAATCCCTGAACTTTTCATTATCGAACTGTTGACCGTTATCTGCTACCAGCACCATAGGCATTCCGAAGCGAGTCAGTATATTTTTCTTTACGAAATTCTCCACCCTCTTCTCGGTAATTGTGGCGACCGCTTCCGCTTCTACCCATTTGGTGAAGTACTCCACTGCCACTATCAGGAACTTCTTCTGTCCGGGACCGAGAGGGAAGGCCCCCAGTATATCCATTCCCCATTGGGCGAAAGGGATAGGGTGACTCACAATTTTCATCCTCTCGGTCGGCTGGTGAGACAAGCTGCTGTTTCTCTGGCAGGCCTCACATCGGTCGACCTTTTCCTGGCAGTCTTTCCTTATTGTCGGCCAATAATATCCCTGTCTGATAAGCCTGTGGGCTAACATTCTGCCTCCTATGTGGTTGCCACACATCCCTTCATGGACTTCAGCCATCGCTTGCTCGGCTTCTTCTTCATTCAAGCACCGCAGCAGTAGCCAGTCATAAGATCGCTTGTATAGGGCGCCGTTTATGACCGTATATTCGGCCGTTTTTATTATTAGTTTCTTGGCCTTCGATTCTTCTTCTGGTTGTGTTCCCTCTAAAAGGTACCGTGTGATCGGTTCCGTCCAACTCGATCAACTGGTACTTACGTCGAGAGCTTTCTTGGCTTTCTGAATGCTAGGCCGGTCTTGTCGCTCGACCAGAATGTTATTTTTGGTGTCCCGATCTGAGACCATTTTGGAGAGCGCATCCGCTTTAGCATTTTGGGCTCGTTCTATCCTGTTGATTGAGTACTGCTCGAAATTACTTAACTCCCGCTTTACCAGTTCCAGGTATTCGATCATGCTGTTCCCCTTAGCTTCATACTGCCCAGTGACTTGGCTGACCACCACTTGGCTATCGCTATATATCTTTAGGTGATTCACCTCCATCTCCTTAGCTAGCTGGAGGCCGGCTATCAGAGCCTCATATTCTGCCTCGTTATTGGAGGCCTTGAATTCTAACCGAAGGGCGTATTCCACCTTTTCTTCCGTATGCGGGTCGATTAATACCACTCCTGCTCCGCATCCTTCAGGGTTGGACGACCCGTCAACGAATAAGCTCCAGGCAAGGAATTGCTCGTCCTTCGGGCTGGGTTAGCTCATCTCTGCGATGAAGTCTGCCAACACCTGTGCCTTAATGGTCATCCGGGGTTTGTATTGTATGTCGAATTCTCCCAGCTCTACCGCCCACTTTATTAGTCGACCCGAAGTTTCGAGCTTTTGAAGGCACTGCCTGAGGGGTTGGTCGGTCCATACCTCAATGGTATGACTTTGAAAGTAGGGTCTTAGCTTCCGGGTTGCCATTATCAAGGAGAGGGCTAGTTTCTCTATAGACGTATATCGCGTTTTCGGTTCGGTCAACACTTTGCTAACGTAGTAGACATGGTGTTGTTCACTTCCCTCCGATCGAATAAGTACTGCGCTGATCGACCCCTCCGTAACTGCCAAGTATAAAATCAGATTCTCTCCCTCTACCGGGCTTTGCAGGATAGGCGGGCTAGACAAGTATTGCTTTAAGTGTTGAAAAGATTTCTCGCATTCATCCGGCCACTGGAACTGGGTCACGTTCGCTTTCCTCATGATTTTGAAAAATGGGAGGCACTTGTCGCCCAATCTGGAAATGAACCTGCTTAGAGAGACTATCCGATCGGTCAATATCTGCACTTCTTTTAAGCATTAGGGCGAGGGCATTTGGATGATGGCTTCGATCTTCTCTAGATTAGCTTCAATCCCCCGCTGAGTGATCATAAACCCTAGGAATTTTTCGGATGCCACCCAAAAAATGCACTTTTTCGGGTTCAGCTTCATCTGAAATTTATTCAGGGTCTGGAAGACTTCCTTGAGATCTTCCACATGCCCTGTGGCTGTCTTACTTTTGACCACCATATCACCCACATAAGCTTCCACCGACCGGCCGATTTGTTTCTTGAAGACCTCCATGACGAGTCGCTGATAGGTTGCCCCCACGTTCTTCAAGCCAAAAGGCATTACTTGGTAGCAATATGTGCCTTGGTCGGTTATGAAGGCGGTCTTTTCTTCATCTTCCAGACTCATTTGAATATGATGATAGCCCGAGAAAGCATCCAGGAAGCTGAGAAGTTCATGCCCTGAGGTAGAGTCTACTAATTGGTCGATCTTGGGCAAGGGAAAACTGTCCTTTGGACATGCTTTGTTCAGGTCGGTGAAATCGATGCACATTCTCCACTTCCCGTTCTTCTTTTTCACTAAAATCACATTGGCGAGCCATTCAGGGTACTTGACTTCACGGATGAACCCGGCCTCGAGTAACTTCTCTACTTCTTTCTTGATCACCCCCTGTTGCTCCTTGCTGTGCCATCGCTTCTTTTGTCTGATCAGCTTGTAGTCATACCGAATACCAAGGGAGTGCGATGCGACTGATCGAGAAATTCCAGGCATGTCGCTCGATACCCAAGCAAAAACTGATCTATTTTCCACCAAACAGCCTGTGATTTCTTTAACTAGGTCCTTCTGCAGCTCGAAACCTAGGTTTGTGAATTTAGAGGGGTCGGCTTTGTCCAGTGCGACCGGCTGCGTTTCTTCCACTGGGTTCATCCTATCCATCTCTTCATCAACTCTCACATCAAGAGAGCCCGTCAGGACTACCGCCCCGTCTAATGTTTTCGTTTCCGCTAAGTAGCACTCCCTTGCGATTCTCTGCTGACCCCTGACAGTACTAATTCTATGAGGCGTTGGGAATTTCATCGCCTAGTAGTATGTAGAGACGACCGCTCTAAGGGCGTTCTGGGTAGCTCGCCCGATTATTGCATTGTATGCCCCCTGAAACTTCACGACTAGAAATTCAACATCCCTTTCTATTTGACACAGTTTTTACCCGAACTTCACTTTTAAATAGACTCGGGCGAATGGGTAGGCTGATGCTCCAGTTACTCCTTTGATAGGTCCGTCTATAGGCAGTAGTCGATCTTCGGGTACCTCCATCTGCTTGAAGGCATCATAATATAGCAGGTCGACCGAGCTACCCGTATCAATCATCACCCGTTTCACCTCGTATCCGTCCATGTTCAGATTTACCACGAGGGCGTCACCATGAGGGCAACTTACTCCATCAAGGTCATACTCATCGAACGATATCATCCTGTCGTTCTCCCTCGACCTTTTGGTGGGTGAGTCTTTGCCGACCTGTTTGGCATATCTTTTTCTCCCTTTAGCGGTGGATCCCCCTGCTGCGTTTCCACCGAATATCGTGTTAATGACCCCAGTCGGTCGGTCGTCTTGTTGCCCAGCGTTTTCGTCGTTTCTTTCCCTCGATCGCCCTCTCTCTTCTCGTCGATTATCTGTATTCGCATTCTGCCTCCCTCCATCATTCCTGTCATTTCGCCTCTAGGGCGGTCGCCTATTGTTCTCTAAAGCGACACTCTGTTCTTCTTGTTCCAAGGCTTGAGGCTGCGGTTGATCGTTCGAGTCTGAAGACTCCGTGTGGGAAACATGAGGTGCAGGCAGCAGAGCTGCAGGTAGCTGTAAACCTATCCGTTGCAACGCCAGAGCTGCGACTGCGGCTACATCAGGATTAGCTGCCGCAGCCTGACTGATCTGCGTGTTTCTGGACGTGGTGCCCGAAAGTCGGGCCCCACGGTGGCGCCATTGTTCTCGCCAATTCTGGCGGGCAGATGTTGCCTTTGGATCCATGGGTTGGGCGCTTTACGTAAGCTTCAACGTAAGGATCCCTGCAAAACAAAGAAGGCACGTCGGGGGTTGTATCCCGATTAGCCCCTCCGATGCTCAAGTCAGTCTTTTTGGTGAAGGTGAGGTTACAGTATGCAAAGAAGACTAGGTTATGATGTCGTACCTTTGTTACGATAGAATTATAACTTATATATGAGCGACAATTAGGTTTAGATCTTTACGTGTGCATGGGAGTCTCTCACAAGCGGACAGGCTGAGGAGAGCTTAGATCGGACTTGGGCTTGACATAACTATTAGGTATGAGACCGATCTTTGGTGATTGGACCGATCGGCCCATGCATCGTTGAGACTGGGTTCTGGCCCAATACAGCCGACCCGACCACTGCTGATACAAATTATGTATTAATGACAATTGTTCATTTCATCCCTCGACTATTCTTACTACGTTAGTTTCAGCAAATTCCAGTAAATCCACAAGTAAACTGCATGCTTTTTGGGTTGAGAATTTGTATATTCCAAAATCGCATCACTCGTGATAAATGAAGAAGTGTACAAAAAGGGAATGTTGATTGCAGTTTAGGATAGAAAACACCAAAGTCCAGTTCCCCGAAACTTGAAGTTTTAAAAAATCATCAAAATGATGTAATTTGACTCTTTCTAACTAAAGCATTGATATTCACAGCACTTATCCTAAAATGCAATCTCAGGAATTAGTACCGTGATTCAGAAATTTAGTCTGTACCAAGAGTCAAGATATAAACAGTAAGCTACAAGATGAGACAACCTAGAACAGACTGATCTGAGAACAGCATAACTTAAAGCAAAGACCTGGCATTCTTATGTGTCTGGTTAAAAAATATTTGAATTTGAGGACTTTTTTTTAAAGAAACATGCGTTAAGAATAATGTAATTTAAAGAAATGGTATTGGTTAGGTTGGCTGTGCTAGGCCCAGGCCCAGGTCCACGCATTCACGGCCCATTTGCAGGTGGAAATCTTCCATGCATACGTAAAGACCTACGTAAAGGCCTAAACCTAGCATCTATTCCATATATAAGGTACTACTTTACCATGATACAGGTACGAGATTAAAACCCTGACATTCTTTGTTTATAGCCACCGAAACTCTTACCAAAAGACTAACTTGAGCGTCGGAGGGGCCTGCCGGCTATCAACTCCCGGCATGCCTTGTGTTGTTTTGCAGGTATTCTCTTGCTAAAGACAACCAATCTCATAGATCCAAACAATAGCGTCCTGCTTCACCAGAATCAGGCAGAACCAATTGGAGCCCACCGTGGGGCCCGACATCAGGGCACCACGTCCATAAACACTCAGATCAGTCAGGCGGCAGCAGCCAACCCTGATATAGCCGTCGTTGCGGCATTTGCGCTACAACGGATAGGTTTGCAGTTACCTGTCACTCTCCCGCCAACACATCGTGATTCCCGCACACAATCTTCGCACCCGAATGATCAACCACAACCTCAGAACCCAGATCAAGAAGAACATAGTGTAGCCTTGGAGGACAATGCTGAGACTAATACGCATCCAAACTTCCAGTACCCCCTAGATGCAAATCCTCCTGCACCAAAACAAACCTCCTTCACTCGAAAACAGATCGAGGAAGCGGTTGATCTATTGATTCGTCAAATTTTACAGTCTCAGCAGGAACAACAACAGACACCCGCACGACAGATTGGTATGATGGCCGATCGTCATTCTACTGAAGCCCTAGAAAAAATCGTGGACGATCGGATCAATGTGGCCATGAATTCCTGTCCAGATCATCCATCAGCACAATATAGCTCTCCTTTCATCCCGACAATCTTGGATAGCCTCCCAGCGGTCGGCACCAAAATACCGACGCCTGAAAAATATATTAGAAAGACCAATCCCCTAGACTATCTGCAGCACTTCCAGTCAATGATGAACCTACATTGCGTCCCCGACGCCATTCAATGTAAGACATTTTGTGTAGCATCCCACTCCCGCAAGACCCGAACCCGATATCGATGGTGATATCCGAGCTCGTGCCTCACGAGGGTGGTATGCTAGAGCAGTCAAAAACTGTTTAAAACTCAGTAAGACATTTTTTTTCTTTGAAAACAATCTCGTGCGCGAAAATCAATAAACAATTTGGGCCCATACTTATATAAAAACATTTCGATCAAACACAATTCTAGTAATCACATTACAATTATAACATTTATCAATTTGGGCCCTCTACAATGACAGTACTATTCTGCAGAAATTGCAGAAATACAAATCTTATACAAAAACAGAATAACCCTAATGCAGACGTAAACTGATCCCGACCTTAAACTCTGACTTGCAAGCGGTAGACATACTCCTTTGCCTAACGGGGTACTCTTCAATCCCTGAAAAATATTTGCAATGTTGTGTGAGTTTGCGAACTCAGTGAGAAACCATCATCGATGGTTCACTCAACTCATGCATATTCACATAATTCACAGTATCACATATTATCACTTTCAGAAATAGCACACTATCCACATTTAATCATTTATATATGCAATGCACATGGGACACTTTTTATTTTCATTACGTTGTTGTGACCGTGCGCCTGAAACTGTCCCAGTGACGGGTACATTGCATTGAGCCTGTGACTCTGAATACATTGGGTTTGAATGTCCTGATACGTTGAGCCAGTGACTCTGAATATGTTGGGCACGAAGCCCTGTGCGTTGAGCTTAAAGCTCTGTAATACGTTGGCTGCTCCGGTCATAACTGCCATTATCTGATCATACCTTTATGCATGAATGCATATGCTCCAATTTCCATTTTCAATCAGTTTCTATTTCAGTGACCAAATTACTGAAATACGGTATTTCAGTCATATACATTTACATTTATTTCATTTATGCATTCATGATCATTTATACACAATAGCACTTCAATATAAAGTTCTCAATATTTCGAACACCCATGGTCCGAAATCAATCAAAATCAAACACACATATCCATCCATTATCTCCACATGGCATCAGTGCATAATATTTAACACACATAGATTGAGGAACCAACTAGGTTACTTACCTGAACTTCCTAGCTGTTGCCTAGAAGCTCCAGCACCGCCCGTGGAATAACGATCTAACGGTGCCTCTAAACAATCAATTATTCATTCATTACTAAATGCACAATCAGAAAGATTCCATGATGCACATGTCCAAAATAAAAGATGTATGATGCCTATTCATGACCTTCCCAGCACTAATTCCCAATTTCCATTATCTATGTCAAAATCTAACTTTCACTCGATTGATCAATAATAACTCATTTCAATTCAATATCATAACACAACACTCCACCAATTTCAATTCTAACACTCAATCAATTACTAAGTCCTACACACTAGGATATTCTCAAGCAAAACATCAATTTCAGTGTCACTATTCTCTATATCAAAATTCACGCTTTATACTCAGTTTCCAAAACTCTCCATAGCATTTCCTTAAATTCAGAAATCTCACAATTATATCTCAATTATCAATAAACAATCCTTAGGTTGTAATAGAACTTATTCTCAAATTTCATTCAATACTTTCTTTCTTTTCCTCAATTGTAGACCTCTTTCTCTAGTTCATAACGAATCAAGAATCACCTCAATTGGAGGTCTACACCATTAGTTATGCCTCAAAAACTAAACCATTTCAGTTCAGAAAAAAGTCCCTCGCCGCGGCGTCTAATCGCTCTCGCGACGTCAACGCATGCTCGTTGCGACATGACGCTCGTCGCGACGTGCAGAAATTCTTTCGCCGCGACGTCCCATCTAGGCTCGTCGCGGCGTATAAAATTCCCGCTCGTCGCGACGTGCGGTCGTCTTCTCCGATTCTCCTTTTCATTTATCTCTCTAAAACCAGTTATAGCTCACCCATAACTACCCGAACCTTTCACAATAAAACCCATGCATGCATCAAGCTAACAAATAAACAACATTAAACCATTTACTTACCAAAATCAAGCTTTTCTCTTCAACACCCGAAAATCTCCAATTCTTCAACACATACGGTTCTCACTCCCAAGACTATATAAAACTCCATCTTCTCATGAGTTTTCGTTGGACCTTAAACAAGAAGAAGAAGCAAGCAAGAGGAGAGGCAAAGATCGAAGATCACCAAGAGGAAGAAGGAGGATCGATCAAAGGGGAGAAAAATCATGCCCTAGGTAAAGAACAAGTTTTCTGTCAAAATATGAGGGGATTTCGAAAACTTAGGGTATTTATACTCTAAAAGCCTTCAACCCTAAAACCTTGCCACATACCAATTTCCTCATAGTACATTTAAATCTCTTTCTCTTTTCAATTTCATTTCTAGTCCAATTCGTCTCCAAACTTCAATGACTCGTCATATTAATTTCTAGAATCATATAGCAAATTTTCCCATAGCCATTAGACAGTCATTTCAGTCCTATAAAATCGATAGGTCCGTCACTCGGAGGATTTTCCGGTCCGGACTTCTTCTTCCGAATTTCCAGAAAAATTCTTAAGGGTCATTATCAATTGACGATCACTCTAAACATTTCCAATTCAACTATTCAGACCAAATGTTCCATAATTCCCAATAAATCATAAATCATATCGTTTTCACAAATCCCATCACAATCACAAATAATTGCCGGGAAAAATATCATGAATGCATGTACCTACATGTGCATGAACCAATGACTCATTCCTCTAAAATTAGAGGTCAAAATAAATGTTTAATTCAAAATATGCAATGCAAACAACTAGCCTGTCCTAATTGACCAATTTACCCTTCCCATCGGGGACGGGATGTTACAATTCTCCCCTCCTAACAAAAATTTCGTCCTCGAAATTTCATATCGATGTCGAGAAAAGCGGGGAATTGTTTCGATCGCTTACATACTGTTTCACACTTATTACGCTACATGACCAAATTTTGCCAATTAACTGAAATCAATACAATCGATCACTCTTTTTATCTTTCTCAAATTTTACACTGTCTTAACTATTTCCTCATGATTTCTCACAATTCTTCACTTTCGATATCAATAACACATATATCAGATCATAATAATACTTCCTAATCCTGTCCAAGTAACACTTTGAGAATCCGAATCATCTTTTAGGTTTTAGACTGACTTACCAATCTAATCACACCCCAATCACATAGAGGCCACTTATAACTATTTCAGTTCCCCATTTACCTTTGTCTCCATCTATGCGTTTTAGTCGAGGCGATACACTTCGAGACGTTTCATTTATCGCTTATTAAATTACATCTCTTTAAGGTTTCTCATAAGATTCTAATAACCTCAATATAATCAACTCGACTCGTTATCATTAACTAGGATCATTTAACCCCTATTACAGATTCATTTCATTTATCAACATTATTTCAATCAATTATGGCTTTCGACTATTGAATGGTATCACCAATATGACAATTGATATACCCACAATCAATCTGGACTATACATCAATTTCATGTCTCAATAAAGTCTAAAGGTATCAGTTTCACATTTATCTCCAGCAATCAAGTCTGTTGGATTATCACACATATAATCATTCAATTTCACATTCTAAACCTTCTATTACTCTTTCAATGAATTCTTACCAAAATATAAAGCTTCGATTATTCCTTAAGTTTTCTCTAACAATTTCTTTGATGGGTATTATCCATACTTCTTAATCTAGTCATAATTCTCGTTTTCTCAAAAGTTGGATTCATTATCAATTCCTTCATAAGGTTCACAAATTCTAAGTCCTCAATTCGGGTTTTGCCAATCTTTTTTATACACATCTGATTTAGACAACCAATAGCTAATCATACTTTCTTTTTACCCCTTGCTAGCTTAACAGTTGCACTCAGTATTACACTAGATTTTATAACTGTATCGCCCAAATTATGATCTTCTATCATTAACTTTTCTATTCAATACATTAAATCGCGTCACTAGCTTAATTTCGAAATATTCAATCGCATAATCCTTTTCAATTCTTTCAAACTCCAGAAACATCTTGACCAATTATCGATTATCAATTTGCATATCCATAGATATCTCTAAAAATGATTTTGTACGAATAGAATCTCCAAACTTTCAAAACAATATCCAGTACAATAAATTTCAAGTCACCAGTCACAAAGCAGCTCATGAGGTTATACTTGTCCCGGTGCACATAAAACCACTTTATACTATTTCTATAGATCGCATTGCAACCTTTACTGGACACTTCGTCAAATAATGCAAAGTCTCCAAATTAAAATACTACCATCAGAACTCGAATTGTACATATCTCAGATATCTCTTTTTACCATCATCAGTCATATAATTCACACGTTCTTCCTCAATCAATTCTGTCAATTAGCTAAGACCAGAAAACCTTTAACAACTTCAGGCGTATCCAAAGATACTGACTAGTTCAATAACTCCATATCCCGTATACATATGTCTCTTGCAAATCTCGCATATATTCATTACCTCTATCATCATTAAGTCTCCCAATGTGCCATGCTCGAATACTAATACATCCACAATTTATTTGATTAAACTAAGATTCACTTTTATGAAACTTTCATAATATGGAATTTCCTCAATTATGCCAACTATTTTTCTTCACTTTTCAAATACATTTGATATATCATTAATGATCATAGTCACTTTCCAATCTAAATACAATTGAAACACTTTACTCTTTGGTAGCATAATAAATTTCTTATACCCTTGATTAACTTTTTTAACTCTTTAAAAATCGAATTTCTCCAATAAGGAACAATTTTCTTATACTTTCTCAGATTCATAATAACATACTCTGACACATGTTCCTTTGCGCTAGCTTCTCCACATATTTCTATGTATTGCCATCATTACAAACTTGGGTTGCTAACACATTCATCAAATCCACTTGTACTTTCCGAACATTTTTACACAAATATTTGTGAATCAATATTCTCCTCATAACCATGACTAATGTCTCTTTACTGTTCAATAATCCTATTACATAATCGGATCGGATTCTTTACATTGACATAATACATACCTACACAGTAACAGATTCTGCCTTTTACGCTCGAGTCTCCACTAGGATTAGGACTCCCAATAATGACTTTTCGTTCATTTCAAATTTATCTCCAATTTGTCCTTTCATTGCTAAATTTTTCAATTGTAATCATTTGATCGACTTAATCCAATTCAAGGAAACTCTTCTTGGAAGAAGATTTCTCACTACTTTCATCGATACCGCTCATGGAACTCCTAATCATCAACAGTCATCTAATTTCTTGTCAGCCAATCACAATGCCTTAGGAAATCAATGTTAGCTATAACTCATAATATCCCATGAAGATCAATTATGCCATGATCAAGTCCTTAACATATAACAATTTCCATTCATTCCCAATTGATCACTATAAACACTTTCATTTCTTATTCTAACTTATATTGAACTTTAAACTATAAGAACTATGACTAGCAATTATTCACCAATTCACTGGTGACTTCCAATATCATTACCACACATATGAGACAAATAATATTTTCACTTGTTATGGGGCTCCTATTATCAGATGTGCATTCACATAGGCAAATCAATTGACCCTAGACAACTTTTTTTCATCTACCCTTATCATCGTCTTATATTTCAATCTTTTCACTATCTCATCATACCCATGAATTTTTCACACTCAAATCAATATCATAGATGTACAATCATTCTCGCTTCCCCACTAACATATTCTGACTCTAAGTCATAAACTCTTATTCATAACTCTCATCACGGAAATCAAACCCAATTATAGCCTCTCTAAATCATAGAACATTTTAATTTCATCCACTTTGCTTATACACTTTCAATCTTGCCATTTCTAACACCTCGCTATTTTCCTATATCGATCCACAAGTATATATATTCATATCTATCCCACGATCAAGGATATACTCCAATATAACTCTGATGTTGCATTTCATAATATATATCCACCAATAACAATACACTTAATCTCTATTTGTCAAATCGAATCATACACTTTTTCTTAATTCCCGATATCCACAACTTCCATTTATCACTTTCCAACATATCATCATTTTCCTCACTATTTCTAACCACTTTAATAATTTATCCAGGCTCATGCAGGTGACTCATATGCTAGGCGGGGATCGCTTATCCTTGTCTGCGTGACATGACTTAAATGCATGTAACTTGACCCAAATTTTCGAATGCCCATGTAAGATTGTACTACGGGCTCGATACCTAAATGTAGCATCCCACTCTCGCAAGACCCGAACCTGATATCGATGGTGATATCCGAGCCCGTGCCTCACGAGGGTGCTATGCTAGAGTAGTCAAAAACCGTTTAAAACTCAGTAAGACATTTTTATTTCGTTGAAAACAATCTCGTGCGCAGAAATCAATAAACAATATGGGCCCATACTTATATAAAAACATTTCTATCAAACACAATTCTAGTAATCACATTACAATTATAACATTTATCAATTTGGGCCCTCTAAAATAACAGTACTATTCTGCAGAAATTGCAGAAATACAAATCTTATACAAAAACAGAATAACCCTAATGCAGACGTAAACTGATCCCGACCTTAAACTCTGACTTGCAAGCGGTAGACATACTCCCGTGCCCAATGGGGTACTCTTCAATCCCTGAAAAATATTTGCAATGTTGTGTGAGTTTGCGAACTCAGTGAGAAACCATCATCGATGGTTCACTCAACTCATGCATATTCACATAATTCACAGTATCACATATTATCACTTTCAGAAATATCACACTATCCACATTTAATCATTTATATATGCAATGCACATGGGACACTTTTCATTTTCATTACGTTGTTGTGACCGTGCGCCTGAAACTGTCCCAGTGACGGGCACATTGCGTTGAGCCTGTGGCTCTAAATACATTGGGCCTGAATGCCTTGATACGTTGAGCCAGTGGCTCTGAATACGTTGGGCACGAA
The DNA here is from genome assembly GCA_029891385.1 of Erythroxylum novogranatense. NCBI lineage: Eukaryota > Viridiplantae > Streptophyta > Magnoliopsida > Malpighiales > Erythroxylaceae > Erythroxylum > Erythroxylum novogranatense. Next base: position 14,282,962 of record CM057232.1, on the reverse strand, counting down.
GCCCTGTGCATTGATCTTAAAGCTCTGTAATACGTTGGCTGCTCCGGTCACAACTGCCATTATTTGATCATACCTTTATGCATGAATGCATATGCTCCAATTTCTATTTTCAATCAGTTTCTATTTCAGTGACCAAATTCTCAATTCTTCGGACCTTCGGTCCGGTATTTCAGTCATATACATTTACATTTATTTCATTTATGCATTCATGATCATTTATACACAATAGCACTTCAATATAAAGTTCTCAATATTTCGGACACCCATGGTCCGAAATCAATCAAAATCAAACACATATATCCATCCATTATCTCCACATGGCATCAGTGCATAATATTTAACACACATAAATTGAGGAACCAACTAGGTTACTCACCTGAACTTCCTAGCTGTTGCCTGGAAGCTCCAGCACTGTCCGTGAAATAACGATCCAACGGTGCCTCTAAACAATCAATTATTCATTCATTATTAAATGCACAATCAGAAAGATTCCATGATGCACATGTCCAAAATAAAAGATGTATGATGCCTATTCATGACCTTCCCGGCACTAATTCCCAATTTCCATTATCTATGTCAAAATATAACTTTCACTCGATTGATCAATAATAACTCATTTCAATTCAATATCATAACACAACACTCCACCAATTTCAATTCTAACACTCAATCAATTACTAAGTCCTACACACTAGGATATTCTCAAGCAAAACATCAATTTCAGTGTCACTATTCTCTATATCAAAATTCACGCTTTATACTCAGTTTCCAAAACTCTCCATAGCATTTCCTTAAATTCAGAAATCTCACAATTATATCTCAATTATCAATAAACAATCCTTAGGTTGTAATAGAACTTATTCTCAAATTTCATTCAATACTTTCTTTCTTTTCCTCAATTGTAGACCTCTTTCTCTAGTTCATAACGAATCAAGAATCACCTCAATTGGAGGTCTACACCATTAGTTATGCCTCAAAAACTAAACCATTTCAGTTCAGAAAAAAGTCCCTCGCCGTGGCGTCTAATCGCTCTCGCGACGTCAACCCATGCTCGTCGCGACGTGATGCTCGTCGCAACGTGCAGAAATTCCTTCTTTGCGACGTTCCCTCGTCGCGACGTCCCATCTAGGCTCGTAGCGGCGTATAAAATTCCTGCTCGTCGCGACGTCTAAATTATTATTCGTCGCGACGTGCGGTCGTCTTCTCCGATTCTCCTTTTCATTTCTCTCTCTAAAACCAGTTACAGCTCACCCATAACTACCCGAACCTTTCACAATAAAACCCATGCATGCATCAAGCTAACAAATAAACAACATTAAACCATTTACTTACCAAAATCAAGCTTTTCTCTTCAATACCCGAAAATCTCCAATTCTTCAACACATACGGTTCTCACTCCCAAAACTATATAAAGCTCCATCTTCTCATGAGTTTTCGTTGGACCTTAAACAAGAAGAAGAAACAAGCAAGAGGAGAGGCAAAGATCGAAGATCACCAAGAGGAAGAAGGAGGATCGATCAAAGGGGAGAAAAATCATGCCCTAGGTGAAGAACAAGTTTTCTGTCAAAATATGAGGGGATTTCGAAAACTTAGGGTATTTATACTCTAAAAGCCTTCAACCCTAAAACCTTGCCACATACCAATTTCCTCATAGTACATTTAAATCTCTTTCTTTTTTCAATTTCATTTCTAGTCCAATTTGTCTCCAAACTTCAATGACTCGTCATATTAATTTCCAGAATCATATAGCAAATTTTCCCATAGCCATTAGACAGTCATTTTAGTCCTATAAAATCGATCGGTCCATCACTCGGAGGATTTTTCGGTCCGGACTTCTTCTCCCAAATTTCTAGAAAAATTCATAAGGGTCATTATCAATTGACGATCACTCTAAACATTTCCAATTCAACTATTCAGACCAAATGTTCCATAATTCCCAATAAATCATAAATCATATCGTTTTCACAAATCCCATCACAATCACAAATAATTGCCGAGAAAAATATCATGAATGCATGTACCTACATGTGCATGAACCAATGACTCATTCCTCTAAAATTAGAGGTCAAAATAAATGTTTAATTCAAAATATGCAATGCAAACAACTAGCCTGTCCCAATTGACCAATTTACCCTTCCCATCGGGGACGTGATGATACATTTTACACCGCCTTTCAAGAAGGAGCCCAGCGATAGCTCAATAGTTTACCCTCATGTTGCAGTACTTGCTTCGAGGATTTTAAGCTGCTCTTCCCCAATCAATTTTCTACAAGTAAACGACCACAGAAGACCGCCTTGGAAGTGAAGCAGTTGACCCAAGGAAAGAACGAAAGTTTGCGGGAGTTCATCACTCGGTTTAATAATGAAGCTGTCGAAGTCCCTGACCTCACTTGCTCCTCCATGTTGGCGGCACTGATGAGCAACGCAAGGGATGAAGAGTTTAAGAAGTCACTGGCCCTCGATCACCCCAAGTCTATTCAAGAGATAAGAAATTGGGCGGACAAGTATATCCAGCTCGAGGAAGTGTTAAAAACACAAAACGTATAGCAGACGACCGCGGACGAGTGGCAGAGTGGATGATTCCCATAAGTGACAGAAGGATCAGTTGAGCTGGAGAAAGCCGACCGATCGACAGGGACATCGACGAGAATTCTTCACCCTGCTCAACAAGCGATATGTGGAAGTATTGACAGCCATGAGAGCAGATGGGAAACCCCTCCGAGAACCCAGTAAGTTGAAGAATCCCCTCAAGAAGAGGGACCCTGATTTATATTGCCGCTTCCATAGAGACATCGGTCATGACACGAGGATTCTTTGGGACTTGAAAAAGAAATCGAACTCATTATCGAAAGGGAAGGTGGGTCGATTTTAAAATCTGAAAAGAATGCCGATCGAGACAATGAGAATAAGAGCGGTCGGTCTGACAACTGGCGACAGCCTTGGAGGCGAAACGATAGGAATGATGGAGGGAAACAGAATGGGAATACTGACGATAGATGCGAAGCGAGAGGACAGTCCAGGGCAAGAGGCGACAAAAACACCGGACAACAAGATGATCGACTGGTTAGGGTCATTAACATGATCTTTGGTGGTAGTGCAGCAGGCAGGTCTACCGTTAAAGGAAGAAAGAGGTATGCCAGGTATGTCGGTGAAGACTTGTCGGCCAAAAAAAAGAAGCAGAACGATGAGATGATACCATTCGACGAATCTGATCTAGATGGTGTTAGTTGTCCTCATGATGACGCACTCGTAGTAAATCTGAACATGGATGGTAACGAGGTGAAACGGGTAATGATCGTCTGAGCGGCTCGATTGACCTATTGTATTATGATGCCTTCAAGCAGATAGAGATATCAGAGGATCGACTACTGCCCATAGAAGGACCTATCAAAGGGGTAATTGGAGCATCAGCCTATCCATTTGCCCGAGTCTTTTTGAAAGTAAAATTCGGACAAAAGCCGTGCCAAATAGAGAAGGACGTTGAGTTCCTGGTTGTGAAGTTTGTAGGGGCGTACAATGCGATAATCGGACGAGCCACTCAAAATGCCCTCAGGGCAGTTGTCTCCACCTACTACCAAGCAATGAAGTTCCCAACATCCCATGGAATCGGTATCGTCAGGGGTCAGCAGAGAATCGATAGGGAATGCTACTTAGCGAAAACAAGGACACTGGACGGGGTGGTAGTCTTGACAAGCTCTCTTGACATGAGAGCTGATGAAGAAACGGAGAGGATGAACCCCGTAGAAGAAACGCAGTAGGTCATATTGGATGAAGCAAACCGCTCCAAGTTCACAAATCTAGGTTCCAAGCTTCAGAAGGGCCTAGTCAAAGAAATCATGGATTTCTTGGTAGAAAACAGATCGGTCTTCGCCTGGGTACCGAACGATATGCCTGAAAATTTTCGATTGGTCGCATCGCATTCTCTCGGTATCCGAAAAGATTGCAAGCCAGTTAGACAGAAGAAGCGGTGGCAAAGCAAAGAGAGGCAGGAAGTGATTGAGAAAGAAATAGAAAGTTGTTTAATGCTGGGTTCATTCGGGAAGTCAAATACCCTGAATGGTTGGCAAATGTTGTACTCGTGAAGAAGAAAAAAAGAAAGTGGAGAATATGCATTGACTTCACCGACTTAAACAAAGCGTGCCCAAAAGACAGCTTCCCTTTGCCCAAAATCGATCAGCTGGTAGACTCCACGTCAGGGCATGAACTCCTCAGCTTCTTGGTTGCTTTATCGGGCTACCATTAGATTCAAATGAGTCTCGAAGACGAAGAGAAGACAACTTTTTTAACTGACCAGGGCACGTATTGCTACCAAGTAATGTCGTTCGGCTTGAAGAATATAGGGGCCACTTATCAGCGGCTCGTCATGGAAGTTTTTAAGAAACAGATTGGTCAATCAGTTGAGGCCTATGTGGATGATATGGTGGTCAAAAGTAAGACGGTCGCTGAGCATGTGGAAGATCTCAAAGAAGTCTTCCAGACCCTTAATAAATTTCAGATGAAGCTGAACCTGAAAAAATGCATCTTTAGTGTGACATCTGGAAAATTCCTGGGGTTTATGATTACTCAGCGGGGGATTGAAGCTAATCCAGAAAAGATCGAAGCTATCATCCAAATGCCCTCGCCGCAGTGCTTAAAAGATGTTCAGATACTGACCGGGCGGATAGTTTATTTGAGCAGATTCGTTTCCAGGATGGGGGACTAGTGCCTCCCGTTTTCTAAAATTTTGAGGAAAGCGGATGTGACCCAATTCTAATGGCCCGATGAATGCGAAAGAGCATTTCAACACTTGAAGCATTATCTGACTAGTTCACCCATTTTGTAGAGCCCCGTTGAGGGGGAGAGTCTGATTATTTATTTGGCAGTCACAGAGGGGGCGATCAGCGCAGTTCTAGTCCGATCGGATGGTAGTGAACAATTCCCGATCTACTATGTCAGTAAAGTACTGAATGGACCAGAGATGCGGTATGCACCTATTGAAAAGCTGGCCCTTTCATTGATAACTGCAGCGCGGAAACTCAGGCCCCACTTTCAGAGTCACACCGTCGAGGTATGGACCGACCAACCTCTCAGACAGTGCCTTCAGAAGCCTAAAACCTCTGAGCAGCTGGTAAAATGGGCGGTAGAACTGGGGGAGTTTGATATACACTATAAGCCGCGGACGACTATTAAAGCCCAAGTATTGGCGAACTTTGTAGCAGAAATGAGTCAACCTACCTCGAATGAACTACATCCTACTTGGAGCTTATTTGTTGATGGATCCTCTAATGCCGAGGGATGCAGGGCAGGAGTGGTCTTGACCAGCCCACACCAGGAAGAAAAGGTGGAGTACGCTCTCAGATTAAACTTTAAGGCATCCAACAATGAGGCGGAATACGAGGCGTTAATAGCTGGTCTTCAGTTGACAAGAGAGATGGGGGTGAAACATTTGAAAGTGTATAACGATAGCCAAATAGTGGTCGGTCAGGTTACGGGGCAGTACAAGGCCAAAGGGAACAACATGATCAAATATTTGGAATTGGCGAAGCAAGAGTTCAATAATTTTGAAGACTACTTGGTTAGCAGGATAGCAAAGATGCAAAATGCTCTGATAGATGCGCTTTCCAAAATAGCTTCCGAACGAGATGCGAAAAATAATGTTTTGGTTGAGCGGCTAGACCGGCCTAGCATTCAAAAAACCAATGAAGTCCTTGACGCAAATGCCGAGCGATCAAGTTGGATGGAACCGTTCAAACAGTACCTCCTCGAGGGAACACAGCCGGAAGAAACCTTGGAGGCCAAGAAACTAAGGATAAAGGCGGCCGAATATGCTATCGTTAATGGCACCTTGTACAAGCGATCTTATGACTGGCCACTACTACGATGCTTGAGCGAAGAAGAGGCAAAGCAGGCAATGGCTGAAGTCCACGAAGGAATGTGCGGAAATCACGTAGGAGGTAGAATGCTGGCTCATAGATTGATTAGACAGGGGTATTACTGGCTGACAATGAAGAGAGACTGCCAGGAGAAAGTCAACCGATGTGAGACTTGCGGAAAAACGAGAACTGTCTCACCAAATAATAGAGAGGATGAAAATCGTGAGCCATCCTATCCCTTTTGCTCAATGGGAAATGGATATACTGGGACCTTTCCCTCTTGGTCCTGGACAGAAGAAGTTTTTGATAGTAGCAGTGGAATATTTCACCAAATGGGTAGAAGCGGAAGCGGTCGCTACAATTACTGAGCAGAAGATGGAAAATTTCGTAAGAAGAAACATACTAAGTCGCTTTGGGATGCCTTTGGTGTTGGTTACAGACAACGGTCGACAGTTCGACAATGACAAGTTTAGAGATTTCTGTGAGCAACTAAATATAAGGCTCCAATTGATTTTAGTAGCTCACCCTCAAAGCAAAGGTCTTGCGGAGAACACTAACAAAAAGATAATGAGTGCCCTCAAGAAGCGCTTAGATGGACGCAAGACTTGGGTAGATGAACTAGATGAAGTATTGTGGGCGTACAGAACTACCCCAAATGAAACCACATGGGAAACACCGTTCAGGATGACCTTTGGGGCAGAAGCCCTAGTTCTAGTAGAAGTGGTGTTGCACAACTAAAGAGTGTCGAGTTACGAAGAAGAGCGGAATAATGAAGCCCGTCGGGCAGAACTTGTGCTTCTCAATGAAGACAGGGATAGGGCAGCTGCTTGTTCAGAAGCCATCAGACAAAAAGCAACAAGATTTTACAACAAAAGGGTAAGGCCGAACGACATAAAGATTGGCAGCTATGTTCTAAGAAAGGCTGAGGCGACTGAGAAACACCCTGGAAAGCTCAGACAAGTGTGGGAAGGACCCTATCAAGTGATCAAACAAGCTGGACACGGCTCTTACATCCTGCACAACATTGATGGCAAGATTCTACCGAGGCCATGGAACTCTCAAAACCTGAAGACATTTTATCAATAGATAAGCTTTGTTTTATTTATTTCTTTATCTTGTACTGTATTGTTGCTTACGCATTTGTAGTGGGTACCTTTTTCCTTGGCCTTGCAAGTCAGGTTTTTTAACGACCCACCCCCTTTATCATCATCAATAAAGGGTTTCAAGTTTCTCGGTAGACAGAGCCTCACTAAAATAAGCTGGA